>KZ112954.1:119180-320803 GCA_002120325.1 Daldinia sp. EC12
AACACGTAGAGAAAAGAACAAGTGCTTTTTGGTACATCGTCTCGAGGACAACTCCATCCCTACCCGTAAGTTCCGTAATCCAGATAGAAGTACAACCCTCATTAGCACACGCCCGTGCTTGCTCACAGAGCACATAGAAAAGATCTAGATTTATTCTAGCCCAGATTCGGTTCCCTGCGAGTCTAGAGGTTTTAAGCTGTCGTCTAGAGATTCTAATTTCTTCATGTTGCCGTACTTGTTCATCCACTCGGTGTTCACGTCGCGGTAGTCTTCAGGTCCGTACGGATCGTAGAGCTCCGCCAGGAAGCCCTTCTTACGGTAGATGTTAAGACCTAAGTCGCGCTGTAAGAGATCCAGATATGGAACGGCGTCGAAGATGAAGTTAGGATTCTTCGTGCCGTCGGTCGGATATCGCCATTTTCCAAAGCGATTGTATAGCATCGTCTCGTACTGAAGCTGCTCCATCGCCTTCGCATCGCCAACTGCCGCCGACGGGTCTCGTTCCAGCTTACCAGCGAAGTATGCGCTGATCCAGAGACCTTGCAGGTGCGCAGTAATCATGTTACTGAAGTTGGACACGATACCAATAAAGGCCGTGTCACGAGTGCGCAGGAACCTTTCAGACGGGGGCACGATGAAGTGGTGCAGCATGTACGGTGTGAGAGGCTTGTACGGGGTTACATCGTCGTTGCTCATGATACCCTTCTGCTCTGTCATGGGGACATAATTCTTATTCCATACCGGTGGGTCCTTCAACCGTGGGAAACGCTCGAGGATATCCTTGTCGACACGTTCCATCAACGCTGGGTTGTTGGCGAGATCGGTCGCCGGCGCGTCAGGGTTTGGTGCGTGCGGAACACCAAGCTCACCTTCGATACCTTCCGGTAGGAGCTTGATAGGCGGTACGTGCTTCCAGCCGGTGTGAGCAAGTAAAGCGTCAGACTCGAACTCGGTGCCGTCAGATAGGTGGACCTTTCCTGGACTAAGATGATCAATTTCGCTAACGTATACGTTGACAAGATCGCTCTTAACAATATCCATGAAGTTGGTCTCGTAATTCATGATACTGAAGCTGGATCCTGTAAACATGGCGCTGGTCCAGGGCTTCAGCTTAGCGGTCTTAGGATGAGAATCATATCCGTTCAGATTGATAACATCTCCACCTAAGACCTTCCAAAATGAATTGACGATGGCGCGTCCAACGGGAGTGCCGTGGTAAAAGCCACGAATTCCGCCATATCCATCAATATCTCCCCATGCGCAAGGGCTAAACCAGGTCAAGAAGCGCATGTCTATTCATACATGTGTTAAAAAAGATCTCAGCCTCAAATGATTTATCACAATGAACTTACTGGCGAGCTTCTCGATCCACTTCTTAAGTGGAGTTACATATGATGGAGCGATCCAGCATGGGCCGTGGCCAGAAGCTATTGAAAACGGTCAACACACACCGCATTGCTAATATCACAGAATAGATACTTACACCGAATTACCCAATCTACTTTAACGCCAGCGGTGGCGTAGGCGTAAACGGCGTCCCATGCGAATTTGGTGGCGCCGAAGATCGTAACACGCTTGGCCGTCTGCAGTGTGTCGGCATTTTGTTTAAATTGTTTGCCATGGAAGATTCTCCCGCCAAATGTCTCTTCACCTTCGAAATGTGGTAAGAATGGTTCTGAAGTCAGACCAGTAGCAAAGATGACTCGGCGTGCGAAGACCTTGGTTTCACTCTGGTCTGGCGGCCGAATCGTTAAAACCCAGCCACCTTCGACAGTATCTTGATGCTCAGCAACAAGGACTTTGGTATTCAGACGGACTAAGTTGGCGATGCCAAACCTGGCCGCGTATGCCTTGAGGTAATTATTGATAACCTCGCCCGGCATATGTTCACCTGGCTTGACGCCGAATGTGGGCGTATCCATAGGGAAGTCGGGATACTCGAAAGTTCCCAGTAGATTATTACTCTTTAAGCCTGGATATAGACGGTCGTCGGCCCACGTGCCACCCAGGCTGGACTGAGAATCGAACACCGCGAGCGAACATTCTGGTTGAGTAACGTGAAATTGTTTTGCGGCAGCCAATCCATACCAACCTGCCAAGCCGGCGGGGTTAGTTATGTACACCTTTTACTTTTTTGTTCTGATAATCTCTCTCTCTATGAAGACATATAAAAGGGCAGAGGAAGGACTAAAGAGAGGTATTTTTTATCCACTTACCAGCACCAACAACGACGCAGTCCAGCTTCTCCATTGTGATGTTTTCTGTGGCAGCGATGGCATCGCGCTTTTCGGTATAGCTCGTAGCGGCCATAATGATACACTTACACAAGACTTGCTCGGTGTTTTATCCGATAAGTCTGCCGTGTCCTACGCAAAACAAGCAAATGGCGGCGTCTCTTGGTATAGAAAAGAACCGGGAGTCTGGATAAAGGTCATAGGATAAACTTGAGAATGTAAAACGCACCGAAGGCGCCGAGGGTTAGGACATAATCTAAGGTAGGCAAGCAGGTAGGTATGTATGTTAGTCAAGAGAGCGAGAGAGAGAGAGACAGCCTTCCCTACCATCCATCCTCCCACGCGGTCGAGGGCCTCGACCTATTTTGCACCATAAGATAGTACCAGGCATGCTGAGCAGAAAACGGCATCGCTCGTCTCATCCATCATCCCGACGGCCCGCCCTAATCTGTCGTTCCCCTAGTCGTACGGTGCTAAGCAAGGGTGCACGGGGTCCGTGTCTTGGGGATTCTGGGTTGTCGACAGCATGACAGGGAGTGATGTCTGCGCTACCTAAGATTATGAAGTGGTTCTCGAAATGGTTACCCTCCAGTTTCTTGGCAATTCTTGCCAAATGCTAATCTAATCCGCCAACGTCAAACAGTATATCAGCCGAGAAGATCCATGCCAATCACTTGCTGTTCTTGGCCTTGGTTTGGTCTCACCCGTCCCGTCGTCGCAATCCATAACAGACGTAATTGTAGTTAGACCCTCCTTTCCGTCCTCTCACAACCCCACCTATTCCCTGAAGCGTGCTCATTAATTGACCATCTTATAGCCTTGTTAAGTCCAGACGATCCCCAGTTTTGCTGTTGTGATATGCACGAAATTCAGATACTTAATACACCCAATTATAACGTGGTTATCGGCACAGACCGACAGATGAATTGGGTGCTGATTACGATGATAATAGATTACAATGATATAATAATTGACGGTTTCGTGACCAGGTTTTGGCCACTTATGAGATGAGAGATTATTATTATTATGATGATTATTATCGTTATTAACTAACTAACATTTTAACATACATACCGAACATAATAGTAACCAACAGGTAAATAAAATTTCCTATTATTGCTTAAACCTAATTCGTTTTGAGTCCTCGCTTAACACAAGCTTGCATATGTAATGCAACGGGTGCAGCACACCATCTGATTTGCTTGTCGTAGATTCGTAGATGCGTACTTAGATAGGTACTTAAGATGTTCTAGCCTGCATCTGTACGTTATGGAGGGTCTCATGCATAACAGCATCAAATAGATACAGCACAAGTCCGAGCCATGCCACACAGGGTTTAGTTAATACCGAACGAAGGCAGGCTTTAGAAATTCTGGATAGGATTTCCCGCCTGGTTTTGCGGCTCTTCAGCTGGTCTACTTAAGTCTACTTGGTAACTTAGTAGCTTAGATTCTCGAATCCTTCTCAAAGTCCAAAAAGAAACCCCGGACATTCTGCTCCTTCCCAGCTGCGTAAACAACGAGAACAGTTCCAGGAGGTTTTTTTTTTTTTCTGTGATCTTCTCTGCCTGCCCCCCCGGTTTCTTATCCTTGACTTCGTCTCACCCGACGGCTCGGGGGAACTGTTTGTACGCCGAAAGCTGAGGCAGTGGCACCGGGGTCCCGCAAACCTGCAGAGGCTAACTTGCCGGCCCCTGAAGAGAATGTAACCGTGATGTTTAGCCGCGCATGTGGTTATGCATAGAATCGGAGTCGATATACGTCTCATAGGACACGGCACATATCAATTCACAAAATAACAGCCATAATAGTTCTAGGGCTTATGTGACGCACGATACAGGAGCTAAGGAGATAGCTAGGGGTAGCTTGGGTGGCAATATTGAACCGCGTCTGGGCTACCAAGATTCGAATAGAGAGATTGACATCTGGTTCCTGCATTTACGGAGAAAATCAGCTTCGTGTGTGATAATGCGTTTGACGGTCGAGTTAGTGATATAAGTCGTCACACGAACAATAACCGCATTGAAATCCCAGATACAGTTCATACTTCTGCCGATCTGTGACCTGGTATCCATATATGTGGCTTCGAATATCCACCCTGATAATGACTTGAGATTAATCCAACCCATGTCGATACCTCCCGTCTGTGGTTCAGGCTCATAAGAACCCATGTTTGATACCCCGATCTTTGCGGTCTATCACGAATCGACCAGTCACAACGCCTTTCACAAAATAGACCCTCTTGCTTACCTTGTATAATTATATGTAGTGTATCTCAGTATATACGAATTCCGCCCTCTGGGGCGAGCCATACTTTTTCGAATAGTAAAAGTCTAAAGTCTAGCCTCCGTCCGTTTCGTATCTTCGCTAGTCGACTTCAAGTCAAGTCCTTCAATAGTCCCCGTCGTCCCCGTCCCTTCGCTTGTCTTCGCTCCCTTCTACTTGTCTCTCCTTAGGTACGCATCATGTCTTCAGCAGCCGAACAACCACCCGATCCCGCAGCGGCAGCTGCCGCTGCCGCGGCCATGCTTCAGTTCACCATCGAGGCCTGGACCCTATTAGGAGTTGGTATTCTCGTGACTATGCTTCGGACGTACGCCCGTATAAAAGCTGTAGGGCTCAAGCATTTACAAGCCGACGACTATCTAGCCTGGGTTGGAGTGGTTAGTAAATTCATTTATGTTCATCTCGTTCGGCCAAGTTCATCTTGTCACTAACCATAATTGTCTAGACGTTCTATGCTGTCGAAACCAGTCTGGCCTATTCGGTCGGTGCTGTCGCGCAAGGGTTGGCTAACAATGGCATGACGGACGAACAGCGTGCCGCGCTGTCGCCGGACAGCCAAGAATATAAGACGAGGTGTGTAAACTTGTCTAAGACAGAGCCGAAAATGGAGTCAATTAAATAAGGCATACTAATCGGTATCTTCAGGGTGACTGGTTCCCAGATCCAACTCGCTGGATGGTCTTCCTACTCCGTACTCCTCTGGTCACTCAAAGCGTCTCTATTGGTCTTCTACATGAGGTTGACGGTAAGTGTCCATTTCTCATTATCGTATCCGGATTCACAGATAGCTAACTGAAAATTTAGGCTGGATTGAATCGAACCTACTTGATCCGTATCTACATCGGGTTTGGGCTTCTCATCGCCAGCTTCTTGGTCATATTGTTGAATCTTTTCTTGGGCTGCCGGCCCTTTCACAAGTATTGGCAGATATATCCTGACCCAGGAAGTATGTTATAACTCTCTTGACATTTAACTAACTATATGATGTGCTAACTAATCTTCTCTCTAGACGTCTGCCAGCCTGCCGTATCTAATGAAGTAATCTGGGTGTATCTGTCGATGAATGTAACGACCGATCTATATCTCATTTCTATTCCTGTTCCTATGCTTTGGCAATCGAGTTTGAAGCCAGCAAAGAAATTTGGCTTAATCGTTCTCTTCAGCGGCGGTCTCTTTGTCGTTGCATGTGCTATTCTACGTTGTGCTCTCATCGTAACTGTAAGTTGTTGTATAGTTACTTCATTCGTGAGTACACAGACTCATAAAACCCATAGGACCCGGTTAATGGAGCTCAACTCGCTGGATCATGGGCTGTTCGGGAGACATTTGTTGCTGTGATTACGACGAACCTACCCATGGTCTTCCCTCTCATCAAGCTGTGGCTTACTCCGATTCT
This sequence comes from Daldinia sp. EC12, assembly GCA_002120325.1. Lineage (NCBI taxonomy): Eukaryota > Fungi > Ascomycota > Sordariomycetes > Xylariales > Hypoxylaceae > Daldinia > Daldinia sp. EC12. Next base: position 125,096 of record KZ112954.1, read on the forward strand.
CGGCTCCCTAATCACGACAGTGCGCTCGCAGCAGAAATTGACCGATAAGGAATCGAGGAGCGATCTTCGCACGTTTGGCGGTGGAAGTCATCAGAGTTGGCGACGACGTGCGCCTCCAACGGTCAACCCGATTACGAACTTTACATTTAATGAGAGCGAGGAACGAATAGTTGACGATGTTAAGATGCAAGATCTAAAGGGTTGGACCGACACGAGCACCAACGGAAGCAGTCCCGTTAGTAATAACAATCACAATATCCACAAACACGTTGAGGTTGAGGTCGTCAGTGAGGTACGCGACGAGAGAGATATGGCGGACAACCGACGCCAAGTCATCGGAGACGAGGAGAATCAGATCCACGGAAACTACTCTTTCGCCAGAGGCCCCCGGAGATCAAGTTACACCGGCCACGGTCGTATGTAAAAAGATGAGATATAGAGATTAAGGGACGTGATATTAATATACCCTGACGAACCTCCCCCTTGGCTGGCGCAACGCGGGATAACGTAGGAGGATGTAATAGAAACGGAATACAAAAAGCTGAAGTACCCGGGCATATCGGTCTGTTCTGGAGTTAAATGGTGTTTATATCTCTGTTCTGTTTTATACAGAAAACCCCGAACCAAGACAAAAAAAAAAAAAAAGGTTCCTAGGGATGGTTTATTCTCAAGTCCGAAGCTCTGGCTGGCAAGAAGGGCAAAGGCGCTCAGACGAGCAAATACATATAGGGTTTCATTTTTTTTTGGTCTCGGGACGTGTCTAAGGGAAAGATAAAGGAAAGTAGTGTATAGTTCATAGGATTCCAACCAGAAGGGCAACGCCAGCATTCAAATATGCGTCGTGTGGGGGAAAGCGACCCGGTGCCATGACGCCGGGAAGGGGATCTACATATTAGTACCGATGTTAGTACGGAATATACACAGTGATACCCCCATTTACTCCCATTAAGCCTGTCTTCATTTGCTTTTTAGTGAGTACACAGATCATCTGTCCATAGCGAGCTTGATGATGGCTTTCAGCTCATCTCTCTCTAGGCCTTTGATGCCCAACAATTCGTTATCCCTGACCGGAAAGTATCCGCCCCAGCCGTTGCCAATGAACGCCCTATTAATGAACATAGCGATCACCTCCTCGCTATGGTCACCTTCTGCCCAACGTCGTTTGGCCTCACTTTCCAAGTCCTCCGTTCTGGAATGAGTAATATCCCAGCCGTCGCTAGCGCCAAGCTCCTTGGCTAGGGCAATTAATTCGTTTTGGGTCGTGTTAACGCTAGAGATCCTCACGGGACGATTACCCGTCTCTTCCAGGTGGGTCAAGATGCCAATTACGGCTTGGGCGATATCGTCGTAAGTCGTAGCGCAGAACAATACGTCACCGCCATCTTTGATATCAGCCTTACGCTGTTTTACATCCACGATGAAGTCCAACGTCCAGTCTGGTCCCAAGAACGAGGCATTGTGAATCGTAGTCCACGAGAATGGTGGGTTTTCGATCACCTTTTTCTCGCAGAGCTGACGAATGGCGATTTTAGGCTTATATATGGGAAAATCAGCTAGCTTAGGATTTAAGAGATCGTTGCCGTACTCAGAAGGAATCATTCTCTTTACACCGGCTTTAGCCGCCGCCTCGACAAGATTTTTCTGCACGTGAATAGCCTCGAAGGCCATAGCCGAAACGAGTGCATCCTGCCCTTGAAGAGCGGACTCCAATGACTCAATAGAATCATAGTTTACACCCTTGACGGTGACGTCTGCAGGAAGTTCGCGCCGCCTATTCTCATCACGCGTGAGAACAGTCACGTTGAAAAGCTTCGAAGATAGAAGACGGTCGACGATTGGGCGGCCGATCTTCCCAGTTGCCTAATCAAAAATGTCAGCACCTATCTCGGCCAAATGGCAAGGGTGGAGTTTGACGGACCCCTACAACGGCGACATTCTTGATTGCAGTCATCGTGAAAAGAAGAAAAGAAGAAAAGTTTGGGTCCTTGCGGTACGGTGGGTAAGTTTGTGATGGGTACCGGGGGGGGCTTGTGACTTTTATGAACCGTATGGGTCGTGTGGATGGGCTGAATTGACTGAATGGACTGAATGGACTGAATGGATTGGATGGATTGGATGGATTGGATGAGATGAATAGGATGGATGGGCAGATGCTCGTGGAGAATTTTTATTCAGGATTCAGGATTCAAAAGATTACGGTTGGGACAACTCGAAATTTTCAACCGGATTTATGATGATATGTAAGTAACACCCACGTTGTGTACACGAGGTTCTTTATTTCTGCCGGGCTTTGAAGGTGGAGAGAAATTCTCTTCTCAGCCCAGACGTTCGGGAAAAGTGGTGGCGTCCTTTAGGCGTCCCTGTGCGGCGTCCCAAAAAACCCAACAACCGTCTCGTTGGTATTACTCTGTCTTATTTTAGAATGCGTAATTGGACGCCCTGACGCCCACTTCGTGATACTGTTGGTTAATAAATCCACACCGACGGAAACTACCTACTTTGGTATATACATTCATTTCCCATGGCTTTGGAACAAGGTCGCCTTCACGGTCGGTCCACATTCATTTGTTTCTTCGTGTGTTCGAATGAGGACGCTAGAAGCTTTCCTAATATGGAAAAGGTATGGCAAATATATGGCAAATGGGCTTATATCATACATATCAATACATATCTTACCTACCAATACATATCATCCATCCATCCAGACATACATACATACATATCAAGATCCAAAAGGGACCAGCACATCAGCACATCATGAAACCCTTGCCGCCCTCTGCAACTCTACTATCGCTAAAGAAACCAAGAACCCAACATGCCAGGGGTCGGATGGGGAAGGCCGCCTAACAAGTGGTGGAAGAAATGTGCAGCCTAGAAAGTTACGAAGCGGTTACGAAGCAAAACGCAGCAACAGCAGCAGCAGTAGTAGTAGTAGCATCATTCTGCTGTGCTGTAGTGTGCTGTAAAATGTAGGAATATGCGTGCCGTTATGTGTGCCGTCTTGTGTGCCGTTGTACATCGTCGCAGTCTAGTGTAGTAGTAGGAACTCCGGCAGTCCCATGCCGCCCCCTGGAGCCGTCCTATAGGATATTAAGCTAAGAATGGGGAAAGCTGCAGGTTCAGCCGAAGGCCCTGTCAGAACCCTGAAGTCCCCTGCGTGGGTTCTATATATCCTTGTCATCTCCACCGTCAACCCCCTCAACTGACAACTGTATCTACTTTAGAGGTCCAGAAGTTCAGGCGAGGTTAACATCGACGAGAGCATCCGGGCTGTAACAGCGGAATGGTGAAGCGTTCAATGTAACATACCGCTTCTTTCAGTGGATTGTCGAGCCATTCGCTGATCTTGACCTTTCGATTGGAACCAGCCCATGAAGAAAAATCAAAATGGATAATTTTCTTTCCAATCTTTTATTTTCCTTTTTCCTCCTTCCGCCCCCCCCCCCCTGCTGACTCGCATCCGGGACCGCCGCCTAGTACTTCTGAATCGCCGCTGACTCTTCAAGGTACGTTCAAGGTGCGCACTGGCTTCTCACCTTGGCCTGCCACTCCGAGCCCTCGGTAGCGCCCCCCCAGACCATGGCGTTCTCTAAGCCCTAACAAGCTTAGCCTTTTTGTGTACATCCATGGACTTCGTTATTCTCAGTACGGGAGTGAGAACATCGTGCCAAGTGGACGGTATCGTCGAGAAAGGAAAAAAAAAAAAAAAAAAAAAAAAAAGTCAGTACTTGCGTATGTATGCACATCCCAAAGAGATCTCTCTCTGTCTCTCAGTGGACAGCCACGTGGTCTCGGACATTTCGAGCTTCAGCCGCGTTCATCATATAGTCGTGGAAGTAGGTAAAGAGAGCGCTTCATAAAAGCGAAACAACTCTCCTTACTACGACACGTTCCCACTAGGATGGCTACGACTACATCTGTGTAGTAGCTTTAAGACACACACACACACACACACACACACCTCGTCCCTTATGGAGGATCGCACCCCTTGTCTAGAACAAGAAGAATGGGTGACACCGCTATGATTGAACCCTGTTGACAGCGAGATTTTTTTTTTTTAAATCCCACGATGAATAGAGACGGAATCACAACAGGAAGAATAGAGAGAGAGGGTCCGGGGCTGAGTCGGACATAGGTCGCCGAGGCCATTTTCTACCTACCTCAATGATCAACCCAACTGGCGATAACTGCAACTGCAAGGAGACCCATCGATCGCCCCAAGTACCAGGAAATATGATATCCGCCAGTCTTACGTAGACACATAAGCAGCAAGACAGAACACATGAACGTTGACGTACTAATGGGAGTGGTGACTCGTAAAATGAAATTTTATACTCACAGACTTGCTGGCGTCCTGGGCGCTCGCTACGTCCCAAAACTAGCAAAATATCAGCCCCATACGTCTTAGAAAAGCTATGACACTTCTTTTGTTTTTTTCCCCATCAGCCGTGGGACTGATTGATGGCCAGTTCCAGAAGGGGTAGGAGAAAAGATTTCTTTTCTTCATCACTTTCCGCTCTCCGGCCGGCACGGTACTTTCCTCAAAACACTCACACTTGTACCGCCTGTGCATTTATCCCTTGTGACAAGCATTCCATTGGGCATGCCATGTCAGTGACGAGGTTGTTGCGGGGCAAGCTGATTGGATGCACCCTTTATGGACAATTGCCTGATTGGTTAAAGAGAAAAGTTTCTACCGAGTTGATAATCTGGCTAACAAAACCCGTGGACGATTGAACATGCGTGCGTATCGGTGGCCAAGATGGCTTATGGATCCCCTTGCCGCCCCAGAAGTACTCATACGAAACGCTTCGACGCTGGGCATCATCGGGCTTTTTTTTTTTTTTTTTTTGATAGACGAGCATGTTCTCCCTCATTTGTCACGGTCTGGGTCCAACCAACACTGGCCAGACTCTCCAGAGAGTATAAGTAAGCTCGTCAACGCCATACTCCGCTCCCCATCTTTCTCCTCCTGCAATGTGACATGCAACAGATAGTATCTGTCTTTCCATCTTCCTCTACAGTTCGTCATGGCTTTCTCTTTGCTCCTAGTCGCCTGCGGCCTCGTCGCCTTCTGCCTATACTCTACAGTCCAGTGGCTCTTAACATGTCGACGCCGGAGTCTCATGAAGAGACAGCACGGCTGTCTGCCTGCTAAACAGCTACCACAACTGGATCCCATCATGGGGACTGACATCGTCATGCAGAACCTCGAGGCAGCAAAGAAGCACGGCTTCCTCGACCTCCTCAGGACTCGACACGCCACCAATGGCCTCACCTTCACCACCAACACCTACTTGCGGACCACCATCAACACGTGCGACCCGACACTCATCCAGAATGTTCTATCGTTCCAGTTCCAGGACTTTGGTATGGGGCCTTTACGACGAAAGAGCGCCTCTCCACTCCTAGGGCAAGGCATCTTCACCACGGATGACGAGATTTGGGCTCACCAGCGCGCTCTGATCCGGCCGAGCTTCGTTCGAGCCCAAGTAACGGACTTCAGCATCTTCGGCCACCATGTCGACCAGCTCATTGCTCTCATCTCGCGCCGTAACTACGAGGTGGACCTCCAGCAACTATTTTTCCGAATGGTGAGCAGCCCGTCAGACTTCTATTTCTGAATCCGGTAACTAATACCCCCCTGACAGGTACTTGACTCCAATAGTGAATACATGTTCGGGGAATCAGTTGGTATGATGTCAGAAAATGCATCCGAGGCTGCCACAACGTTCCATCACGCGCTTGATTACGCCCAGCAGGGTACCATTCTGCGTCTACGTCTCGGGAATCTTATGTTCACCCACCGTGACCAAAAGTTCCGAGAGTCTTGCGGCACCGTCCACGCGTATGCTGACAAGTTCGTTGCACAAGCACTGGAATTCCGGCGTCAGCAGTCCTCGTTCCCATCTGAGAAGATGGACAAGGATGAAGGTGTTCGCCAAAAATATGTCTTCCTAAACGAGCTCGCCAAGGATACCGAAGACCCAATCATGCTTCGGGACCAGATCGTAAACATGCTCTTAGCCGCCCGGGATACCACCGCCGGATTACTCGCTTTCGTCTTCTTCATGTTGGCTAGGAGGCCCGACGTGTGGGATAAGCTACGGGCTGACGTTTTGGAACACTATTGCGAACCATTGACGTACGAAGCCCTGATGGACATGAAGTACCTTCGATATGTGATACATGAGAGTAAGTTCTAACCCAATCCATACTCCTGGGTCATGGCTAACATTGTGGCTTGCAGCTCTTCGTTTATTCCCACCCATCGCTACCAACAGCCGCATGGCCAACAAGGATACCGTCCTTCCTGTTGGGGGTGGTCCCGATGGGAAATCCCCCCTATTCGTCAAGAAGCATCACGTTGTCACCTACAGCACCTTCGTGATGCACAGGCGCAAGGAATTCTTTGGCGAGGACGCCGAAGAGTTCCGACCCGAGAGGTGGGAGAACCTTCGTCCCGGTTGGGAGTTCCTACCCTTTAACGGAGGGCCAAGGATCTGCCCCGGCCAGAAGTTCGCCTTGACTGAGGCATCCTACACGATCGCTCGCCTACTCCGAGCGTTCTCCAAAGTCGAGAACCTAGACCCAACAGACTGGAGAGAGCAGCTGACGTTATCACTGACTCTCAACAATGGTGTGCTATGCCGCCTAACCCCTGCCGAATAAGGTCTCACCATCCTTTATTTTTTCTTTTCTTTTGTACTATGTTCACAATTACCATGAAATATATTACGACAGGCGCGTTGCCTCTGACGAGCGGACATGGGGGGTAGCGATGATGTTGGAATATAGACAAAAAGGGGAACTTGGCGGGGGTTGATCTTTTACTCTTTTCTAATTAGATCCTATATGTGCGGTTCACATCGTGTAATATCCTCTTTTGCTTCCGGGGTATGAGGCGGGTGGTATGTAGTTTTTTTTTTTTTTGTTCTTGTTTTTCTTCGGGTTTCGATTAGACACTTGACCTCGCGATCAAATGGTACCTAGGATGGGAGTTCCCTCGTTAATCAATTGGATTGGTTTACTTAGGGAAACTGAGACGAGACATTCATTTTCATCGTGATTTTTTGAAAAATGTGACGTAAAAGATCGAGTAGTCAAATCCCATAACAGGAAGCTTAAAGTGGTTTCTAGGGAGCGTTTGCTGAAGTTGTTTGCTTGCAGTGAGGTTAGCCACCCGCATATTGAGGCTTAAGCCTAAAAAGTTGGCTCGAGCACCTGTCGTTGGTCTGACGTCGTCTATATATATAAAAGTACTCGCTAGCCAAGCTTCTGAGTAGGTAGCACCAAGAATGGAGCGTGACCCAGCCTGCGGCCCATATGAATGAAATTATCAAGGTTGAACCCTGAGCAGCGCATGAATATGTTGATCACTAAGTGCCGATGGAACAGTTATCCATGCACGTCTTACGCATACATCGAATAGCAACATCGGGATTTGTTATCAGTACGACGAAAGCCGGGATGTCTGCTGGCAGGGCAGAAACAAACGGTAGGATAAACATGAGCCAACGTGCTAGACCGGTGATGAAATACGGTGTGCTCAAGTGAGACCTTTCAATAGTTGGGTGGGCATATATAGTAAAGATTATGTCTAGTAAATCTCCTAGTGGTGAATATTTCCCGACATGAGACGTTGTTGTCCAAGAGTTATATTAATCCCTTCCGAAGAAGTGCGAAGTCCGGGTCGATAAACTCCAACATATAAAAGGCTATATAGCTGCATGAATACCCTTCTGAGCAGCTGATGGGCTCGTTTATGAGTCTATCTGCATGTAAGTAGCACATGATAAAGCACTATATCAGGACTATTTACCCCCTTAACTTGGTTTAATCCGAACCCTCCTGTCCCGGGATTATCAAGATCTGTACTACCTAGTGTATATGCAGTCTTCGGTGATAAAGCTTCAAAATTCAGTTTATATTTTTCGAAACCCGGATATAACAAGACGGCTTTTCTCCAAATAAGTAAGTATATAAAGTTAATTAATTAAACAAGTCGCAAGCCAGCCTATTGGTTAAGTTGTACAGCAACTATTACCGGACAGGGTTCTCTCGCCGCTCAGACATTTGGAGTCCAACAACACTTTGATATTAAAGAACTCCAAAAACGAAGCAAACATTAACTACTTAGGTACCTTACCTTACCTAGGTAGACAGAAACGAAACCATCATCCATGTCTATCGATTATCTATACCCTGGAAAGGGTCAACGTACTAACTAGGATGAGGTTTCCAACAGAAAATCTTTAAAATATCATTTGTCGATATGTACGACCAGCATTAGTACGGGGGCGTAGTTATATCGCAGGCGCCACGTCACGCTAGCTTTCGTACATGATTTCGTGCATGAGATCTAATAAAACCTTGTCCTTCGTTGTTGGTTTAGTTTGATGCGGCTTAAAAAAACAAGGTCAAGGTCAAGGTCAAGGTCAAGGATGCCCGAATCCCAGATAAAATAAAAGGGCTTGTTGGATCCAACGATCTACACTATTCCCTAAGTTAGATCGATCGCTCTACTACTTCATCTCGGCACGTGGCATCGTTGCATGGTACCCCTACAGCCTTAAGACCCACACTCTTTGATATATAATGCAACGCACCATTAGTTAAGTCCCATGTTAGAGCTGGCCATACGGACGCGGTGTGGTGTTCACAATTAATTATATCAGGTATCTATTAAGTTCGTGGGTTAAGCCCAATCAAGAGCCTCAACCTGGCTTTGACTACCTCTCATCTCAAAAATGGGTGTGATATCATCTCATCATTTCCAATTCCTCGTGTGGGGCCATCAAAGTCTTCATTGAGTTTCCCCTGTTATTCACCCCTTCTATTTACGAAAGTACTCTTACCGAAATGTTCCCTTTTTTTTTCTATATTAAATAGAAATATGTTCTTATTCAACCTCTTCGAGCGCGTAGTTACCAATAGAGAATATTGGCGATCTCGTACCACTTATATCGACACATCGAAGCTCGTAACTTTACTCTAATTGGAATAGACTTATTTGATAAAGGCCCACTAACTAGCGGCACCTATAATGTAGTTTCGATATAGTTTATAAACCTTGTTCTAAGATGGTTGGATAATCTGGACGTGTAGACCCTTATCCTTGGTGCGAGTCACTTTAGGGGTAGCGTATACTATCCAGCTAATCAAGATGAGAGAAAGTAAAGTCATCAAAGGAGTAGAATAATCGGGTAGGTACTTGGGTCAAAACGATGCATATATTGATATATTAAGTACCTAGGTAAGTTAAGGAAAGATCTTAAATAATACCTACCTACTTATAGGCTTTACTTAGGTAGGCACCCATGGTTGAATTGGCCAATTTGAATGGGGAAATACTCAATACCTATAAACTGTGATGTAATATAAAATTATATAGAACTTGCAATTAACCAATGATGCTGTCTCTAACTGGAAGAGTCACATAAATATGACATCCACTGAATTTGACGTGGTGATATATTATCATGAATTTTAAGTCACTTGTATTTTCATCTTTATTGTCTTGGGACTTACTGCTGATGCTTCGAGAATATACGCCTCTTACCTAAGAGAATGAAATAGCCACTCACTACTACAGAATTAGGCGGATATTAATTAAAATCCGTGGCCTAATGCATAATCAAATCTGAGTATTTATTGTTACATACAAATACGATCAGTCAAACAAAGGTCGATATCGAAGGTCTAAGTGCGCATCACACTACATGAATTAAAGTTGAGACTCTGAATTATAGTACGTAAAGGAAGGAAATTGTCTTATACTAATGCAAAGATGACTGGTCATGGCGTAGGTAAGGCAAGACGCAGTCTTAGACTTATGGCAACCAGCGAACTATTAATTTCCGATGCAAGACGCTTTCCATTGAGTTAGGACCTGTAAAGCTTGTAGCTAACTGAAACATTGCTAGATAATTTCGCATGCCAAGTCTATTTGAGACAGATACTTTGTTCCTAAATCTAGGATAAGTACCCTTTTAAGTAGGTACTTGGATAGGTATAACACTACCTCGTACTAAATTCACCCCAACGTCTAAGCCTCTGCCATACGCTTCTTAGCCAAGCCCCCCAGCTTTTCTGCGGCGGCAGAAAGAGATCGCGGGTCAGCGCCGCGGATCGCAGCCTGTCCGTTGACAGCGACTTGGCGGCCCTCCTTGAAGAAGAGGAAGGTCGGCATGGCGGTAACGCCAAACGCACGAGCGGCATCCTGCGCGGTGTCCACGTTCACTTTGGCGAAAGCAAGGAAACCCGGGGCACCGTGTTGCTTGGCGAGCGATTCGTAGTGCGGCGCGATGACCTTGCATGGCCCGCACCAGTCTGCGTAGAAGTCGACGGCCACATACGTGTTGGACGCAAATAGAGACTGTAGCTCGGCGAGCGAGTTGATGTGATGCAAGTTTTCGCCACCCATTTTTTGTATTTTTCAACTATAGTAGTCAGGCGATCTCGATGACTTCTTCTAAGACTGTTTGTAGAGCGACTTCAACAGATGTCGTTGGATGATACGAAGGCAGATTTGTTTTCTTTCCGGAGAGATCCAGAAGTCAAAATAAGAGACGCTAAATTGCCTTAGTCTCTGGTAATTAGAGAAGTTGTTCGAGCGAATAAACGGAAAGTGCTGTGCGATTGTGAATGATGTTGTTGAAATGATGAAGAGGGCAGTGTTGAAATGCGAGCATCTTTGAGAAGGTTCCATGATATGCTTACTAAATGAATACCTCCCTAGGTACTCATCTCTTATGCAATATGCAATAGAAAGCACGTGATACCCCTTTCCACCACAGGAGCCCCTTTCTATTCCATCTACATTTAGAACTAATCAGTTGCATTCTCCTTTCACCTTATATATGAGCGAGGAGACTATAAATAAGCATAGCTAAATATGGAAGCATTTATCGGTTTTATCCAATACCCTCGAAGAAATGCAAAATGGGCTGAGATGATCTAGGGTTTCACATGTTCAACTTTACAGTCAATATTATACTCCAAGTTGCTTAAGAGGATGGAAGAGGACAAGCTACTGTCGACCCTTCAATATAAATGAGGGCTCTGTTACTTTAATTTGTCAGATTCAGGAGCACACGACTTGAAGTTAAGAGGTGCATATGGTTTTCTAGGGGAATATCCCGTAGAACAGGCAAAATTACTTTCACTAGACGTACATTTGTAAAGAACACTCTTCAATTTCCATCACATTGGCTTGGATATTAACATAGTCCCTCTAGGTAGCCAGTAGAAGAGTGAAATTACGCCAGGAATCCCTGAGTATGTCGACACATTTTCAATATAGCTCCCAATACTCTGTTAGATCCTGTTTAGTTCAAACACCGTCTAGCTAGGTCTTCTGAGCGGAAGGTTTTGATGTATTGAATCTAAAATTTAAGTAACGATAGCAGCATATGCAACTTTAGGGAGCCATGTAGATGTGAGCTTTATAACCATATGACACCCAGGATTACTATATAATACTGGTTTGCGACCCCCCGCCTAATCACTTTGCCCGAACCCTTGAGCGATATCGTATTTGCGCCAAAGAGGTATTCACTAATTAGTTAACTACGAACTCTCAGTCACGAGACCAGCAAGCATGTCAAAAGTAGCCCATAATGACCACTGAATTGCTTCATCTTTTTCAACTAGTGATACCTGACATTCCCCTTTCTTACAGACAACGTAAGACGCAGCTTACTGCCTACTAGTATGAAGAAGTACAAGTACATCCGCCATCTCTTCAGACTGATAATAAACCTCTACCCATTCCCCAATTCTTTTATACCCAATCCCAATCCTCTCCGCCGGACATCTCCTTTCCATCGCTCCCCGTACGTTTCATACAGACAGCCAGCCAAGCGACTTCCATACGCCACCTACAATAGACTTCGGGATATTACTCAACGTGGATTCTACCGGGGCAAAGCAAGACCGTTAAGGCTAACGAGGGACAGTACAGAGTCTACTGGTTGTAATCAGGGGGGCCGAGCTACTTGGACTCATGCACGACATCATCATTGCGGTCATAGGCAAATCAGGATCGGGAAAATCAAGGTTTATCTCGAAGCTGAGCGCCAGGAAGTACGCCGGTGTAAATGATCAGGACCTAAAAGATGGTAAGTTATCCTTCTTATAACTGCAACTATCCGGATTGGTCTTATTCGATATTGTATAGCGCCTTTCCACCTTCGTGAGGTAAAATGCGTAGCTGAGGGAACCAAAGTACTCATGCTAGATACTCCGGGCTTCAACGATGGCGCCAACAACAATTTGTTCATTCTCCAGTGCATAGAAGGATGGTTACGAGAACATTACGACGAAAATAAGAAATTATTCGGACTGATTTGCATGTACGACATCAAAGAGGTGCCTATGGGACTTGTCTCGATAGACTGCTTCGCGCGCATCAGACAACTCGTGGGCAAAGGAAACGTGGGCAAAACCATAGTGCTGACAACGAAATGGGACACCCTCGATACCTACCATCTCGACGGCGAGGCTCTGGAAGCACGTCTCCACGAAAAGTCCTACCTCTGGAGGGGAATGCTATTCAACGGCGCGACTGCGATGAGGCACGACGACACCGTCGAGTCAGCCGAGAAAGTCATATCAACGCTCTTCGAGAAACAACTTGCCGCCGCCCCTTGGAGTATGAAGCTATACAATCTAAGTAAAGAGTTACACAACTCCACCCCGCGTGAGCGAGAAAGTAAGTACTGAAAGAACCTTTACATTCAGCGAGAAGTTTGATACTAACAATGCCACTCACTTTAGGAGACGCACGGCTGGAGGCAAGACTTGCGGAAATTTCGAAAGAGGACAGGAGGAGCCAAGAGCGGATACAGCGTCTAGAACGTTTACTCCAGCAAGAAGAAGGCCGTTAAATCCACTCTAGTCCCTTTTGTCTTCTTCACATCAAGGCTTTCATAAATACCCAAGGTACAAATCTTAGATAGGTAGGTAGGTAGTTAGCGATACCTAGCAGTTAATACTATTTCAACGGTCCAAGCGCTGTTGAAGTTACCTATACGTAGTAGAGTCTAGGTAGCTACCCATGACACGTTCGTCGCTTAGCAAGGTTACCTAAAGTATAATAAGACATGATAGTATTTTTAACCTGATGATTCTATTATGGTGCGTCTAAAATAGAAGAGAAGAATTATTAACCCAAAATCCCAAATGAACTCGTAAAAACTTCTAAAATCGAAAACATTATAAGCCAGCCTTTCCTACCCATATATCCGTAAAAGGTCATAATCTCATACACGCCTTTCCCCCTTTATTTCTTTAAGTCATAAAAGCATGTATCGGTAAACAGGTAGTCTAGCCCTCTTTTCTTTTCTTTCTTTTCTTTTCTTTCTTTTTTACTCCGTCATAGCGTTGCGCCTAGCGCTCGCCTCCGCCGTCAGCATCAGACTCTTGGGCGCGTCCTCGCGGGGCATGTATAGCTCGACGAAGCGTAGTCCCTTGCGCTCATTAAAGTCCTTGTCGGCGAGAAGCTTCTCGAGCTCGCCGCGGGTGCGCACGGCGTACGACTTGGCCGTCTCCTCGGTGCCGCCGAAGACCGCGGGCAGGTCCTTGTACCGCCACTCGACGATGTCGTTGTACCCGGCGTCCATGCCGTGGATGTACCGCTCGATCGTGTACCCGTCGTTGCAGATTACGAATATAATGATGTCCAGCTTGTGTCGGATCATCGTGCTGATCTCCTGCACTGTCAGCTGCAAGCTACCGTCTCCCTCGAATAGGATCGTTCGTCGGGCCTTTTCGGGTCCCGCGATATCTTGTGTTGCCAGTGCGGCGCCTTGGCACGCGCCGACAGCCCAGCCGATGCTGCCCCAGAACGTCTGGTTGAGCGCCGTGACTTCCGCGGGGAACCGCGTCTCCCACACGCCGAAGTTGGCTGTGCCAGTCTCTGTGATAACGATGTCGCCTTCGCGTAGGAACCTGTCGATGCGCGACCAGAAGAATTCCTGCTGGATGACTGCGTCGAGGTCGGGTGTGACGGGGGGTGACTCCCACTTGGGTGCGGGCTGGGCGGTGATTTGTGCTACATCGAGACGATCGACGACCTTGCGCAGGACACCCTTCATCCGCACGCCGGGGTACTCTGAGTATCGCACGATACAGTGGTCGCTGTGTAGGTCGATGGAAGTAAGTTGAGAAAGACGGTATGAGAAACCGGCGGTGTTGAAATCACTCTTGAGCGCACCGATGGAGATGACGAGATCCGAACCCTCAACCATCTCCTTAACGGCAGGTGCGGAAGCGGTTCCGGCGTAGACACCGCCGTAGTTGGGATGCGTTTCGTTAATAGCGCTCTTACCCATGGGTGTAACAAACACGGGTAGTTTAGTCTTCTCGATAAAGTCGTGGACCTCGCCGAGGACGCGGTGACGGATAGCGCAGGCGTCGACGAGAACGACTGGTTTCTTAGCAGCGTGCAGATATTTGAGCACAACGTCAACGACGTAGTCTTCCCGATCAGGGTCATTAGGAGGTTCAGTTAGGTCGATTTCGGTTTCGAGACGTGCGCCTTCAACCTTCTTCTCAACCATATCGGTAGGGAACATGATGTAAACGGGGCGAGAGCGCAAGTAACATTCGCGTAGGGTGTGGTCAATTTGTGCTGCGATCTCAGCGGGATCATTAAGCTTAGCGACAGCGCAAGAGATAGAAGCGCTCATGTCGGCAAAAGCGTTGAAGTTGCCATTTCCTAAGGTGTGGTGCAGTAACAGACCGCTGCGCTGAGAAATAGTGGACGGGCATCCAACGATATGAACAATAGGAACATGCTCGCTGTAAGCGCCAGCAATACCGTTAACGGCGGAAAGCTCGCCAACACCGAAAGTGGTGACGATAGCACCGATACCCTTTATACGGGCGTAGCCATCGGCGGCGTAGGCGGCATTCAGCTCATTACAGTTGCCAACCCACTTGAGCCCCGCCTTGGGCAAATAGTCGAGAGCGACAAGGTTGAAATCTCCGGGAAGACCGTGGACGGATCGGATTCCGATCTGATAAAGTCTCGTGAAGAGATATTCAGCCACGTCAACGGGCTTTTTCAGATTATTAGTTCTGATGTCTGAACCAGCCATCGTGAAAACCGTTTCTTGCTTGTTTTCTACTTTATCTTAAAAAGTTAATAAGATGCTTTTTGCTTCTTAGAAGATTTAGACTCAGAATGTTATAAGTGGTATAAAAGGGGAAGAACTGGATATAATATATACCTTAATGTATAAGTTGAGGGGTAGATGTCGATCGGTAATGTAGGCTGATGTAGGTCGATGTATAGTGTAAGTAGTCCGAGGAGCTGATTTGACAAAGATAATGCCTCGGAAGCTCAGGAATTAACACTATACTTCAGTATGTATGAAGTTTGATGTGTTGTTAGTCAGGGATGTGTGATTCCGATACTGAATGTAGAATGAAGAGAAATATTTCGGATAGCTGCAGGGTCTTCAGCTAAATATTAAATATTTTCAGCCTCTACCCGTTATCGCAACGGTAACGTCGATGCAGGATACGAAGTCAACGTAGAAAAAAAAAAAAAAAAAAAAAAAAAAAGGAGTTGGGCTTAAAATCGTATGGTGGTTGTTTGCATCGCCTGTTCTTGACATATCGGGCCTTGTTTCAGTGGATCATGGTGCATCTTCGGCGTCTCGCGATGATCAGGCGATGATGCAATGGATATCGAGTTTTCTGCTTGATTTCTCTCGTTGATTATTTTTTTTTTTTTTCGCCCGTTAGTCGGTCAAGGCAAAATATACATGTGAATCTATTGCTAAATGCATACAAACTCCAAGTCTCATCTCGCATTAATTTTCTTTCTCTTTCTCTCTTGACCTTAAGATTACAAGACCATAACATTAAACTTAATTCATTCATTATCAAACCTCACTCAGCTCACTGTACGACCATAATAGTACAATACAAGTATCCATTTTCTCTAATAATAAACCAATCGGCCGAACCCGGTTCACTGAAAAAAAGAGCCCCGGTTAGCCTGGAACGCCGGTCTGGAACGGCCCAGTAGCAATTACTGCGCATCATAAAATGTCGATCTTTTGATAATGATAAGAGAAAACGGTGAATTCCATCTGGATAACGCCGGCGCGATTCAATTTTGAAGAGGCGGGCCCGATAAAAAACCGGCGATAGACGTGTTTTGAGCATTGAGGCATTGAATTATTGAAACTGGTCTCCATCTTTCAATTCGAGAAGGCGATTTTCGCATTCATCAGTCATTTCTTCTATTGCAACATGGATATCCATATTGTACAGTGATAATACAAAAAGTTGAGTAGGTAAATTCCCTCACAGATGAACTTCGAATGGCCTTAATAATTCTAAACCCGGTTTATGCGCTCGGCCAAGGGAAAATGTATCGTGAATTAATAATTGTAAAGCAAGGCAAGTTCCTCGGGGACGAAAATATCTTAATTCAGTCGCATCGTCCATCTTTCCAGCCGGTCCGCCATCTTTCCTCCCACTTGGAACAATCGAACTTCTCTTTGCCTAGCTTGACATTAACAGCATTATGCGCTTCACATAACCACTTCCCGAACTCGTCTCGGCTGCCGACTTGAACATGATCTTTCTCCATGTAACGCTGGAAATCCTCGGCGCATACCCAGCACGGATACAGTCTCGAGAAGGTTCCCATGAACGTCCGGAGGTCGGACTGCTGAGCGGCGCTTGGCGTCTTGGGATATGTTGCGGCAATGGAATGCAGTAGTGTCCACGTGCTTCGGCCCAGAGTCTCTACGTCGGCTGGACAATCATCCGGAGTAGGATGCGGCGACGAAAACGTAGACGCCGCCGCCGCTCCAGCTCCTGCACCGACGACAGCACCTGTTCCAGCATTGCTACCGGATTTGAGCGAAGATTTAGTCATCTGTGCCCAGGCAGAGAAATCCCTCTTCGAAGTGCATGATCGACACCTGCAATATGAGCTCATGTTAGTGGGTGACCGAATATCACGGCCCCCAACCAATTCTAGTAGTGCTACTCACGGCTTTCCATCTTTTCCTATGACCACCCCCTTAGGGAGCTGGTCGTTAGACTGTGGCTCTCTCGTGTCAGCAGCCATTTCTATTACTATGACCGGTCTAAAAATAAGTGCAGAACAGAAAAAAAACACCGGCGCCAAAG
Organism: Daldinia sp. EC12; assembly: GCA_002120325.1. Classification (NCBI taxonomy): domain Eukaryota; kingdom Fungi; phylum Ascomycota; class Sordariomycetes; order Xylariales; family Hypoxylaceae; genus Daldinia; species Daldinia sp. EC12. Next base: position 142,256 of record KZ112954.1, read on the forward strand.
CTCACGATAATTTGCGACAATATCGAAAGGTGTTGGCAGGAAAAATAAATTAAGCTGGCGCGGATTTGTCAACAGCTCGGCGGAAAGCGAGTCCCGGCACCGCCCGGTGACGCCACTAACTAAACACGGGCCGAAGAGGATGCCCCACCTTACTTAATCCACTGTCTTGGGTCTTTTGTATGGAAGTGCCTAATGGAACCTTGCAGGTACGAAATACATTCCCGTAAACTCCCGCCCCATTGGAAGTTTAGTACCTATGTTCATTAGCTTATCGATTGAAAACCTGTTATCGATAAAAGCTTGGAAGTCTTGAGCCGGGCTTGGCATTTGAGCTTCCAATTGTTAGGATAGGCCAACTCTTCTTAAGCTCGGATGATACTTAGTAAAAACATCAATCGATGCTCTTCTAATCGTCATTGCCTAGGTTGTCTAGACCGCCCAGCTTTTCATGGCTTCAGAATCGGCCTCAAGCCGGGACAAAGTTCCTGTGCTACTCCTCAAGACGAAGTCGTCACCAACAGATGCATACGAAGACATCTTCTCTACTCCGAGAGATGGCTCTCCTTCTTTCGAACCAATCTTCGTCCCTGTTCTTCAGCATAGGTTCGAAGACGACGGTATGCAGCAATTTGAAAAGTTACTGCGGGGGAGAAGGATAAACCGTAGTGCCGAAAGCGATTACGGTGGCCTCATCTTTACCTCACAGAGAGCTGTTGAAGCATTCGCCAAGTTAGTTGGCGAGGGCAAAGGTCCGAGGCCCCAGGCCCCTCATGCGTTCAGTGGCGTTCTAGGCTCTGACTCGCAGGAATTAAATAGGTGACGAGACTTGGCTGCACCTCCAAGACATACCAGTCTACAGCGTGGGCCCTGCTACGACCCGAGCGCTTAAGGCCATTCCTCAGACACCCCCGCTCCAGATCTTTGGTGAGCATACTGGGAATGGTGATGCGCTCGCACGGTTCATATTGGACCATTACGGCGAATGGTACAAAGATCGTCCCACTAAGCCTCCGCTACTCTTTCTAGTAGGGGAACAGAGACGGGACATCATACCAAAGACTCTAACGGACGAAACTCTGCCGGACGGTCGACGAATTGACGTAACAGAGATAGTGTTATATGGCACTGGCGTTATGGAGACTTTCGCGAATGACTTTGCAGGCGTATTGCAGAGAACATCGAGCCGACCAGAACGATGGGTGGTGGTTTTCTCGCCAACGGGTTGTGACAGCATGCTCAGGGGTTTAGGTTTACTCGACCCAGATACGGGTAAGGCCGCCGAGAAGACGGGCGAGTTGAAACCGCCCACGTCAGTCGCAACCATTGGACCAACGACAGCAAATTATCTCAAAAGGATGTTCACTTACGAGCCAAGAGTGTGTGCTGAGGAGCCAACACCCGAAGGAGTGCAACAGGGTATACTTGACATTATGATGAAGGGCGATATAGCTTAAGTAATGTAAGGTTGGTCAGGTAGCCATTGAGACCAGAATTATCATGTATAGGTAGGCAGTCTGAAATCTGGATATATAGGTATGTACGTATAGTATATTGCCATGCAGCCTCCATGCATATCGAAATTAAATCTGGGGCAACTTGTCCAGATAAATCTAAGAATTATTGTACGTAGTGATAAGAACTAAATGATGTAGACGGCGTTAAGCTTGGCATGCTGTGTGGCCTTACGAATCCGGGGATGAACGATGCAACATTTTCGTGCGACGGGATCCGCAAGGATGAGCGGGCTGGTGAATATATAAATCGCATTGACTAAAATAAGAGTGTAAAGTGATTCTATAAACTGTAATGACCCAGAGAATAGCGGCCGTAAGTATTAACTGCGAAACACGGACACACGTAAATTAGATAGACTGTAGCAGATCTAAGCTCTAACTAGAGGGAAACCTTAATAAATCTATCGAATAGCAGACGCCCAAGAAACATTATTAAGTTTCTAAGATGGCAAGTGGTACGAGTTGAATAATAGTTTGGTCAGTATTCGCAAGTACCTATTCGAAGATACTAAGGTATACAAGGTATACAACCTATTGTATTACCTAAAGTATAAATGTACGTAGCAGTTACATATTATGTATTTATTACTCAGACTTTCCCAACTTTGCCTGTTTTTTTTCTTGTTTTTTTTTTTTTTTTCTACTATTTTTGCTTACATCTTTTATCCAGTTATCTACCTAATTATCCTATGTATTATCCATCTAAACTCCCTTTTTCTTATCGAAAGTTCGCTGCTTTTTAGTTAGTATATCCTCATTATTACCGTGCTCTGATAGCATATGGTATCTTCCATTCTCGTTCCAGCCAATACGACGTAACGCTGCAAACATCCCCCTCCCCCCCCCCCACTAACACTAACAGGCACCTAAGCTGATACAAGGTCGTGTCTAAAAAAAAACACAAACAATTAAAATAAACCCGCCCACCAACGGCCATCATCACGCTACGTCACATTCATGATTCCGCTGAACAATTATACTGATCCTACCTTGTGTAAGGAGAGGTAGGCAGGTTAATTTGGAGTAACCAACCTAAAACGATACGAGAAAGGCTGGCTGGCTACCTATAATCCACTTCCCCAACTTTTTAGTTGCTTCGTGGTTTAACATAGCTGTGTTTTTTCCTTTAGCTAGCTGTCGGAAACTAGATTGGAAACTAGATCCGCACACGATCACTCACGCCATCCGCTATCAAGCGTCCACCTTCTTCCCCACGAGACCCAATTCCAACTGCCGACCATGAGCATCAAACGGCAAGATAGCACCGACCTCATAGACTTTTCTCCGCCCTCCTCCGGTCACTCCACCCCAGTATCCCATCAAACTCCGTCTCACACTCACTCTTATACGTACCCGAAGTCACAACCACGATCTCAACCACAATCTCCTCAGCCCCAAGGCTCTTCCGGTGGTTATGGTATCGGCTCCGCAGTCCTCGGTCTCTTCCGACGCTTCTCTTCTCTCGAGTCGCCTTCCTCTCCTCCCCCATCGAGTCTCACACCGCCGCCATCCCAGGCGCAACTGTACAACGCCAATTCGGAACCCGTGGGCGTAGGCGATGGTATAACGGGACCTTTTATCCCGCCAACGCGCCGCACGCCGTCGCCTTTACGCGGGCTACCTTCCCTCGAACCCTTGACGCTGCGCGGCTATCGCCCCGACACGGGAGAGGACGAGAGGTTGCTGGCGCGCGGCCTGGCGGAGGAGATCAGGACTTTCTTGCCCGAGCGCTTGAAGATTGCTGAGGATTGGAAGTTGATATATAGCTTGTACCAGGATGGCAGTTCGCTGTCGACATTATATAAGCGGTGCGAGGAGTACCGTGGACGGAGGGTCGGGTTCGTGCTCGTTGTACGGGATGGAAAAGAAGGGGTGAGTATTCCTCGTATACCCTTATACCCGTATATTCACATATCATCCCGATTACGTGTCGCAATTATACATTCTGAGAATGAGCATCGTAAATAAGTACCAGAGATCGAGTGGCTTACTTGTATGTACAACAGACCTTCGGCGCATACCTGACAGAAGCGCCACACCCAGCGCCATCTTACTTTGGTACAGGGGAATGCTTTCTTTGGCGCGCAAGCCTACACGCCCCTCTACCCCCACCCCCCTCAGCCGACACCACCAACGTCAACTTCCGCACCACGACAATCGCATCGCCCACCTCATCTTCCTCCTTACCACGCAACGACCGCCAACCTGCGAGCCAACTAGCGCCAGCACCGACAGACCTCGAAACCGGCCGGGCATCGCCGAAACCGATCACGACACAGAGCATCCGATTCCAGAACTTCGCGTACACGGGCGCCAACGACTACTGCATCTTCTGCGAGACGGGGTTCCTCTCGGTCGGAGGCGGTCAGGGCGGCACGTACGGCCTGTGGCTCGATAACGGGCTAAGCCGCGGCCACAGCGCGCCGTGCGATACGTTTTTGAACCAGCCGCTCAGCGATGAGGGCGAGAAGTTCGACGTATTGGGCGTGGAGATGTGGGTTGTAGGAGGTTGATTGATTATATTGTTTAACATGTTAATAAAGGAGAGGGGCATTTGCTTTAGGGGTCCTCTGTGTGTGACATTCATATAGTCCCATTTCGTCTGTCCGTTTTAACCCGGCTAATCGAAACGAATTCGAGATGAGACATGAGGAGGAGGTATTGTGATAATTATAGCGAGTATTTGTTTGTACGAGCGGGCAAGACAAAGGGGGGAAAGAGCACGTCGTGGTGTGGTACGATACCTATGATATAGTATGGTAAATTCTTTACCAAGAAAGCCAAACCACTAGGCTAGGATGAAAAGGGGGAACGATGGAAATACCTCATCTAGCAGGTAAACGACACCGAGATCATGACCAGAGCAAATAGGCGTTCCGGTTTCTAAAGGTTTGGAAGGGCGAGCAAGAAAGCAAGACTTGTCTGATAACTTTTTTCTCGTATGGATTTTTGGAAGGATAGAAATGGTTAATATATCCGATTAGTTCTACACGCTAGCTTTGAACTAGGTGAATGGTGAGAGTTCGTGGGTTACCCGCGTTGGTCTGATCTCAGATGTTGTCAGCAGTGGGATGAGACAGAAAGGGAAAACGAACAAGAGGAATCGCTAAGCTGCTTACTAGGTACGTATATATCCATATATTATACTAATGGCAATGCTCTCATAGGCACGCTGGTGAACAGGTTAAGGGGTAGGAGAATAAGGGGTCTTCGGTACTTTCTGGTAAGCGTATAGATGAACGGATGGGTAACCTAGTCAGAATAAGAATTTCAGCATTCAATTTTTTGCTCATCTACTAAGTAAATGAACTCCTTCATTCTTAGAACAAGTCGATGTACATATATGTTGAACATATTCTTCACTTACTACTTAACAGGTAGTTATAAATACTACTGAGCATACAAATATAGCGTCGAGGAGTCTTACATACTATTTCCTTCTTCTAACTACCTATTTACTTTCCCCTTTCTTAACAATTTACCCTTTACTCAATTACCTACCTATGTATATCCCCAAAATCTCCGTATAGCTAATACTAGTGTAGTGTATAGGAATATTATACCGTATGCCTTTATATTCCCTGCTTTAGGTAGTCACCTCCTTACCTCTTAGATCAAACTACATACATGACAATGAGTCGGGCTCGAAGATATATAGACCTACCTGTACGGTATTATCTCAGCATCATGTCGAACCGAATTTTCACCTCACCTCACCTCACCCCACCTCACTCCTTCATTTCTCCCTAATCCCCTTCGAATACGATTCTCTGGGTATACACACACATACCCAAGATTTCCAACCCCCTTATAAAACAGCCCTATAGCTGCTTTCTTCCTATATAACCAACCAACCAACCAACTACATGGCGCATTATCTAGGTACATCCTCAAAGTCCATCAACACTCGATTCTGGATATACCTCTAAGCCAAAAAAGAGAGAAGAGCTTCAGAAAGGATTCGGTGCTATACAAGAGAAACACAGCTTGATAAACCAAGCCATAGTAAATCTTACAGTCAGTAGAATAAATTAAGGGGAAGCAGTCACGCAGGATTTATCGTCAAAGATTCAAGATTCATTTCTACGTACCTAGGTACCTAAGGTACCTAAGTTTCATCCACGGATTTTAGTAAATTTACCTGAGGGAGAGCTAATAGAAGTGCTCGTTGAATTCGTATGCTTCATTTCTCTACCTAGGTAGGCATGGAATTCAGTGATTTGGAATAACCTTTTATTAACCACGGTCGTAGAGCCTCAACTCTACTTGCTCGGCGGGCTCACGAATAACATGGCATATCATTAACAAGCAATCAAGCCACGTGCTAAAGTACCAGTAAAAAGGTCTGTGTTCACTACCAGCAAGTGCAAAGAAAAGAAATTGGAGAGAAGACAAGATATGTCCTTATCCATCTAGCCTCTCCACAGGCATGCCAGATCCTACACCAGATCTCGTGGCATAATATTTCAACCTTACTCTTCATCATTTGTATCTCAGGACCAAATCCTCCTTCAAGCGGACTCCCCACGACGTCATCGTCGTCTAGTTACTCCTCCAATGCCTTTATCGCCTGTTATGCAAAACCTGAGGTACTTAAAGCATCACTGCTTAACCGTAATGCATTTTGCGTACGTCTGCTGTTGATCCGATGCGGTCCCGAAGCTTAAGGTTCTACATAAGCTGCGAAATGCTCTCCCGAACCCTGAGTTTGCTCAAGAAACCGCAGTTCTACCGCATGATCTCCTGGTAGATGAGCTGCTTCAACTGTTCCTTACTAAGGTTATCTTTGTGCTTGTCAAAGTCGAAGAACTCCTCAGGAATGGGGGGTGCCGTAGGCTCGTCCTCGGGGTCGTGGTAGGGTTCAAGGTAAGGATGCTTCAAGGCTTCTTCCACGGTGATACGCTTCACCGGGTTGAAGGCCAACAGCTTCTCGAGCAGGTCTAGCGCCAAGTCGGACGTCTTAGGGAAGAGAGTTCGGAACGGGACCTTCTTCTTGAACGGAAGGGAGCGGATATACTCGCGAGCGCGGCGAGACTTGATACCGTAGTAATCTTCCATGGTAGGAGTACCAAGGACGTCCAGGATCAGGGTCAACTGATGGTGGTCTGCGCATTGTTAGCAAGAGGTCATTCGATACCACGAGGGTTTAATCAGCCACATACAGTCCTTTCCGGGGAACAGAGGCTTGCCGCTCAACATCTCGGCAAGAATGCAGCCGACGGACCACACGTCAATAGCCTTAGTATATTCCTTGAAGGTCAACATGATCTCAGGCGCACGGTACCATCGAGTGGCAACGTATTCCGTCATGAAACCCGAGTTGTCTTCCTGGGACGCCGCCGATCGTGCAAGACCAAAATCACAGACTTTCAGGTCACAGTTGGCGTTCAGTAGGAGGTTGCTGGGCTTCAGATCTCGGTGGAGCACATTTGCGGAGTGCATAGCCTTCAGCGCTCGTAAAGTCTGGTAAATGAAGTACTGACAATGATCGTCAGATAAGTCCTGGGTACGGATCACTCTATGCATATCCGTTTCCATCAGTTCCTACGGGATCATTAGCGACCAGCTCCTACGCGTGGATTCTAAGACAATCTCGTACCTGTATCAGATACACTTCGGTGAAAGTTTCATAACTGCGCGGCTTCTGAATGTCAAGAATAGAAATGATATTCTCGTGATTAAAGTATCGAAGGAGCTTCATCTCTCGGAGGGTTCTTAAACAGAACATGGAGTGATCGAAGGGAGTAATCTTCTTAATGGCGACCTTTTGGCCTGAAGGCTTGTGTATCGCCGAGCTGCATATAGTCGTTAGCAAACCTGACCTTAGGTGAACTCAGAAACCATATTCAAAGCCTACCAGACAACACCGTAAGCTCCTTCGCCCACGACATCCTGGATGTCATACTGCTCGCTGACGTTGAACGAAATCTTCCGGGATCCGGCCGGATTAGGAGGATTTGATCGAGACATGTTGTGGTATTGTCAAATGAGGAATATGCTGTATGTCGAATTTCAAAACCGAACGCAGAAAGGAGCCCAAGTGCTTAAAGATTCCACCGCCTCGGGCCTCAAAAGCGGATTTATTAAAGTCCTGCAAGGGCAATAAGAGCGCCTTTATAGCTAATCTCGGCTCGCCAAGGAATATTAAACTCGTGCACGCTCCACTCAGCGGAGTACAGCTCGACTGGATATTGGACGAGGCGAGACTATTCGCACTTCCCGAAATAGATTCTAATTCGCCTAGAATGCGGAGCCGTTCTGTACGATTCGCTAAGATTAAGACTCCGATAGATCGATCGACCGTCGCAAAGAATCGGATGTTGGCTTTATTGTGATGTTGCTATGAATGTTCTTTCAAACGCCGGCGAACGAAATTTCGGTACTTCTTTATGCTCGTCGAACTCAGCTTAGTGCATCGATGCTGCGGTTATCCGACTGAGCTGCGTAGATGGAATTATTAGCTGAGGTTTTAGGCACTTAAAGACAAAGACGACAACTGCGGCTGAAACCAAGGTGAGGAAAATAAGTGACAATTGACCGGTTCCGCAATGAAGATCGGATGTCGTGGGTAATTAAGCGATTTGATCCGTAGGGTCTGTGCAACTTAGGCCGTTGTAGATCGTGGGTAGGCTCAACTGTAATTGCTGCTTGACTTGCTGCTTGATTTCGGCCGAAGATGTTCGTCCTTCAAAGACGAACTGCTTGAGATAAAGTAGTTCGCGTAGCCGGTAAATATTAAAGGTCGAAAAGGGGTGTATTACGGACTTGTCCAAGTCTCAAGGTTGAGGTCAAAGAGTGCAGGTGGTGCTTGTGGTTGTAACCCCGTGTTACAAAACTTGAGGCGCGCCGTCTGTACTAATGGTGGGAAGTGAGAAGTGGGAAGAGGGGCGGGGGGGGAACAGGGTCTCCTAGATGCGCGCCGGTACGAGTAGCGATCCTTGGCGTTACCCAGATAAGTGCACGGTAGGTTCAAGATTGCAGATTGGCAGACTGAGTTCCCATCGTCGGATAGTTGATTTGCATGGGGAGGGGTTATGGGTTATGGGTTATGGGTTATGGGTTATGGGTAAGGGGTAAGAAATAGGAAATAAAATGATTCTCACCTTTGAGTCAAGTTAACCAGGCAAACGAAAAGAAGAAAGTGGAAAGTGTCGGATTCAAAGTTGAATAAAAAAATAAAATAAGAAGAATGACAAGAGCTTTGGGACTTGGCCCCGCCTTCGAAAACCCAATGTATTAACTATTGGTTTTTTTTTTTGAAGGCAAGTGTAAGTGGGAGGAGGTACCTTTTTCAGTAGGCAACTACCTAAAGTAGATAGTGATTATTCCAAATTTATTATGTGATTTCGTACCAAATAGGAAGAAGAAAACATTAAAAAAAAAAAAAAAAAAAAAAAAACACAAAAAAAAAAGAAACCAAACTATTTGAATCACCCCAGGTGAGAAAAGTTTCGTATAATTGGTAAAACTAAAGCCGAGCAAATAACAATAGGTACGGTAACTAACAATAATTGAGGGAGGAGGCCAATCTTGTCAATAATATAAAACTGCCTATGTAGTAGAACCAATGATTTGGATTGTCAAGTAAAAAAAAAAATAAAAAATAAAAAATAAAGTGAGCGGGTGTGGAGCGGCGGGGGGAGAGGGACAGAGTGACAAGAGGGACAGAGAGATGTCAAAGAGCTGCTTGACCAGGTTGGACCCAAAAAGGGAGCTGAGGCGTTACAATGACAGTGGATAAACCCCCTCGGGCCCCTATGAAGGTATGTATGGTTCGGTGATCTATTGAATAGAATCCGCGCTGGGTGGACTGTGGACCTCAATAATGCGACGGCGACAAGACACTAGGAGTTCTAACGGATGGAACGGCCTCTCAGGGCCTAGTACCAGGGAATAAGAGAGCGTGATAGAAGAAAAACGTATTATAGGCGAAACGAGACGAGATGAGACGGGACGAATATTTATTTGTCCACCTTCTTTTCTTTTCTTTTCTTTTCTTTTTGACTTGCTTTGGGGGTCAATGGCGGGTTGACGTTGTAATATAATAGGTTGAATAAAATGAACCAGTTAAAACCAGTTGGTTTCTATTTCTTCTTTTCTTTTCAGCTTCCCAAATGTCAATTCCAGCTTTTACCTAAGGTTACCTAGGTATAACTATTCTAAGCTATTCTAAGCCAGGTCAAAGCGCTAAAAGACCCTATGATGTTTAGGTATGTTAGGTAGTCCCGGGTAATTCTCCACGTGGGATCTAAAATCAGGTTTGGCTCGGTATCAAGTGATAAGTCCAAATAAGTACAGTACCTTAGTAGTTCAACAGGTGTCAAAAAAGGGGGGGTGAATAGAAAAAGAAAGAAAAGGGAGTTGCCGTTGTAAGCGTATAAGTAGGTAGGTAGCAAACAATACAAAATCTAGTCCCAGGGAACGTTTTAAGTTTAACTTGAGACGGGACGGCAAAGTGTGATGGGTGTATGTAGAGTGTATCTAGGTAGGTATGTAGAGCGTGATGCGATGGGTCAAGGGGAGAGAGGGGCTTTGGAGGCAGGAGAGAGAGAACCTTAAATTGATAGGAGAGGATTGGTTAGTGGGGTCGGAGGGGTAAGGGGATGTTTGTGTGTGTGCACATTGAGACATACTATAGAGGTACTAATACTTTAACGATACACTTTCGCGGGGTCCTCTTTCTTATTTAGGTGACTTGATTTGATATTGCGAATTCCTTATAGAACTCATGTACTCTTGTTACTGTCATCGTTACACATCAAGCCTCTTTCGCTTACGTCAAATGTATATGAACATGTATAACTACCTACATAGACTTACATGATCTTAGTGCATGTAGGTACCCTACATATGTACCTTACGTTATGTACCTTACGTAGTGTGTATTATATCACATATAGGCTGAACCAATGAAACAACAATATCTACGCCTTCGCCTTTCTTCGTATTGGCACATTTTCTATAAACAGCACCAATATAAATCAACAACTCCCATCTAATATCTATCACGCCACAACAATATTTCGTTTGTACTCTTTACAATAAGCCAACAATTTTATCACACTTCCCGGGCGCCCGATATAATTATTTGAATACCATCCACGCCAAACCCGCCCAATAAGGGACCCGCCTAAGCGCCGCACACTGCAGCCCCGGCGCGTGTTGTTTTGAAACCTCCCCGACGACCTCCCCTGTCCGTTTCATCACTGGTCGACACACAACACTTGCGTCCCAGAAAGATGCGACCAGGGATCTGAAGCAACGCTCGGCATCGGCTACCTCCCGGCCACTGATGCGCTAAACCTCGTCCCGTTTTGTATGTACGTATCTGCTAATAGGGCTGTGCACTCACTCTACGATCAAAAGAGAAGAAGAAAAAAAAGCAAAAGCTCGGGTTGCCGCTCCCAAATCCTCCAAAATCTAGTGCTCAGCCTGTTGACTTCGGCTCTGTTGATATTTAAAAAAAAAAAAAAAAAAAAAGCCGAAAGCGCTTATGATAGATATAGCTACCTACTTACCCGCCCTCCTCGTCCAATGCCCAAATTGTCGGGACCAACAATGTTATCTGACTGGTTTGTATATCGTGTCTTCGGAGAAATGAGGGCGAAGTCGTCCACACCACTCCCGCATCCCTCGGCTCCATTTGCCAACTGGGCATGATCTGTTCTAGTCGATCCGGGGGGCGCTGGATCTACGGCCGATAGAACATGATCTTGTATGTATTACATGTACTTCATATCCTACGTGGGTATCATGCCATTGCCGCGGTGCTTACAGGCAGGCTAGCGACATCTCGTGAGACAGATAGAATCGGTAAACATCGGGTGGTTGAACAAGCACGCATGTTGAATTGCTGACATATCGATGATATACGCGGACCATAACCTGGCGGACTGTCGATCACCCGTATTCCTAGCATTTCTAGACGCCGACTCGAGATCCCTTTCTACCAAAGAGCATTATAATTCGCTGGCACATAGCTTTCTACACGACAAGGCACGTAACAATTCTAGAGTCCACTCGGTCACGTATTAAACCCAATACAGTCGTATGAAACGAACCTGAGAACAAAATCGACCCACTGACTTGTAAATAAAGCCTCTGTGAGGCTTATTAATGCTAGGTAGTTTACTTAACATGATGTGAGGCGCTCGTTGACATATCGTCAATTCCAAGTCAGTGACTCGCTGCTGTTGCTTCATTTTACTTCCTTTATTTTTCTTAAAGGGTCTTTTCTTTTGTCGGCCAAGTCGTTTGAACTCGTTTTGCAAAACCTCAAATCTTTCAATGGTAGTGGTGCCACTACTGGACAACCTGAAAATAAGAATGAGCAAGAATAGCCAATAGCCACAAGAAAACTAGGTCTTCAATAGTTTCTCAACTTACCTTTTCTCTAAGGGTTCCCATCCACTGACCAAAGCTCATTCCTTGATCCGCCCGGTCTTCTACAAGTAACGTCTGCGCCCAGAGCTTCAAGCTTGGCTCACCGTCTTCCCGCACAATGTACAGATGTGGTACGATGATGCTACCGACTCCGCGTGATAAGTGATCCCTGCTCTTTTGAATCACGGCTCGGACGCGTTCGTTGAAGTCATTGTCAAGCTCGGGAATCGAGCCTTTACCGACGCGTAACTGAGTACGATCCGCTACGCCAAATACGTCCGTCAATAGCTGGGGTACTGCATCCCTGCCTACCCATAAGAATTGCGTTTGACCATCGTCGATTAAGTACAACCCGTAGCTAACGAATCGCTCTGACGAAAGGTTGAGCGGTGGCGGAAGGACGATTTGGCTGGTTTCTGGGTCAGGGACTCCGGCATTATCGGGCATATCGTGTAACGAATACAGCCGTGGGTAAATGTACTGCATTAGAAGCGGTAGAGGCAACGTAGATAGCAGGCACAGGGCCGCTGACCTGAGATCTGACGGAATTTGCGCTGACTTGCGGAGACCGACGTGCTTGATCAATCCTAAGAAGAGAACTGGGAGGCCGCGTAAATTAGCAGGGAACTGTAGCCCGCCGCCACCCATACTTCCGCCCCCTAGTTCCTTCTTGAAGGTCTGCAGAAGCTCAATAAGCTTACTCTGGAGAGCATCGCGTGCGGCATCTAAACCGCTGCTGAGAGCTCTCTCGACAGCCTTGTGAGTGAAATACGTCGTGATTGCACACTGATCCGCCGAGGCGTACACGTCGGCGAGGTTGGTTGTCGTTGGGATTGCGAGCGTCATGACACGAATACGTCGTTCACCGTTGCATGTAGTGTACAAAACACCAGCCTGCAGACAAACGTAATTCTTTTGTAAGGTCTCGTCGATAGCCACCTCGACGACGTAGCACTGGTCTCGAGGGAAAGCCGGGAAAGCACAGAGATCAGAAGACCTGTTGAAGAAGTTTCCGTAGAAGGTGCTCATACGCAAACCCGTCGTGGCTCGTACTCTAAGAACTGCTTCTAATCCAATCTCTGAGGATAGGTAGTCGCTAAACTCGGACGCGAATTTAACAGCGTCCTCGGCGCGGCCCGCATTCCATCCCGGATAAAACCAAGTCTGACCACCGGTATATCGTGGAAGGTTGCTGAGCGAGGCTACGTCTTGGTATTGCGAAGAGAAAAGGAACATATCGATAGAGACCTGATTCTTGGAGCACTCCACGGCGAATGACTTGTAAAAACTGTTCGCGGTCTGAAGTAGCCCGCTTTCTTTGGACGTACCAAGCAGTTTCTTGTCTTCTCGCATATCCAGCTTCCCTACCCCCAAGTTCGGTAACGAAGCGCTGAGCACCACGATCTTGCCACCTAATGGCGAGATGAGTTTGTGGCCGGCCCTCAGAGCAGATCCCATACACGAGCCGTTACTCTGGTTGTTCTGGAACATGTCGGGGAGTTTGGTCAAAAAGTTCTCGATGCTGTTTCGGCTTTCTATCAGGGGAACCAAGAGATCGTGAGGAACTGGCAGGAACGGCTCATCCAGGTCACTAATAACTAGCATAGACGTTTCCGCGTTCTCTTCGTCATCCTTGGGGACAGAGAAGTAGTGCAAGCTCGAGTCGACGGCGATAAATCCTAGTCGGGTTCGTCGGTCGGCATTGGGTATCCTGTTAAGACTGTCCAAAATAGTCCTAGCACTCGTAGCAAGAAGGCCAGTAGAAACAGCAGCATAGCTAACGTCGAAAAGGAATAGGTATACTAGTGGTTGCGGAGGGCGGACCATATACTCCTGAGGCGCAACAAATTCGACGACGGCGTGGTTTAACTCGTGCCTATCCCATCGGTTGACGCTCTTCTGAGCAGCAGCATCCCAATCAAAGGCTTGCGGCACGTCGTTGGTAAGATTACACATATTGCACCGCCATCTGTGACCTTGGTCTAGGAAGATCACGTAAGGGTTAATATAAGTCCTACATCTTCGACACCTGGCTATAACTTGGTCTTGAACGACGGGGACAGGATCATCAATATCGTGGAGAGCGGCATATGGCTGGATGACGAGAGCAAACGGCAATTTAGATTTCTTCAGCAGGGAATGCGTAGTGGGGACTGCATTTAAGGTCGAGCGGATATATTTGGGAGGACAGTTCGCATCGGGAGACTGAGTGACACTGGCCTATTACGAAAGTTAGCCTTATATATATAAAGACTTGGATAATATTTCTATAAAGAACTCACATTTGGTGGTAAGATACAAGGAGGAGGGGGTAAGTCCAGCTCGGAGACGTTGAATGGTTGGTTTAGGAGGTCGGTAGGATAGAGCTGGTTCAAGGCGATCCGAGCTTGCTGACCAGGTTGTTGAACGGCGGGCTGAGGACCGGGTCCCATATTCATACCGGCCATTCCTTGAGTTATACCGGCGACTCCCGGAGGTGGTTGTCCAACTCCCGGCTGATAGTACGGATCGGGAGCTTGGTAGCCACCTAACCCTGGTTGAGGAACACCTGGTTGCTGCGGAGCGCCGTACGGTACCTGGCCAGGTGCGGGAGAGCCATAGCCACCCTGTTGGAAATCCGGGGTAGGATAAGCACCGCCGCCCGCGTAACCCGGGGAAGGTTGTGGACCCGGAACAGGACCTCCATATCCAGGTGTTATACCGCCGGGTGTTGGAACGGTAGCACCTGCGTTCGCGCCGCTTCCAAATTCGAATGCCTGAGTTGCGTAGCCCCTCTTCTTCTTCTTTCCATCATGGTGCGATGCGGCTTGAGGAGGAGGGGATGTCTGTCCTTCGTAGCCGGCGGGTGGTTGATCAGAATATGGCGCTTCCTGGCCGTACTCCTGTGGTGGATATTGGCCGTAACCATCATTGGGGGCAGCCATGTTGGCGCAATGGGTTCACCTGATCAGTGATGTTCTTCGTGTGATGCGACCTGTCCTTATCCTGCCTTCCTCCTACTTATGTTCGACAATTTATATTTCCGTGGACCTTCTGAATAAACCTAGTTGCACCAGATAACAAGCCAATCAGGGAGAATATCTTGTCGTGTTGAGACCCGATGTGTTGGTGGTAAGGCTACTTAAGAGTTCGGACTTGTGGACACGATTCGAAGAAAGGATGAGGTGGATTTTTTCGGAGGCCACGTTTTTTTTAAAAAAGCAGAAACGAGAAGGGATGTGAGACTGCTAGCGGCGTGTATAGATCGAACGACGTAAGATAGAAAAAAAGAGAGGGAAAAGTGAAGGGGGAGAAAAACACGAGGCGTAAATAATGTGGTTTACAAGATCATCATTTTGGACTACACTGACGATGGATAGATGTTACCCGAATTCAGCAACTTGTCAATTTCACAAGCCAAATGACGCTGTGATTCGACAGACGTCGCAAAATGGTGGGCAAACCTGGCGGCGGGCTGCCAACAGCGGGTCTACAGCCTGATAGAAGTACGTACCTCCCTATCGTACCTGCTATTGTGTACAGGTAGCTTGATTCGAGCTTCAACGTTGGTCCAAGCTTCCTTGCCAAGTATCTACACAGGATTTATGCTTACCTAAGCATACATAGGTATGTAAAAGAGCAAGAAGCTAAGTTAAAGCTTATTTCCATATTTCCATATTATGTTCCATAGTAGTTCTCACGTGATAAGACTTATAATACCTTATCGTCATTTATCGTACTGCTATCAGCCTTAATCGTATTCAAATTTAATAAGGGAATAGGTACGTACTTTCGGAGGGGAACCTCTCCACATCTCCGAAATCCCACTGCCCACTGCCCACTGCCCACTGTACATAGTACTTTCGACTACATAAGCACCAAGCCCAAAGCAAACCAAAATGTGCCGAACTTCCAGCTCGATCCTATGAAGCAACCTCGATTAGGCAGGCTAGACTCCCCCAAACGTCTCTCTTCAGTTCCCCCTTTGTGCTACACATGCTACAAACTGCTCCAAAATGCTACAAAATGTTACAAAAATACTACGTACCTTACGGAGTGATCCGCCTAATTTTAGTATAATCTCATTAGCGGAATCCATAACGAATCCATACGTAACGATTTCATTGCGTTATGAATGTTGTAGCACGTTTGTTTTAATGGGACGGGTTCCTGAAGACAGAGTAAAATGGTCGTTTTCAGCTGAGACCTCTCCGCGGTCTCTTCCACATGCTAGGATGTCTCTTATACATTTAGGTAGGTACCAACAATACAATACTGGGAATACACGTATATATACCTATATACCTTAGTACATGTATACCTATATATACTTATATACCAGGTAAGTATATAAGTTGGGTGGTTCCCGTTTGCGCAATCGCATTCAAATTCCCCGTGTCTGGACCTGCCCTTTCCCATCTTTCGATCTTAGATCTCTCTTTTATTTAAATCCGGAGGACGGTGATGATTAAGAGGTAGAGATCTCTGATCCCTCTCCAAATCTTCCCTCCGATCACTTCTACATAATACGCCGTACCTCCTAAGTAACCTAATATCTACCTACCTACTAACCTAAGAACTCCTTGTACTAACACAGATTGTTCTCGCCACCGGTAAATTGGGCACTTCTTCTATTTTTATTGTATTCTCTTTTCTTTCTTTTTTTCTCTTTCTTCTCAAAGATTGCGAAACCAGCATTATTCCATATTTCATATACACCATCCAGAAATATCAACCAATTCGGCACTCCTAGCAGAAAAATCATGGCCTGGAAGAGCAAGTCTCACATCCCAGTCGAGGCCAAGCCTTCGACTCTCAGGTACTAAGCCTTATATGCTATTGTCATTTGCTAGTTACTACCTAGCTATATAACTACATAAAAAGTCTCCCGTTCCCTTCGCTAACGTAAGCGCAATCTGCTTTACTCCCCTCGCGCAGACAGTTACTCCCTCTCCTGATCCTTCTCACGGTCTTCGGCGGCATCGCCTTCGTCGTCTACCAGGTATACCTCGGCGCGACCAAGATCCGCGACAACACCGAGAAGCGCATGGCTCGAAGAAACCTCGTCTTCACTAAAGATGGCCTCAAGGTCGGTGTCAAGCATGTAGAGCAGGAGAAGTACGTCGATGCGACGCAGAACTGGGTCGTCAAGGCTTGGAATCTAGGGAACCCTACGCCCCCCGTCAAGAGGAACTAAGCAGACTATTCGCCGAGTATAGACGGCGCGTAACGACTTCGTGATATTCTCCAGATGTCTGGGTGGGTTGATACGATTTAGACGGCCTTCGGCTTTCTTCTTGCCAATATTTATTATTATACGTCTAGCCCACCACTTACAACCGATGAAATCGCGAGCGTTTAGAAAAAAAAAGAAAAGAAGGATTAATTATATACCTACCTACGTATAGTCGGTTCAAAATACACTACGTGCGGCTGGTGCGTACCAAGAACGAGAAGCGAAGGGAAACGTGTACGATACGCAATGATACCCTGGCTGATGGGCGGATGGCTTCCATTATATAGGAATGGCGAAGATGAGAGAGAGAGTTGGGCGTTTGAATTTCTTCTTTTTACTTACCTTACCTTAGGTATAAAACATTTTCAAAATCGATGCGTTTACAAATTTACCAGTTATACTTTAGCCTTTTGCGAGCATATATCAGGTCGCGTTGCTCATGGTCGTCTCGTTGATAGACAGGCCGCGTGGTATATGTAAGTCATGTTACGCATACTGCGCATGATTGCCTTGCAGACAAAATGTCTCGCAATTACATGCAGTGATACAGGGGGAAAAAGCAAACTCGCATTACCTACATTTCCGGAGAGTCACCCATCAAAAAGATAGTCGGTGGACTTGAAAATGCTCGAATTTCTCTCATTATTATTCGGCTGGGTCTAGTCGAACATATACGAGGCGCACGATAAAGACGCTAAAGCTAGGGCATCTTTTTTTTTTTTTCGACTAATTCTCTATTCTTCTCTTCATATATTAACGATACCCTCTAGCGCCTTGCTCTACTATTAATCCTCAGTCCTCCTCATCCAAATCCACGAAGAAAATACGGTATTATCGTATCCAATAAGTATATCCAATAAGTATATCCAATAAGTCGGGGGCCTCGCGGTCATAGCTCTAAGTAAGCCCCCCCTTCGCGAGCCGTTTTCCGCGTATAAATGGAACAATACGCAAACGATAGAACAACGGTAGTTAGGTAGTTAGTCCACCTAAACTAGGACGTAATACATACATAGGTAAGGATCTTTTGAAGTCCTAGAGCCCTAGAAGTGGATATACAATAAATATATGACTTTTCTCGCCCTGTTGGTTCCCACAATCGAGGCCTCCTAAATCCACCAAGAGCCCGGCGCTGGGTCGAACATAATACCCCCCAAGATGGTATAGCATCATAGCGTTCGCGCTTCCAAGTGCCGTCTCATCCGACCCCAGAGCTCCAGATAAGTACATATATTTGTCCGCCCTTCTGGCTGTCCATTCGATAGCCTATTTGAGTCCTGATCTTCGTCTTGCCTAACAGCTAAGATCGTTGCAATAGCTACACTATCTCAATAACTAAAGACCTGAATACCTTAATTTTTAGCATAGCCAGTCTGGCCTTGGAGGCAGGCCCAGTAGATGTAATCAAACTACCCCATTAGAGTCCCGGAGTTCCAAGTGGGAACGAACTCGCCTTCCATCAAACACCATTTACACCAATAACACCAACAATGCATACCATTCCGCGTCAGCATCATCAGCAAAACCAGCATCAGCCATGAGCCATCAAACAACTAACCACCGCTGCGCAACCCACTTCTGACTCTCTCCCGCGTCCTGACCCCCAGCCGCACGTGCCAGCAGTTCCGCGCGATGCTGTTCAAAGCGCTCCTTTTGCAATGCCTGGACGCGCTGTAGCGGGCTACTACTGGCACCATCTATCCCATCACCAACATCAGCACTATTAAAACCCCCTCCTCCTGCACCGTGAACTTCCAACGGCGCTTGCCCAACATACACTCCGGCTGACAACTCCGGAGGCAGCGGAGGTGCAAACATCGTAGATGTTGTCGCTGTGGTCGTCGTCGGCGTCGTAGCCGCCCGCGGACGTTTCGGGAGACGCATCTGTCCCTGTTGCATCTGTCTTTGCATCTGTGCTTCTTGTATCCACTCCTGCATCCGTCCCTGCTTCTGCTTCTGATTCTGTATCTGCTGCTGCTTCCGCGTGTGCTCGTACATCATATCAACCTGCCTCGCCATCAGCGCGTCCCGACGTATCAGCATGCTCGGCATCCGTATCTGCAGCTGCCGCAGCACGTGCGCGTACTGGACCCCCAGGTCATCCCCGACGTACCGCAGCCGCCCGTGGATCCACGCCCGCTGCGCGTCCGTCGTATAGTCCTGGCTGTGTACGCATATCAGCGGCCACGTGAGCATGTACCCCGCGAGCGCCTTTGGCGTGTCCTCCTCGCCGCAAGGGAATTTGCTTTGCTGCTGTTGGTTTTGGTTTTGGCTTCGGGCTAGGTGTTCGTACTGTTGTCTTCGTTCTTTGCGGAGATGCCATCCGAGCTGGTATGGTATGGAGGCAATCACGTCGGTGATAGTATCGACGCACGTGCGCGCAGCTGTGGCGTACTCGGGCGTCGTGCGATAGTCCACTGGGCTGCAAATCCAGGCTGCGCAGCGGACGATGAGTGAGGCTAGCACGAGGCGCGCGGTCCGCGAGGTATTCCACACGCTGGCGATGTACAGGTCCTGATAGATATCGACGCGACCCGGAAAAACTTCCGCCTTCGAGTAATCCCCGTTCGGCACATGGTCCTCCCAAGCAACCGTACGGAACCGCCACTCGTCGGGTACGTTGCGCATCCACGCTACTACTTCCTGATCTACCTTCTGTATTCGCCGTAGTAAGTGATGCATGATCTCAATATTCTCGGGAATTCTCGCCATGCTGTTCATCAGTCGCGATACCTCGGCGCGCAGTTCTCCCAGTTTTATCATGATCCGATGGCACCTGGCTGCCGTGTCGTCCCTCACCGCGTCGTTGATCCACCATTCCGCGCCCATGATAGGGGTAGTTCCCGACGTGAGGCTGTGGATGATCTAGTTATCTCTCGTTAGCCGCTGTAATGATAACTAGATAGATATCTCATATAGCAAGATTAAACAAACCATCTGCGTCCGGACGGCGACGAAAAGCGCCAAGCCGATTTTAGTCTCGAGCTGTTTTCTACCCCGAGCTTTAACCAGCTGAATGGCCCCTTCGGTGTGTGAGCCCCAGTTCAACATACCGATTCGCTTCGCCGTGATACTCTATAGATAGAAAAGTCCGTATTAGAAATGCCGTTGCAGCTTAAAAAAAAAAAAAAAAAGATTCGGCATAGTTACCTCAAATAAGCCCAGCAGTAGAACAGCAGCCAACGTAGTGTCCGCTAACTGCTTCTCGGGATCTCTCAAGGCGGCGTTTGTCCCGCTAAGCGCCTTCGTGTATTCGTGCAACACCTGATCTGAAAATCTGTTGCACGTGCCCCCTCGATTATTAAGAAATGCCATGGCGCAGGCGTTGAAGGCGTGTCGTAGGTGACCATGGGAGTCTTCGTTCAACAGCGGGATGACGAAGTCCAAGAAGGCTCTCCCGCCTCCGCCTACGGGCAACAAGATGAAATGAGACATGAAGTTACAGCCGGCCTGTTGCTCTATGGAGACGTCGGGCGGGCGAATGATAGTTTGTGTTATGGCTGATATGGTGGTGGTGGTGGTGGTGTTGCTGCTGTTAGTAGATACTAAGGACAATATCACATCTTCCGAAGTAGATTCCGGCTTATCCGTCTTCAGTGCCAGTGCCCGTGCTTGTGCCTGTGCCTTTCTGCTTGCCTTCCGTGCTCTACGTTCTGTGGCTTGTGTCTCATTACGGAATACCAGATCAAATTCGTCCTTATACCCTGGGCATTGCCTGCGTGATTTGGCACACTGGTTACAGGTAGGTTTTGTCTCATCACACTTTTTTGTTCAAATAACATCGGTTAGCCTCAATAGATAAAAGTTAGAAGATACGCCCGCTCATATGGGAATGACGGCAGCAACAACAACGACAACACCATACCTTGATTCTCCTCGTCCTACACATCTGACAGCCCTTTGAGGGCTTCCCACAATATACCATCTTCGCGGAATTAAACAGCAATGTGGTATGATCGTCGCAAGTTCCCAGCTCTCATGAATCCGTTTAGCTTATAAGCTCAAGAGGCCTCCCGCGAGTCTTAGTTCAACGATCGAGATTTTAACAATCGCTTCCCCTCCCTATTCTGGCAAGGTTCTGACCCTCGGGTCTATGAAGGACGTAGGCGAATAGCAAAGGCCAGAGAATCGTGAAACCTCAGCCGAATGAAAGTATGCGGCGATAATAAGCTTAAGATGCTATGATGTTCGTATTCTTTCCAACGAGTTTCTCACTTAGAGAAGACGACACTTAGAAAGAAAGCCAGTCACACTAAGATCCATGAGAAGCTCCGGGTTAGCAACGGTCGAAGAAACGAAGAAATTAAGTTTTTCAGGCTGCCGAATCTCAGATCGTTCTCAATGGCGTTCGGCTCATCAGCCGTAAGTAATCAGCTCCACAGAATGATGTGAATAAGCTTTCTGCCGTACATTGAACGAAATGGCGTGTTTCGTATTACCGGAAGAAGACCGGGGAATATAAGTTTATTCGAACGCCCTGGTATGCAAAAGAAAAAAAAAACGAAAGAAAACGTCGTGGTCAGCAAACAGGCCGGATCGATGACGTTCCTGATTTGTATGTTTCAGGTGTGTCTGCGCCGTGCCTGGTCCAAGATAAAACCCTCACGGCTGAGGAATACAACGAGATTTGTCAATCTGGGGTAGCCCTGGCTTATGTTTATGGGAAGCCGGTGATTGGTCGAGATACCCCTGAAAAAGCTGCAATTGGTAACTCAGATCGTTTCCGCGCCCCTCGTCGTACGATCGAGCTTCTGTGGTATAGGTACCTAACCTATTCTTCCTCACCCACGGGGCGTTAAATTCTAAATAGGAGACGGATGGATGGATGAGCTAAAAGAAAAGGAGGGGAGTGGCCGACGGAGATAGTTCAAGCAAAGCATGAAGGAATATCAGAAGTCCGTTACGATTAATAAACGACCCCAGGCCGAAGGGCGAGCCAAGTGGAGAAAGAAAACGCGTCGGCAGCGGTAGAGGCTTGTAACGACATCCAAAGCAGGAGAGACGACTAGCCTCGAGAGGTATAGTAAAGCCATTAGTTTCTCTGTGATGTCCACTTTAAAGACACTTTATCAAGGCGTCATGATTGGGGGGGGGGAGGAGTTGCTTTCTGGAGAATTCCGTTTCCCAAAAATACTGTCTAGGTACTATTGTATTGGGTAACGTTTAGGACCAAAACAGCGTCAGGAAACCTTGAAAAATGCAGCTCTCACCATTGTTGTGTTGTAGTGTATTGTAGTGCAATAGTAGTAGTTACCTATTGATTCATTGATGTTGTATTGGTAACGTTTTCTAATAGCGGGCCTTGTCCAGCAAAACTCAGCAAAACTCAGCAAAACTCAGCAAAACTCAGCAAAACTCAGCAATACCAGTTGATTACATAACACCACAGTCCCTATCGATCTCTTTTGTTAATTATACTTTTAATAATTGTATCCTTCTTCTTCCCAATCTCCAATCGAATGAAGTTAACAGCTCACAAAAATTCAACAATGAAAATTCTATTCATGTAAGTAGCTAGAGATGCTAAAGAAAAGACATCTGTCATACGACCCTGACTACAAATTTTCTGATAGCTGTCTTTGGGTGTTCCTCTCGGTATTATCGAGTCAGTTGACAAGCCCGAATGGTCCATAATGCTGCCGGACGTTGAGCCGTTAGGGCCTGAAAAAAGCCAAAAATCATTAGCAACTAAGGGGGAAAAAAACTTCCGCAAAAAAAAAAAAAAAAAGACTAACTAGAGTACCCAGGTCTAGAGCCAACGTTATCCATTAGAATAGAGCCAGCCTCACGAAGACAAGAATAAACTAGCTAATGAATCAACTATGTGCTAGTTGCATGGAGAGTTGGTCGATCCCCGCCCCATTTTCGGACAAGAACTAACCTTTATCCTCCGAAAGTGTTGGTAGTTACTATTAGTTACTATTAGTTACTATTAGTTGCTACTATTTTAGCGACGACTTGATTAGTTTAGTTATGAAGGGACACCTTCCTTCTTAAAGCGTACATACATACATACATACGGTCGTCCGGTCATGATAATGACAATGAATAGTGAGAGAAAAGAAACAAACCCACAACGGGCGCCGTTACGTAGATCGCTCAGATCTTAAGATCAGAAAATATAGGAGCTTAATCGTTAGCTTCCAAGGTAGAGAGAGCTCTAGAGTAGCCGTCTTTCTTTGGTACCGTGTAGCCAGGGAATTGGCATCCAGGAACATAGATCGGTGGTTCCCGGGACTCATCCTATTGGAGGGGTCACATATCAAGTAAGTGTAGACTGCGACGGATCTTGTAGAATGCGACGATATGTCGGCTCGGTGCCTGACAGCGCCCTTTCTGTCGGATAGTATACCGGTAGCAGCCTCGACTAGCAGGCCCGAGGACACGGGGCAGTTCACGATGGATCTTGGCATTGAGCTAATCCCGACCATATTGTTTTCATGTGAAGCTCGGTTAAATCGTTATAAGAGAGTCCGGAACCATTACATAGTCCTTTGATATATCACCTACGTATTATCTGACGGCCTGACTCGCAGAAGCAAGACGTCCTATTAGGGTAGATATGAAGTTATACATAACTTGCTATGTGAGAGCTATAGTGTGTTATCACCCTCACTCGATCCACCTCGTGAGAACTTCACTAGTTAATAAAGTAGTAGTAAGGCTAGGTTGGCTTTATGCCGAGATCTTAGATCACCTTTAGCTAGAGATCGTAAACAAGGTTCACGATCACGAAGGACTAGAACCAAAAGGAATGCCGGCATATACCGCGATACTAAGAGATAATACGCCATAATCACTCTCACATCCGGTCTACCGAGAGCAACTCCCGGATACTAACCGTGAACATCGTCTTACCCCCCGGACTAAGGAAGCAGTCCCAACGCAGGGTACAGTCAAGTACCTAAGGCTAAGATGACGGAGCTAGAGCTATACAAACCCTAACCCGCCTATACGAGCCTATCTAAGGCTAAAGGCGAGACGAACAAAAAAGAAAGAAACGTAAAAATCAAGGGGGAAAAAGTAATAAAAAGAACATACAACATCGGGGATTCGCTGGTCGTCACCGACCCAACTACTAATCCGACGATATGCGGCTTATCTAAGGGAGAGCGGACGGGATCCCGAGTTTTCCACATTCTATGGTCGTATGTGCTGGTGTAATGTGTTGTTAGAACCTATATACTTGATATCTAACCACCTACCTGATGTGGATAGCCACCTAACTTGTCAGTCACTCGACAGCTACATGGATTCCAATACCTTAAACTAGACGACTAGACATATAGAACATCATTGTTCTTGGATATATCCATCTTAGAATATCCCCAGTCTCTCTCCCCTGAGCACCACATCGTGACTATCCTAACCTACAAATACCCATACCTGCAGTCATACACGCGTAACGACAAGCTCACGTCCTTAATCGTGGATTTTACAATAGAATCACATTTTATATTGAACTGCCGTAGCAATCCCTTCAGCAAAAGTTGTCATCCTACCGGAACGCCATGCTCATGCAATGCCCCCAACAGCTGCACGTAGCTGTCCCTCCCCGTCGTCCTACATTAGTTCCACGTGCTCCTCATATGCGGCCTGTTCGTTCCGCATGTCCATGTCCAATGTCCAAATCTCCTCCCCCCCCCCAATTTGATAAGTGGTAACTCTTTCAGTACTTCAGTGATTTCTGACCCTTGTCCCTACCCTCAGAACCCATAGTCGAAAAGGCGCAGTGTTGATCTTTAATGGCTACCACTTCGTACGTCCCTTCCAAGTTTGCCGTGATCACCTTGCTATGCTCGTAGCTGATATCATGTCGCGTCTCTAATATCTGGCTCTTCTGTCCCTTCCGAGCGTTGGTACTACGAGTATAGGTAAACTCGAAAGGCGGCGTACCCCAGAACTCGAATAAGATCTCTACTTCGCTTCCTTCGTGGATATCAACTTGGATAACACGCCCCTTACTGATCCTGACACTTGGCATGGGATGAATGGTTTTGGTTAGATTGACGGCTGCCCGACACTCACTCCCCTTATCGCTGATGCTGTTGATCGTAAAGTCACCAGGTGATTCGGCAATACGGCGGAAGTTGGTAGTTTGGGACTTGGCTTTCATCTGTTTGCCGGAGAACTCATAGTGTACCTCGAAAGGAGGCGTGCCCGAGAGCGTGTAGGCGATACGTTCGCCGACACAGTAATCAGAACGCTGCTCGAGAGGATAGATGGATGGCGCTTCATAGAGTTGGATGTGGACCACACCACCACCACCTTCCGTCTTCTGTTGACAGCCACGGGCATCGCGCACCTTGCGAATTCTAATCTGCTGACCACCAAGCCTTAGGTATTGCCTAGGGATTTGGATGGCGTAATTGTTGGTCTCGATATTAGGAATCCTGAATATCTCTGGTAGATTTCCAGAATGCGGCTTGATCTCGACTTCGACGTAGAACGGTGCTTTGCCTTCCAGCCTGATAGGAATCGATTCTTGCGGGCTGTGCTCAGACATACACATCTTGAACGTTTGGCCGGGTTTGACGAAAGAAGCGAATGGCTTGGGATTAACCGTCTGCTCCAGTATGAGAGGCTGGGAACTTTGCTTGCTATTGTAGAGATTGTCTGACAGGCCAGAGAACGTGTAAGTGTATAATCCAGCTTTGGCTGTGTCCAAGGGAATGGACGCCTTGCCGAGAGCAGCATCGAACTCCTTGCGGGCCACCGAGCCCGAGCCTGCCTTAGGCTTATGTTTGACCTCATATTCCACATGATACGGAGGTGAGCCTAAGATTCACCATGTCAGCATAAATGACAGTCAAGGGGAGGCGGCGTGGGAATAACTTACCTTGGAGTGAAACTTCAAACCCATCTACATCACCCTCACAGACATCTCTCTTGATGAATTTATTTTCCTTCTCTGCGGGCTGGATCGAGTCGCTTGGTGAAAACGATAGCTCGGGACGCGGGTACCATTTGACCTCAAAATTCTTGGCCTGGGGATTGATGATGCCACTACAACCATGATCTCTTACGTCGATGATTTCATATATTCCCCGTTCCTTTGCTTCAATGAAATCGTTGCCAGTCTTCGCAACGCGAACGCCCGGTTCCTCAGAAGTACTATTGAGGTTGCGGTAGGACACTATCCATGGTCCATCACCCGACAGCTTCAAGGGAAGATTAGCCGTCGCTGCCTCAACGACAGTAGTAGTCCTCTTGCCATCAAGGACACCAAATGCTGCACGTGGACGCTGGCGTCGTACAGAGATCTTAGCCTCCTCCTTAAGGAATATACGGCATCCTGTCTTATCTTTGATGCTCTTTAGGGCTAAGGTGTATTCGCCACCAGTCGATAACGGAGCGGTTTCGATAGTAAATGTGTCGCTTTCAATACCAGTCGCTTTTTCGGATTTTCTTTTGCCTTCGTGTACCAGTTCCCACTCAAGAGTAAAGGGTCCATCTCCAAGTAAAGCGACGTCAAGTTTTACTGGCTGATCCAGACAGGCATTGATGGTACGGGGTTCTGACTTGAAATATGCTGTCGCAGGCGGCTTGACGTTCTGTTCCAAGTAATATTCATCTGTTAAAGGCAAGGGGACGGTGTAAATAGCATCATCAATTCGCCTAAAGCGATATTGGTAGCGCCCAGCATTCCTAGGTAGGAGGTCGATCTGTTGTCTGAGGCCTCTGATCTCGACCGTCTCCCTCCTAGTCTGGCCAGAGTCACTAGTTACTGTGTACGCAACTCTGAATGGAGGGGTTCCAATCATATCTAGGTTCACCCGTAATCCAATAGAGTTGCCGGCACATTTATCTGGAATCTCCTCGGACTGGATCGATAATGTGGGTTCAAGAGGGTTGAGCAATAAGCAAGATGAGGGTTCCTCAATCTCTCCCTCACAGGAGTCACAAGACACGGATTTCAAAGTATACAGACCTGGCGCGCTAATCTTAGGTTGATCGTCCACGCTCTTGGCAGTAAAAGTACCGACCTCGACCACGTCGCCATGATCACCACTCTTAGTAAGGGTGTTGATTGGCGAGAAGTTCCAGGTTAGAGTGTGCGAGACGCTATCCGGGGTTTGACCTGGACGCCCAATCTTGACGGGAAGCTTTGTTGACTTACCCTTGGCGACCTTAAGAGGGTTGCTGGTGTCGCAGCCCACAATGGTAGCTCTGGGTCTTTCTCGCACAACAAAATTCTGATATAGGTGTTTGGGCTTAGGTTTTGCGTCGGGATCCTCAGGTTGGGGATATTGGATGATATTGCCAAAGACATCATGGACTTCGTCGATAGAGTATTGCCACTCCCCAGCGGAGTTCATCGACTCATTCAGACCTACTTCAACTGTCTGTGACCTGGCCCAGGTATAGTCCTCTTCTCCCAAAGGCATTATAGTTGATCTTTGAGCGAGCAGAGGAGAAGAGAATCCGTCGGGTTGGAGGCTTTGGAAATGGAAACTGTGATCCTTCCCATTGATGGTGCGACTATAGACGATCTTTAAGGGCGGCGTTCCATAGACATCCAGAGACAAGTTGGATAAATCGCCGATACACTTCGTAGCCGACTGCGCCGTACGAACCCGGGCTCTCGGACAAGGAACAATGTATGTGGGCTCAGTAAGTCTCTGAACTTCAAGCTTGTACTCATCAAGGACCTTGTTTAGTTGATATACACCTGGCTTCTTTATAGAAATGTCGTATCTGTAAATCCCCAGAGTTCCATCTTCGATAGACTTTGCCGACTGCTTGGCAATTTCCCTGATCTCTCTACGGTTGAGCTTTAACACCTCCTGAGAATCTGATTCGAGATCAAAACGAAGAAGTTCAACCTCGACCGGAACGGTAGCGTTGAAGTAAATCGGAACACTGGCTACATTAAGGCCTTGACCGAGGCAGTAAGGGTTCTTTTCAGGATTGAGAAGAGCGGAGCTATGATACCGAGTTAGTGACAATCTTGTATATGTATCTACCTAAAAGTAGGTACTCGGAATAGTGGCAAGAACTTACCCTTCAGGTAGGATATTAATGATCTGCTTTCCCATGATAAGAGAGGAATTATGTAGGATGCTCGAGACTTTGACATTATGCTCGGAAATAGCAAGCTCTTTGTCGTAGAAGACCTTGGCCAGCCCGAGAAGCCAGGAATGCCAAGGCACGGGAATGTTAAACATTAAGAGCCAGTTAAATATTAGATGGCCAAAGAAGATCATGGAGACCGTCGGGGCAGCTAGCTCCAGCCAAGGTATGCGCATCGAAGGTAGAGAAAAGAAGAAGATGAAGTCAAAGATGACCCATTTACAGAAGAAGTAGAATGAGCCGCCATTGTCTTCTAGTATCTGTATCCAATCGTAGAAGCGCCATCCCAACAAGGCGACGTATATGGCGAAAGCATAGAATCGCTGGGTAGGTGCGTCGATGAGGGTTGTAGGGATAACGGGCTGGCTACTCGGGGCTGAGGAAGGTTGGCTTTCGGGAGCTGTTGGTAAAGAAGTTCGAGGTTTTGCATCTTGTGCCGGCCGTGGCCGTTGGGCTTTAGCAGCCGGTGTTTGAGGATAACCTCCAGCGCCCACGCGCGGCGTCCCTGGATTCATCGCATTCCGTGATGGGGACGAACCATCAGGAGTAGCAAGAGAAAACAAGAAAACGACTAAGCTGGTAAATTAGCTGAGTAGATCGACCAAGCGAAGTGGAATCTTTTGGTGGGAGAAGAAGAAGAAGAAGAAGAAAAAATGGACAATGGACAAGGTGTCAAGATATATTGACTCGAATTCGGACCAATGAAGGTATTATTCAAGGCAAATATAGGATTTGTTTGACCTTGTCTGGGTTGTCTCGCCAGCGCGAAGAAGGGAGGAGGTATGTAAATACCTTTGGTTGAGCTCGTCGAGTGGACAGAGTGGGCGGGAATTTTTAGGGTTGGCCTGCAAATAAATATATGCAATAAATATTAAGCAACATCAACGACGCGGGCGCGTCCAGAAATTCTAAATTTCTGAATGGTGCCAAGATTTTGAGAAGTGCTTGACTGTCACGCACAGCTGTTTGCCAGCCGTTATCGTTTCTCGGAAGCTTCTTTTTCCCTTAACTATCTGGAGACTGTACCTAGGTATCTGGAGCTATGACCTCCTGTCAATTGAATTCTAGCAGTCATACGGAAGCACTATCAAAGCACTATCATACCTACTAAGGTACCTACCTATGATAGGTAGCGTGGGGCAGGCGGGACAGCCAGGTATTTTAGAGCTTTATCGCATGTGTACGTTGCAGGTACCTTCCATGTTGCTGAGAGCGGGTACGTAACGTTAGCGGGGACCGGGTAGCTACATGCATACCTAAAGCTGCCCATCTTGTAGCACCTTTAGGTATGTACCTTTATTGCAGTCTTACAGAGAATACCTCCTATACCAACTTTCACCTTCAGGTTGCTCATAAACCAATCAATTACACAATACAGAGGCTGATGGGTGTATTGCTCATTAACCACCCTTATTCCTCATATTCCGTCACAAAATACATAGTACTAAGGGATTGTCGGAAATTATTCCGTTACATCAGCTTCGTCCCCTCAGTTCAATCACATCTCAAGTCACATCAACACAGCTCCGGCACAGCTCAACGCAGCTCAACCATATCTCAGCGTCCCAGCCGAGCCAACCTCAACTACCTACACAAAGGAATTTATGATCAACATTAATTTATGCAAGTAATTAGAACGTCCAGTACCGACAAATTACCTAGAAAGAAATAGAAACGGCAGAGGCAGGCTGTACTGTGTTCCGAACATGCGTTGGATGTGTTCGTAGAGGTATATCAAACTTATCGAACTTGCTGCCTTTGTGTTTCCCAAGCTTTTCAAAGCCAAAGCCCCTGGGTCATTTATGCAAAATCTAATTGGTACATATCACAGCTAATTCAAACATCTAGCAGGATGGACAATATGAATCCTAGTGAAAACTTGCCTGGGCTTGTATAAGTGATTTCCTCTTATACGATTCCACTTGCTTTTTATATAGCTTCATTTGAGCCTCAATCATCCTCAGAACTAAGCTGTGTAAGTCAATACCGCATCTTTGACTACCTAAAAAGAAATACCTACCTCCTACCTACTTATGTATATGTACTTTACTGATAGAATAATTATAGGGTTGTACACTTAAGTAAGAAAAGGGGGGAAAAGGGATCACAGTTGTTGTTTCCTTTTTTTTATATACACGAGACTTAGATTTTCATTCACGCTATCTTAAAACGCATTCATCCCGCCTACAGTTGGTTATTAATTCACATCCACCGCACTTTACACTTTTTCTCAACACAAACGCTCCCAGTTTTTATCATTCTTGAAATAAAACCTGTCGGCGTTTATTTCCTTTCGAGAAAAAAATAAATATCAACACCACACTCAATTCTTATAAGGCATTTAGCGGCTTGCCTTATTCAGCCTTCCTGTTAGACCTCTACGAAGTGCAGTTATAGCACCGTTTACCGTCTCCCATCTTCGCGCGTCCGTATCACTCAGCGCCATTTCATACTAATCCAGGACCACATCACCGCATTTATGGTAGAACCCGAACAGCTGGAGACACCTCCCGTGTCTCCAGATAATGCGCAAAATAATGATACCCAAAATATCGTTATACCTAATGAAGGCATACGTCGGTCAAGTAGAGCTACTAAAGCACCTTCTAAATATGACGAGGAATATGTCATCCCCACATATAAAGAGCCTACTCAACCTGCGATTCCTTCAAGCCGTCCAAAACGGAAGGCGGCTCGCATTGCAGAGGAGAATATCGTTTCGGAAGAGCCTGGTCCGCTATTAGAAGCAGCCTTGAGCCGGATGTCTCAGGATGAGCGCAAGGAATACGGCGGCTGGGTAGAACTTGAATCCGAACCAGTAAGTCGTTTGATTATAAACTTATATATAAGACATCTGGTTAATTGATCCATTGCTAGGGATTCTTCAATGCGATACTGCAAGAGCTTGGGGCCAAATATTTCAAGGTTCAAGAAGTATATAGCCTCGATCCAGACATCCTGGAATTCCTGCCGTAAGATAGATACCAGATATCCTCCATATCGCAAACGCTAAGAAGAAGCAGGAAACCCGTTCACGGACTCATATTTCTATTCCAGTATGAAGGGGATGGTGAGCCGAGTAACGAGGAGAACCGCCAGGAATGCCCTGACTACCTCTGGTTTACCAACCAGGTATGAATTCCTGCTGAATCACATAAGTTTTGTCTTGACTAATAGCAAATAGACAACGGCCAATGCCTGTGCCACTGTCGCGCTCATGAATATTATCATGAACGCCCAAGACGCAAACCTGGGTGTGGAACTTCAGAAGTTCAAAAATTCGACAAAAGAACTACCGCCTCCCCATCGAGGCTACTCCCTGGATAAGAACGACTTCATCAGAAGCGTTCATAATTCCGTCGCAAGGTATATAATAACCCCACTCATTTTTTTTACTCGGGACCCTTCTGACTCTATCCAACAGGCGAATCGACCTCCTCTCCGAAGACTTATGTCTTGATAACAAGTATGAGGAGTCGATACAAGTAAAGAAGAGAAGGACGCAAAAGAGGTCTAACCGTGCCCCGCGTCAAAAACGGGCCGAGACAAATTACCATTATATCGCATATGTGCCCGTAAACGGCCAGGTTTGGGAACTAGACGGCTTTCAAACGAAGCCGTTATGTCTTGGTATACCTTCTCTCGCTCCTAATAAACTACCCTACGTTCTTGCTAACCTCATAATTATAACAGGCCCAATATCAGGTTCATGGATCGATACGGCGAGCACAGCAATTCAGGAACGGATGATGCGCAACTCAGAGTTCTCATCATACAGCCTCCTAGCTATTTGTCAATCGCCCCTCGACACCCTATCCAAGGAGCTCGCAACCAGCCTAGCGTGCTCTCACGCCCTCCACGAGCTCTACAAGGGAAACACCAAGTGGACCGTCCCGGACCCCTTCGCAGCTTTCCCCGCCTCCCACCTCGCCCAGCGAAACCTGACGCACGAATACATCTCGTCATCGGTAGAGCTCCCAGCTTCGTACACGAGTAGGGCGAGCCATCCGGACTTCAACGCCGACGACGCGCTTAAGCTAGCGCAGGAGCTGAGGACGGAGCAGGATTCGCTCGACGCGCAGTACGTCGCTGAGCTGGCGACCGTGGATGAAGCCGTGGATATCATACGCGGGCGGCAGCGCGATTATACGCCTG
The DNA here is from genome assembly GCA_002120325.1 of Daldinia sp. EC12. NCBI lineage: Eukaryota > Fungi > Ascomycota > Sordariomycetes > Xylariales > Hypoxylaceae > Daldinia > Daldinia sp. EC12. The sequence goes on from KZ112954.1 coordinate 174,596, forward strand.
CGATACACCATTGGGTGCGGGCGCTGGCAGAGAAGGGGGTGCTTCGGGGGTTGATCCAGGAAATGGGTTCGTGATGACCGGGTTTGATCCGGCATTAGGATGAGAGGGAGAGGGAGGTACGAAGCTCACATCATGCTTGGGTTACCTCTTACATGGCAGTGTTTTACGAATAACGGTACGAAGAATCATGACTGGTACGTTAAATTATGGGACGAAAGCAAGAGGGATATGGTAGAGGAATAGAAGTAGGAGAAGGTAGCTTCTGATGAGGAGACTGGGTAGATGTCTGGGTCGCATAACTACGGTATCCTGCCGTTCTGAGAGCGAGATGCATATGTTAGGTAGCTATGATGAAACGAGAGAAATATCAATACATTTGCACTATCTGAAAAGTACGGTATCTACGGCAGCTGTCTAGGTAACTATAGAAGAGATATGTGTGCTGTGTATTCTAGAGAGGAGAAAACACGTTTTTCGAAAAAAGGGGTCCGGCGTCCGAGAGGAAAAGGTTCGCTATTAAGCAAGAGTAGAAATATCTACACCCAAGGGGGTAAATCTACCTAGATACTTGTTATAGGTAGTCTAGAGCAAACCGCTTTTTTTGTCCTTCCAGCGATGCCTTGGATTCCTAACTACCTACCTATACGAACACCGTAGTAAGTATGCTAGTTAGAGGCAGTTTGCCCCCAAGAAAAAAAGAGCAAATCGTGGCATAAGAAATAAGCAGCAGCAGCAAGGCCCGCAACTCATAAATCCAGTGCTCTCGCTTGATATCACCATCGACTTCCCTCTTCTCCTCTCTATGTAATCCAAGCAATCTTTTCCACCTAGTCCGCTTAGCCTCTACTGTAAAACAATTTGGCACTGTGGCTAATACAACCAGATAAGACCAAAGCCAAAAAAAAAAAAGAGAGAGGGGAAAATGTGCACATGTTAAAAGCACACCAACGTGAAACAAACACGCTCTCATGTTCCGCTCTGCCCGGTATCGTTGCGTTGCTCTATGCGTATGCCTGCCTGCCTTAGGTACCTACCTAGGTAATGCGTAGTATATGCGTGATATCCTTTCTCCCTCCTCTCCGTCTCCTCCCCGTACAGCAACAGCAGACATGTACCTATATTTCCTCTCTTTTTTTTCTCTCGCTCTCTTTCTACCAGTTTTCCCCATGTACCCATATGTAAATAAAACACCCCCCCATTTCATTAACAAATAAGTAGAGTTTAGGTATCTATCCTCCCCAGCACTCCGAGCCAAACCCGAAAAGAAAAAAAAAATAGAAGACATAAAAACCTAGCCATAACACTCTCCCCTTATCTGCTTCCCTGCTAGCACAAGATAGGTGGAGAAGGCGTGATCTGATAGAGACGGACATCAGGGCTTCGGTACGTGTAAAGTCTTACTGCACATTAGACATCCGTGGATCAGAAATAGAGCGACGATGGGGTGCACTTCAAAGTCCGTGCCCGTAAATAGCGTTCCGCCGGGGACCTGGTCGAGGACCCAGCCCTTGCTCACCCACCACGCCATCAGGGCGTCGAGACCCAGTGTCGTCGGGATCGGAGTGCCCTCGAAGTAACTGGCCTTGCCGCTAGCGTCCTTAGGGATGTCTCCGCTGTTCGCCGTGACGTTGAAGCGTGCTAGTCGCGTTAGACCGCATAATACGAACACGGCTAATAGCACCTGGTCAACTGTGGTACGTAGACCGATGCTGAAGGCTACGCAGGCGGGGGCAAGACCGAAAGAGATCTATAGGAGCCAGGTTAGTGAACTGGTTTGGACTTTGCTATCTCACATGTGTAGTCTAGAGGGGTTTCCGGAGTAGATAAGTGAGAGCCAAGAAGTCTTCGTAAAGTGGCGGGGTAGGCCGGATATCAAATGAGGGTAGAGTGCGATAGACGTACCAAATCTGCTAGGGAATCCAGCTCTTGTCCCATCATACTGCTCTTCTTCCGCCACCTTGCAACCCGACCGTCCATGAAGTCGAAGAATAACCCGAAGGGCAGGAAAGCAAGCGCGAGATATACGTTCGTCTTGTCCGCGGGGTCGCCAAGGCAGTAGCGCAGGGACGAGAAAACGGATAGAATACCGCAAGCGCCTATGAAGCAAAGAATGGAACTTGTTAGCAACGACGTCTCTATGGTATAGAAGGAGTCTCGGTGTATGCAAAAGGCAGGAAATACCATTTAGTTCGGTAATGTAGTCCGCCATGTGCAAAGCCTTTAGCAAAGAGAAATGGCCCGTGGTCGATGATAAAAGGTCCTTCTGCTTCTTATACGCTATACAACATGATCATTAGTATTGATATATCATCCGCCAGCATTCTTGCATAAGCTAGACAAGTAGAGAGCTGGTTCCGCCGCTGCGCCGCTGGGGAATAACGTACAAGGCTCATCAGTGACGCTCGTCTGGTTCGTCTTTGCTGCGGCGCCATTGCTCGCACCACCCGTTCGTTTCGACATCCTTCCGTCTTCGTCTTTATCTGCTACCAAACAAAAATATCGTCCGCCGCCTTTTTCTTGTGTAAAGAGGAAAGGTGGTTAAAAGCTTCGAGGTAGAAGTCTAGGTAGTTTGCGAAATCGCGTAGCTAGTATGTATTTCTTTTTTCCCTTCACCGAATTTTTCTCGCGAGAAGCTGACAAGCGTAGAAACGATATTGGATAATCTAGAAGTTCAAGCTACAAAGGAATGCGAAAGCCTTGATTTTTTGCACAAACAAATATAGACAAGCGGCGGGGTGGTAAACTTGTTGAGAGAGGAAAATAAAGTGAATAGAGAATGCCGAAAAAAACCTTGGCAGTGGAAAATGGCAGCTTTTGAATCATAAGGGCCTTACTTTTTTGCTTTCGGGGTAGGCGCAGCATCATTGATGCCGTCATTTGGACACGTTCAGGTCCCGCTAGGCCACCTTGGGACAAGCGGCTTTTCTGCCGTGGAGAGTAATAGTGAGCTTATTGGAGCCGGCTCTTCATTCAAGTATCTTTGTGCTACATTTACAGCACCAGTGACCAAGCCTTCCAGGTAGGTCTACAGGTCACCGGCCAGGTACGTACCTACAATATCTACAACATCAGTTGTATGTATGTACCTAAGGGAATAATAGAACAAACATGATCAGGATCTAATATCGTCATACCCATGGAAAACAAATCTAGACTTGTCAGGTCTCAAAGTACTAATAGGACTATTATTACCTCATATCAACTATCTTACAGTTAAGAGATAGCTAGACAGTTATCAATTGGTCACGTCACCTCCGCCATTCACGGAACAACACGATGCATCTTACGAATGGCTCTGTAAAGCAGAGTACCTCTTATTAGTTCCTGGGTGCTGCTGACTTTGCCTACATAAGAGGTAGGTTATGTACAATAAGTTTCGGGCAGCGGCCCCGCCGTCTCCCTACGCGTCTTCGATTTCTTCGCCCAGATCGACTAATGAATGAGGGTGCTGCGTATAAACACTATTACTTCGTGAGACAATATCTCTTGCGTATCTCTCACGTTTGTATGCCTGGAATTGTCCAACTAACCAGCCCAGCCGTGGTCCTTAAAATCAATCGTCTTCCGCGCACGAGAATGATACTAAACAACACCGTCCGTCTTTGCCATGCTCACCAAATCAAGCCCGTTCCCCTTCCTCGGTTCTTTCCTTTAGCCCCGAGGCGCATATAACGCTGTAATTATGTATGTTTGATGCGAAAACGAAGAAAGGAAAAGATAAGTTGCAAGTCCGGTGTATGCCCGGGGATATAATGCTGTGACAAACCAAATATGCACATGTGGGAATCCGCCCAGCTTCCCTTAGGGTTTAGTTGGTATTCTGCCTCTAGCGAACACAGCTTCTTCTGTGCTGACGCCTCCTAATATCCGACAAGGTGTTGTATTAAGTATTATGTTTACCGAGCGATAATAACCGAAAAGCCATCGATCCAAGCCGCGCATGACCCAGAGACACCGCAAAGGGTGTAGCCGCGCGGTGGAAGAAGAGTATGACTGATTATTGTTAGCAAATTTGACTGAATGACAAAAAGGGGTATAAAACGTACGGAGAGCCACCGTGCGCATTGCCATAAATCGGCGATTTCCTCCCAAGACTCGTAAGGATCTGGATACCATCTATCCACACTCCTGATCGTACATAGAAGCCAGTAATATACTCGCCACGACGGATATCTAGAATAAGTTAGAACTGAGGACCAACAATGGGAAATTGTCCTTAACCTACCCATCTCAAACGTATCGCCTCCAGGCTTGCCGCCACGCTTTCCAAATAACTGGCTGGAATCGTCGTCGTAGAAAAATTCAATACCATCTAAAGCAAACCCGTGATAGACCACAACGCGAGACAGCACTCGGTTTTTCTGTGTTGCGCTTGTAAAAATAAACTCTTGCGGTTGACTACCTTCCATTTGCGAGAAGCCAAGTTTGTCACTACGAAAGGCGGATTTGCCAAAGGATAGCTTAATAGACGATGCTTTCGAGCATAAGCTATGGAAGTCGTTTATGTCGAGGTTTCCGCCGCCGTGTGATTTGATGCAGACCTTTATCTTCGAGCGCCGCTTATTCTCGGGTAGTCTGTCGCGGAGTTCTTGTTCTGTAAGGGTTAGGTTGCGCTGTACTGAACCGTTCTCCAACGGATACTCGATCCACGTATGACACAAATCGTCGCCCTCCGGATAGATCTCTATAAACGAAACCCCAGTAGCGGCCGTGATTTGAACATGTCCGTTCTCGACCGGCCAGGCCTGAACACTTGGGTCGGGGTTCAGGATCGGATCATTGGGTAGCCTAAAGCAAGGGTGACTACGGAACCGGAGACAATCTAGGCGGTGCCAAGTGCATTCGTCAGCTTGAGATACGGGTCCTCCCTTTGATTTAGTCCGAGTAGAGTAACCCTCTCGAGATACAAATGAGCGGTTTAACTTGACATAATCCCTTAGCATAACCCCATTCTCCTGGTGCGGACATCCGAGGAGGTGTCCGGTCTCGTGGAGATGGGCGCCGATGCCGATATTTGCAGCTTCCCAGGAACTTCCAGATTCGTTGCAGTCGTTTGCGACAAAATTGGTGTCGGTAGGTGTGCAGTCGGTAAACGCCGGTACGACCTCTTCGAAACTTGTAGGGTAGCTCTGTAGACAGTGGGATCCAAAAATTGCCATGTGTAAATCGCCAGAATTACCTCCCAAAGCAGCGTGTCCCGTTATGATCTTCGAATTAGTATCCCAGTGGGCATCTAGAAGTAGCACTGAAACGTATTGCGTCTGTCCTGGAAGAGGCTTGAAGTAATTCTTGAGAGCGTCAGCAGCAATACCATAAAGATCACCCTTTTTCGTCGCGTTAGGATTTTGTTGCGCCAGGTTTAGGTCCCTGAGCTCAGCAAGGGTTTTTTCCGATCGGATGACGTGAATACGCGCTTCTGATCGCATCGCCCCCATTTCTCTATCCCGATAATTGCAGGTCCCCGTTGTCCATTCTTCCTCAAACCTGAACACCCGTCGGCCGAGCTTGTTCCTCCACATCTGCTCAGCGGTAAATGCTTGCCAGAGGTAAGCAGCCATTCGGAATTTGCGAACGGCCGTTTCGATATTATTCCCTTCCTTCTCAATCCGAGCAGGAACGGCATCAAACGTACCGGGGGAATCCTTTGCGAGTAAGATGGCAAGTTGTAGCGGCGGTGAATTCATAGGAGGAACCATGTGTACGGTGATATAAGACGAATGAATCGGATTCGACGAGCCGCTATTTGCGAGTTTGGGGCTCGAGAAGTCGAAACGTAACCTATTTGCGCCGGGCATGAGATATACCAACGCTTTGAACTGCGATTCACAAACCGGCCAATAAGTAGGTGGGAATCCATCGTCTAGCCTGCAAACCGTAACGGTTCCTTCCGGTGCCCGTTGACCTGCTTCTCCAATTGTACCATTGACAAGAAGGATCTTTTGCGAGACCTACTATGTAATCAGCATACATATACCTATATATATATATATAATAATATCTAGATTGAAAGTCTGCTTAATTCTACTAATTAATGGGGTTAAGACAACCCCCAATGGAATTTTAGTGTCGAAGAAAAAGAAAGAAGAAAAAAAAAGAAATTTCCATCATACCCAGGTATTCTCACCAATGTTAGTAATTCGAGGGGCGTATTGCGACACGGGTAGTGTAGATTTCCCACTGAGAACAGGAGATCCCAATCCAGCCATTCCCGATACACTATATCGGTTGGAATTAGGCTGGGTAGGGGGCCTATTACCTGGAACCGGAGGGGGCTGCAGATGGTCTTTAGATTGTGTAGGAATTCCCGGATCGGATTGGGCGGTTATAGAAGGAGGCGTAATTGAGCCGTTAGTGGGAGTCGTATCTTGACTCTGTTGTTCATCATAACTTGAGCCATCAGTGGAACGGTCGGTACGGAAACTAGCTCGCGATCGTCTTCGAAACTCCTTGAAGGTTAAAAAGGAGGGTGCCATAACAGCTTAACCTCAGCAGAAGCTGGTCTTCGTGTGAAGCTATCAGGAGAAGCAGTCTGGCGCAAACCAAACAAAATTTTGGTACCAGAGTTGTCTATTTGTCTGGTCGGTCGGTAACAGCTAAGCTCTAAGCTGCCAGGGGGTCAAAAGTAGCCGCGCCGGAGGATATTTTAGGGGAAGCAGACAGCCACGGCCAGTCTAACTAACGGCGGCTAGTGAGCTTCCCTGAAGCGAACGGACGAACTAGTCAAATTGGAAGAAGTAGGAGAGAGAGAAGAAAAAAAAAAAGAGTAGTTTAGATCAAATGTTCACTTGGGGGGTTAAAGTGAAGCGAGTGTGTCGCGTGGCTGGGCAAGATAAAAAAAAAACGATAGTGGAATGTAGATAGGTCATTAAGAATAGGCTATTGTGAGTGACATTTGGGGTGGAAGCTTGGACTTTTGATGATCAAAGAAGTTACATTAACCTGGCTATCAAGAACTAGGTGATTCTTTCAGCATCGATGGGTATAAGAGGAAAAAAAAAAGGTGAGGTTAAAAACAACTTATCTTCTGCCAACTCTTGAACAGAAAAGAAAAAAGATAAGTTGTTTCTGGTTGTAGGGCCGATTAGTAGCCAACCGTGTCCTGGTGTAGAGAGTAGTGTACAGGAGTTGTGTTTAAAATGTACATGTAGTCAGCTAGATTGGATAGGTACCTAGGCGATCATAGCTTTGTAGTACGTAGTGTGGTGTACCTAGTGTAGTAGTGTAGTGTATCGTAGATGTGGATTGACATGTGTGTGTCCGCGGGAGGTAAAACGGGCGGGATGTTGACGAATTGACGAATGATGATGACGTCGGGGCTGATAAGTGGGCAGTTTTAATAGGTACTTGGCCGGGCCTGAGGTAAAGGTCAGGTCAGGTTAGGTGGTTAGATGGTTAGGTACTAGCTAAAGTGGGCTATGAAACTATGAAACTAGTGGGATTCTTTTCGGCTCCTTGAAATTGCATCGAATTGCATCGGTCCAAACCTTCCAGGGAAGACCGCTTGGCCCATTTGGAAGTTGAAAAAACTTGGATACGAGAAGTTGCTAACCCACGAGCCACCTGCGCTGAATCAACCCGTAACTTCCATGTATCGGTAGCCATAATGTTACATTTTATAGTGTTAAGGTGTACTTAATGTTTATGTCAGATAAAGTTACGCTTAACTTATCTTATGTACGTACTTTATTAGTCACTTATGCTCCAATATTTGTACATTAACGCTCAGCCTCCGCATCAATGGTACGTGTATGTACTACATTATACCTCTCTCTTATACGTCTCTCCCCCGAACAATGGAAGGGAAGAAGAAAACAAAAACGTTGAGATTGGCGTAAGCTGACACGCGTACTTACTCCTCCGAATATTGATATATGAGCAGCCACGATGCATACTTTCAAGCTCAAAAAGATTAGAACCTTGGAACTTTTCGGAAGCCTTCGGACTGTATTACCCGTAGATAGGTAAAAGTAGCACAGTAGTTGTATGTAAATGCGCATACTAAAACATGTTGGTGAACGAGGCCGTGCTTGGATGAGCCGGGCCAAGGTTGCAGTTGTTGCAGTGCGCTGCAAGGGTGTTGATATAAATATATTAATGCTGGTTCTTATTTGTGACAGGGCAGCTGCTGATCATTTTTGACTATCCACTCTGCCACTACGAACGATAACCAGGGCCTCTAGGACATTATAAGACTTTTATATAAAACTGACCGCTTTCGATTTAGTTGGTTATCGAATCATTCACACCTATCTATTCAAGTATCACAGATCTCTCAAGATCGAGATGCGAACTACAGCGCTTAATAGAAAAGTCTCTCTTGTGCGTAGAATAACACCTTACAGCGTAATTTTGGTACCGTCGAAAGATGCAGCCAGCCGGTGATAGATTTGATGGGCTGCAGCTAAGAAACGAAGTCTCTTAACTACCTATAGTGCAGGCAAGAAACCGCCTGATATTAAGGAACTGATTATGACGGGAAAATCCATATATGAAACCAGCGTACATAAATTAATCCGTACCAGGTATTGCAGTTAGTAGTAGTTTGGAGGTTATCAAGATGGAAGAAGGCTTGTTGGAGGTTACGAATTTCGAAATTGAGTATTTAAAACTCAGTAAGCAACCCTTGATACCACCCACCTTGAAATACTGACCTAGTTATAACTAAATTGCAAAAAAGATTAAACTTCCTTCCATGCTCCAGCATCCCGTAGCTGCGTGTCCGGCCCGGCCCGGTACGACTCAATTTATAGAGTTGCTTTTTGAAGTCTATATCCCTTGCAGGGCCTTGCATTATGTACGTAAATCTTGGGAAGTCTCTCCCCAAATCCCACAAGATTGTAGGTAAGTCAATTGATCGTTATAAGTAAACACCCTCTTTGGGCTTATAACTCGACGTTTGGCAAATATAGAAACTCGGATATGCTCTCCAACTTTGGCACCCGATTTTTCTAGGCCATCCTCGGAGTATACTGTTTATTCTCGATGATCTCCATGATCAGCATTACCGCATATTCGTGGCATGTTTCCATGCCGGCCTTACGATGTAACCAATTAGTCCAAGTTGGAGATAGATGCGTTTCGTCCGACCGAATCTCGTATTATCTACTCTCCCACCTCAAACCATAGCCACTTTGCGCTAGTTTACCGTATCAAGGATTCGTGCCGTGCGTTTACCTATTCAAACAAACTCATCAATGCAAGATACGAGGTTTTCAATTTTCCTCGAATAGGCACTTAGCGTCCTCTATAGGTTTTTTCTCTATAAATCAGGTGTGTTTACTTTATTCTATATAATGCTTGCAGTAACCCCTCCCATATTCTTACTAACAACCCCTTATTCCAATCATTGTCAACATGTGGACTCTTGCTTATGCTGCGAATATAACACAGAACTACCTTAACACCTTGGAAAGCTTACCCAAGTCTTAGTCAAAACACAAATGATTCATATGGGTTAATGTGAGACAAGGAAGAGCAAACCCTTTTGTTTTCTGTGTTTTGAGATGCTTTGAGATGTTTTTTAAGTGCTTGCAGCCAAATGCGGGTTTGGCACGTTTTCGTAGCATTTTTTAGCCTCGCTTTCGTCTGACAGGGGTTTAAATTGGCTGCCATTTTCGGAAGAAGCGGTCGCATGCCACGAAAGCTCGTCATCTCCTGTATCCGATGAACACTCAGATAAAAAGCTCGGTCGTTGTTATCTTTCTCGAAATTTCCTTTTCTAGACTTTTTCCCTTTTTTTTTTATAGCTCGAGCACGGAACTTTCTCCATGTTTAACCTTTGATAAGAATAGGGGAACTGTGGAATCTACCAATTCAGTAGAAAAGGGGTCTCGAGATCTTACACGACATACTTATCGCCTAAGACATCTCGCTATTTCGAGTCAGCATATGTCTTGCTGGCTTTACGGACTTGCCATGTGAATAGGGATGTTGCTTAGAAATGCAATATCTGGATGATATTACTGTATTTGTCCCTCCTCCTTATTTAATGGGATAGTTAACTATGTGAAATGTGTTACTATCACATTCCGATGTTAGGTTGGGTACTTATACCAAAGTGTAGATATGCTATACAAGAGCCTCCTCCTTGTTTGTCGTCGATGAAGCACCTTAGTAGATAGATATTTACGTGTAATATCCATGTTGGCCTTGAATGCTTCTTGCTGTCTCCTTTTTTTTTTTTTTTTTTTTTTTTTTTTTTTTCAAGTTTCACCGGTTTGAACCCTATCATAGGCTCCGCTCAACATCCCGCGGTTTTTGTCAAGATCATGCATACATGTACCTACCTAGGCAATGCTAGGACAAGGGCGTACAATCGCCAGTAAGCTTTTACATAGGTTCACAGCATAGACGCCAACCTATGAAAACACATTACCTACTACAAGTAGAATAGGCATATATATATAGGTACCATGGACTTGTGCGCAGGCCACCTGCAGACTACCAGGCTGTCGCAGAAATAATTGGTTATAAAGTCGCAATCCTAGTCGCTTAAAAAAAGATTGTACTGACTTGTAGCAATGGATCTAACCGCTAGATTGATGGTTACAATAACCCCCTGAAAGACGTAGGTATTGTACAATACAGTGGGTGCTGCATCTGGCCCTATGAGATCCGGACTTTCTGTGTGCTGAAAGTAGGTGACCCCCAGCAGTAGCAGCCAGCAATGAGCTCATTCAAGGCAGCTACGGGGGAAAGTCCTACGCTAAAACTCATTCACCTAGAAGTCAAGGGAAGCTGAGCTCGGGCTTTTTAAGACTTCCTAATTTCCAATATTGCATCAGCCGGTTTCCAAGGGGAAGGAATGCACCGAGTTAGCCCAAGTTTAACCCTGTCCAAGTTAGCTTATAGCAGCTTAGTTGGCATAATTGGCTTAGTCAAGCACTTTTTAAGCAGTTTTTAAGCAACGGAAGTACCGTAACTAGGTACGTACCTACCTTATGTTAGGGTAGATAGGTAGACTTTCCTAGCCTTAGCGCAATGCCTATTTTCCATTGCGGGTAATCCAAGATCGTACCTCCGCCAACGTGAACTAATTGACTTTTTCCCTACATACTTCCTACGTTAGTAGACTGCCTCACTGTCGTCGTTCATTACTACGGTATACAAACTACCTACCTACCTTATACTTTTTACCCGGCTCTTGTTTGTCCCTCGACTTTTTTTTTTAACTGTACATATCGAGTTCAAGAGCCAACTTAATTAAAAAAAAATTGAGACTCATACGGATCGGTATACCTAATGTCTACCTAATTCCATTCGTTCACATTCACCCAAAGCCATACATACATACCTATCAACATCCTCCCATCCTTCAAAAGCAACCATCAACCCCCCCTTCTCTTACACCAGCAAGCGCCTGGCCTACAAGTCGACCCAATCATCCTTACCCCCCGCAATATTTTCTCGACAGTCACTCGATAAACATCACTTTCGACTTCAGGGGGGAAAATCCAGAAAGGAAAAAAAAAAAAGTTTACGTCTGGTCCAAGCAAAACAGCATGTCGTCGCCATTGAAGAAACAGCCAGAGGCTGTAGCTGATAAAGTCCTCAAACGAGTGGAAGTTAGCAAGGTATGTTCATAAACTTGGTTCACCTGCCGGATGATCGAGGAGGAATCAATATCTAATAAAACTTTTTTTTTCCACATTGATAGATCGCCCGAAGATTACAAGGTCGATTGGCTCTAGCACAGTTTAAGACAAAGCATGGATGGGAAGACTTGACGCTTGATACGATCGAGCCCAAGATCGAAGAGGAAATTCGACGCAGACGTCTTGCCGACGGCGATGTACTATCCGACTCCTCGTCCAGCACATCGGAACTGCCTTATCCCAGCAGTAGGAATACGCTCATGAGCTCCCCGCTCAAAGCTCCTCTCTTTTCAGATGCCATTGGATCCAGCAACGGCAGTACAGGTCATCGAAAACGCACATACAACATGGCTTCGTTCGATATAACCATGTCGAGTCCAACCAAACGATACCGTACCTCACCTACCGCATACAAATCCATGGAGTCCCCACACAGGGCGTGGAGAGCACATCGTCAACTAATCCAGTCTTCTCCTGTCAAGCCACGAAGACAACAACACTTCACAACTTCTACGGGGCCTGATGTGTCATTTTTCCAAGGTTCCCGCCGTCCCTCAGTGGATTTTGCTGCACAAAATTTTGCAGCGCATTCGGACGATGACGACGACTTATTACCCACACATTCATTTATGGTTAACCACGACCATGATCACAATCGGACATCGCCCCCTCGAACACCGCCTATGCGTAGCAGATCTATAAACCGCCGAAATAAGGATAGGGGTATGGCAAACGGAGAGAAGCCGGAAGAGGGTGCAGATTTGTTGCTTTACCTAGCAGCATCTCCGTCACCAGCAGTACATTCGACTAAGACTCGAATGGAGCCTCCATCTACACCACCTCAAAAGAAAGACCTCGCGTTACCATCATCAATGATGACTACCCCTGGCGGTGGTACACTGTTCCCCACAACACCGGGACAACCCTTTGACATGTCAGATTTTGTCAATATTACACCCAGCCCTGCGCAGAAGCCGTGGAAGACGCCCATGTCGCTTAGAACGCCTACAGCGAAGACACCACTGAGCGGAGCGAGAAGACGATTAACGTTTGATGACCCAGCACTTGGGCTGTAAAGCTACTTCAGCCAAATATGCCCAATCGCTAGCACTTTACGTCGAGATAACTACTGATGGACGACGCCACATTCCTTCTCATTTCTACATTTACACCAATTTTCCTCACCTTTGATGTGCACACGCACATACGACAATACCCGGCTTTCGCCACGATCACTTAAGTATGTTTCCCAAGAAGTATGGATGGATGGATGGACAGACAGACAGACAGCAAGAGGGCTGGTATGCTTGTACAACACACAGGACACGGACTACGTTTTTTCTATTTTTGATACTCTCGTCTTTTAATTCCGATGTCAGCAGTGTGGAATGCTTGGAGTCTATTGGTCATGGCACCCATTGTTTTTTTTTTTTTTTTCGGTAATGCTTCGCACGATATTGCGCTTCACACTTCACCGCCATCACGTACGGGGGAATTTGTTTTCTTGTTTTTTTTTTTTTTTCTTCTGCGGGGTTAAGAAGCTATTGCGTACCTATGCGTAGTCTTTTTTCGACGATGGTTTGATGGCAAAGCACGGACGGAATGGACGGATGGGAGGGAGGGATGGATGGACTGAGGGACGAAAGAAACCACCTAACCTAACGTAGCAGACCAGGCCAGTGTAAGTGGTAGCTCACTTCACAGACAGACAAGAAAACAAACAAACAAATAATGCGAAGTCTTTTTGTTTCTGCGAATCCGATTCCGTGAGAGGTTTGTAAACAAAACAGTGACTAATTGATGATAAATGGATAGTTGGGATCAATTGATCATTGAAAACATGGAATTGACTCGCTTTGTTGCAGTAGTGCTTGCGAATTGCAGCGAGTCAGTAAGTATTAGAGGGTTGCATGTGATGATGATAGAGGAATGCATACGTACAATACTTTGCTTCCATTTTTGTATTGTAGGTGGGTAAGAAGACGCGTTTTAGGATACGCGGTTTTATAGACGCGTAGAGAGTTTTTTTCTGCTCTTGGCGGGAATTTTCGCGTTTTGGCGTTTAGTTCGCGTAAATGAGGGGATAGATCTAGCCAATGAGATCAAAGAATTAGAAATAAGAGGTACTTTGTGTACACCTGATCTAGCACTGGTTGTTGGTGTTGGTGTTGGTGTGGTGGGGTTGAGTTTTTAGGTACATTAGAAGGCGGGGTACTTGGATTTAGGTTGGGTTTTTGGGTGTGCTTAAAGCTTTAAGCTTATTATTAACAGGTTCCCGTTAAAAAAGCAGTTAGAAATTCTCCGTTTGGGATTGGGATGTTGTTGATGTCATATTTTAGTACGTATTTACTTACATGTAGGTGCACGTAGCTAATGTGTTCAATATTTATTACATGTACTTAAAAGCGTCGAGACTTGCTTGTAAGGTACTCGTACCTGGACAGTTGCTGAAAAAAAAAAAATTAAGAAGCTTGATATATACTATGATTATAGATGAGATTCTCTATAATATACCTAGATAAACATATATGTATGTGAGGATGAGCTGAGCTGATCTTATACGCGTCTGTGTATAGAGAGGAGTAGTTGAGAAAGTAAAAGGCTGAAGATTCTGGACTTGGGATGAAATGAGTTTAATTGGTTTACCGTTGCTTTGTACTGTATAGAATATACTTGGTACAGGCTCACTTACACATCAACAACGACTTGAGCATGTAGTAGAAGTAACTAGCAGCAATATTAAGCCATCATTATATATGTTTGTGGCAATTGCGGACATGTTACCGCCACGAGCTTTGCCATCGTGTCTAGTAGTAGGCTATTCACCTCGTCTTCATAGTGAGAAATCTTGTAAATACCTAACCTATCGAAGTTTTATAAACCTTCTCAACTATCAACCCTAATATTCAGTTATCATAATTACTACAATCAAAGCTATAAAGCTAATCTCATAAAGTATAATTATTTTATAATTCTGTTGAGATAACTTAACACGCTGTTGGCTACTATAATAGGTACGGATAATCCTCAACACATAGCACGATCTTTAAGCTGACATATAAACTTCAATACTTTCGATTTTGGCTACGCCATGTTCTCGGTCGACACACCACACGCGCTCCATCTAACTAACTGGCTATTTGTCAAGCCACTTAAGGCCATTTTTTGGTAATGTACACTTCATCTCTTTATTCCCCTCGTTTGGGTATATGGGACGGGGAAGAAGACATCCCCCATTGTCGAACAAAAAACAACAAAAAGGAACAGATTCTCTATATATATGGGGTTGATTAGGGATCACGCCATTTCCTCGTCCCTCCCCTGGGTGGTATGGTATCATAAGTGAGTGTGGTTTGCTGGGTATCATGGGACCCCAACAAAGAAAAAAAAAAAAAAAGACCAATGCCCCGTCAAACTCCAAGCTGCCCCTTTTTTTCGATATGCTATAGTCAACCAGCAACGCTCGCTTCATGCCTCGTCATCTGATGCTCTCTCCGCCCCGAACTTAGGTACGCCGCGTTTACTGCGTCCTCAGGTTCCAAGCACGGGTGCCCTACATAGCTTTGCCCACGCTACCTTGGCTCTTGCCGCTCTTCGCGTCAGAGTCCCGTCGCTCTAGCCGACTGTCTGGACTCGGTGTGTACCGCTCAACTGCCGGTCCAACATCCGGACCCGGATCACCCCAGCCCATGTTACTCACACCGCTCGAGTATTTCGATGTGAAGCTCTCGTTTCTCGTATGGGCCTGCTGTGGGATATTGGGCATCCTGTCCGTATTATTACTACTGCGGCTGGCTCTGCTGGCCCACCCAGCGGTAGCATCCATACTGGAGTTGGCACTCCGTAGAAGATCAGGGCGATCCAGATCGAAGGGGTCAGAACGGAATCTGTTACGTCGTGTACCGACAGTACCCACGCTTGTGCGGTAGCTAGCATTGCTCGTCTGGCGGCTAATGCTAACATTCACGCTATGGCCACGGGAGTGGCGGGCATTGTGCACGTAGGTTGCGACCCCTCCATTTACAACGCCCGACGGAGCTCTGATAGCATTAGAATCCGAAAACGGATTGTTTGTCGCCGGAACAACCAGAGGTGAGACCCTGGCTGAATTGTTGCCTATGGCGTTCACATCGGAAAAGGGGTCTGCTGAGTCCATGTCTAATCCTATGCCGCCTAGGAAGTGCTGTTCACCGCCCACAGATATTGAGCGACGCAGATTGCCGTTTGCTCTCCCTTGCATATTTTCTGATTCTCGCTCGGACCGGAAGCCAAACGCAGGCCCATCGTTGTCGGGCTCACGGCGTATTTGCCAGTTGGAATTCTCATCCTCCGCCAACCGGCCCCACCAATCCACAGGACGTCCCTCGTTGGTCGTAGGCCCCGTACTCGAACCGTTTCGGCTATGTGCTGGCTCCGGTAGACCAAATTGAGAGTTGCCGCGGTCAAGGTTGACGCTTGGGCTCGGGCTGCCGCTGCGTGTCACGATGTCGCCAACACGCCCGCGCAGTTTTCTATACCTAGCCCCAACAGCCGCCCAGAGCCTTTGGGGGAGTGGTGTTGGGCCCAAAGACGTCCGGCTAATGAGATAAGGATCCTTCTCATTGCCACGAAATGCTGCGATGGGAGACATGGACGTCAACATAGTACTCCTCCGTCCATGCATCCTCCTCTTCCTCCAGAACCAGATTATGAATGCTATTAACGACATTGCTATGACCCCACCGACCACCCCAGCCGCTATGGCTATCGTCTGCCCCGTAGTTATAGCATTGCCAGTCGCTTGTTTTTGAGTACTTGGCAGTTCTGTCCCTTTTGCTCCAGTTTCTACTATCGAGCTGGATGGTTGTGTAGCCCCTATAGTTGGCAGGGCCGTATTTTCAACAGAACTAGTGAACGAAGAAGAATCTGCTGGCTGGTTAAAAAGCGAGGAGGTTGATAGTATAGGGTCATCATCCTGCTCTGTAGAACTAGATACCTGTGTATCTGGCTGAGCGGGGGACGGAGTGGGAGATGGGGTGGGGGACGTGTCAATAAGAAGAGCAGGCGAAGATGTACCAGTTACAGCTGATGTCGGAGACGATGCAAGAACAGCGGTATCTGCTGGCGGCGATGCGGCCCCGGTGTCTGCAGACCCCGGGAAGATTTCTGTAGGAAGGGTTTCTGTAGAGGTGGTTTCTTGTTGTGCCGGATTTTCAGGTAGAGATGGTTGAGTATCGGTCGTTGCTGAACTAGATATAGATGAGGGTGTTGAAGATGATGTTGATGTCGAAATTGAAGATGAAGGTGATGACGAAGAAGTCGAACTTGATGAAGACGATTCTGATGTCGACGTCGAACTAGGGGCCGCAGGTGTTGCTTGTTCGATATGTACTAATTTCGGCACTGCCGTACACCTCCTGCCCTTGCGAGTCGTAATAGAAGCCATGATCGTGAACTATGAAAAGAAATAAGGCGATACCAGTCGCAAAAATCGAATACGAAATAATTACCGCCGCTCTGGGCAAATGAAGCGAAGATAAAAGGAGGCTACAAGAAAGAGAGAAAAGAAGACGGCCGCCGCGGCCGGGCTACGATGATCAGATCATCAATAATGGGTTGGAAGGAATAGCAAAGAAACTCTCCGTTTTTCCTCTGAAAAAAAAAAAAAAAAAAAAGACAGAGTAACTTGGGAATAAACGCTCTACGTAATAGTGATATCTGAAAATGAAGTTCGGGAAGAAGAGCGCTACACTTCTCGGAAGAAAGCGAAGAAGAACAACGGGATGGATGGAACTAAGGATCGTCAAACGACTAGGTTACTGAGAATAATACATACTACCTGACAACGGCCCCCCCTTGGATTTCCACCCATTCCGAGATAACCACCTTGTGACGGACGTGCACTACTACGATGCTAAGAGTTCAGGTTTGCACGTCCATCAGATTCTGTTGCAAAAGGTTCAAAGTCCCCTGGTATGGTGTGTTTGGTGGTAAGGATATGGGAGGACAAGATTGGCTGATGTCGCTGTCGAGGAAACAAAACTGGTGGAGATCGGTTGGACAAGTTAGACAGGGGTAACCCCCCAAAGCGCCGTCAAAAGCATCCAATGAGTCCCCTTAAGGAGAGTTGATAGCCTCAGGATTCCCTCTTATGGATGTGGGGTAAAACGGTTTGGCCCCTGGCTTGTAACAAATCTGAAGCAGCGAGGGGTTGCCCATCAGCCGCATTCGATAGGTACGCCACACCATATGAGATAGTGTAGGTACGTACGTATTATTTCCTATAATAAGGTATAATATAGGTTACCTAGGGTATATCTATTTGCGTGATATTAGTATTAGAATTAGAATTAGAATTAGAATTAGAATTAGAATTAGAATTAGAATTAGAATTCAAACCAATATAACCCACGTATAGGGGGCCAATACTTGATATTATCTTTTTTACATACCATATTTAATAATAACTTAGATATTGGTGCTGGTGGGGGGTCGAAGGGTCTGTCTCATGGATAGTAATATGTTACATGTACCACCGGTTAGTTTTGGAGGGTTAGGAGTGTAAGGAGAGTAGAAGATACCTCTATTTAGCGAAGTTTAGGTACCTAAGGGACGGAATCGAGTGGCCTGGCACGGGATCGAACTGTCTGATTGTTTAAGGAGCTATGGTGTTTTAACATACATTAGCCAATCTGTGGGTAAAATAATAGATGTCTCCTCTTTTTATCCATCAGAGATGCGGATTAAAGAGAAGAAGAAGCAGTCGAACGACTCCGAGTTTCAAAGGCGAGTAGGATAATATGATAATATAGTCAAGTCTTAGACAAACTTGTAGTTAGGATCGGATCTAATGACCTCCCGAGCTGCCAAAGGGGGATTGTGCATCAAAATGTGGTGGTATTCTGTGCATGTAAATTCACATAGTTAGACCAGACATTCCCGAACTGCGGGATGGATATCAAACTTGACGGATCAAGGATTGCCGATATTGATGTTGACGTCGATGCCGATGCTGATGCCGATGTATTCATCCGTAAAAGCGTCCTTGGCAAAGGTTTACATAATTGACAAACGCCGACTTTTGATTTTTTTTTTTATCGAATTGTTATTCATTTGGTCTACGAATGATGATAGGTAGGAAGGGGGGGGGAAGATGAACGAACCATTTTACAGCAACCGGCCAAAAAAAGTTCCAACATACCCCAAAATTATCTTACTGAATACCTACCTAAGGTACCTTAGCATTGTAAAGAACCAGCCAATGAAAATTCCCATCGGTTGTCGGCCGTTACCTAGCGCACTAGCGTTTATAGTAGGTAGTAGGTAGTAAGTAGTATACGTAAGTACCTAAGCCGTAGCTTTATTGATCCTACCTAACCTAAGGCACCTAACCTAATTGCTCCTTATTGCTCCCACTACCGCTCCAACCATCTTGATGCAGTTGGGAAGCAGGGAAGGTACATACCTAAGAGCTCAATTAGGTACTCAATTGGCACTGGACCGACTACGTACATAATAAATGTAACATTGGAGGAGCTATGCAAGGTGCAAGGTGCAAAATGCACAGACCAAACTTGACTAAGAAAAAAAAATTGACAATGTCAAGCTAAAAAAGATGGAAAGGAAAGTCCCGCCCTAAACTAAAGCAGAGGAAAAAAACAAAAACTAAAACTAAAAAACTACCAAACTCCGCGCTCTAATTCTCAACCGATTTACAACAGGGTCCTTCCATCCCATGATGATGTCTTCCCGGCTCTAGTAAGCGTCACGAGCACCACACAACCCCCCCCTTCTCAATACCATTTTGGGAAGTTACTCGTGAAGTTTTAGCGGAATTTAAGCTATATTAGTTTTAACTAGTTCTTTTTTTTTTGAGATTCTTGAGACCTAATGAACAATTCTGAAGCACGTTAAGGCTTAAAGCAACCTGGGAACATCGGGAACATCTGGAGCATCTGAAGCATCTGAAGCATCTGGAACATTTGGAACGTCTAGAAGCGCTTTCCCGTCGATTGATTGATTGATTGATTAATCTGGCCAAGCTCTCTCTCTCTCTACTTTATCGGCCACTACCAGTTACTATAAGCTACCGCCGGCTTTGGAGAGCTGTGTCACCCATACATCACTCCATAAGCGGTCATTTGCAAGGCAACCAGCCTCTAGGACATCTTCCCCCCCTACTGGACTTCCTAACTGGACCTCCTTGCTAGAACGGTGTACGTACTATTACTTACTACCTACATACCTTATACTTGGTCGGGTGCACGCCTTACTTCTCTATTTGCGACATCCTATTTAAGAATGTTGGGCTCTATAGTCAGCTTCGGTAAGTAGACTTGGCCTTTATTTGTTTTTGTTTTTTTCTTATTTACTATCGTGAAGTCCGCTGTGGAAACAGCTAGGATATCATACCATGTATATGCAACCGATAACCAACAATACATTTCAAATTGTAAGCTGAAAAAAAAAAAAAAAAAAAAAAAAAGCATTAACTATATGAATGTTCTTCATTTCTTAATAATTAACTTACAATAATTTATTTTCTTTTCTGTTTCCTTTTTTTTTTTATGAGAAAAACAAAATAATTATAATAAGATAATCTCGTCTATCTCTGATCATCATCTCATCTATTTTATTAGTGCCAAACGCGCACGAAATCGGACCGCCGCCCAAAGACGTTCCGCCAGCTACTCCTATCAGATTACCACAATTCAACTCTCAATTATCTGACGCAAATTCTCACCCTTCCCTTGTCCACTTCCTACAAAAACTACAGCGTCCCAATGAGCTTAACGAGTCTCACTTCGCCGCACTTGGCCTTCAGCTGCATTCTGATGCCCCGCCCGAGGAGGTTGTCCCGGACCCCTCCTTCTTACCCATAGCCTCCGAATGGGTCGGCGTTGATTTAGACGAGGCCCGGCGTAGGGATCCAACTTTTCGACGCACCCTTTCCAATGGAAGGCTTTCTCCTGAAGCTCGTGTCTTCGTAGACCGCCGAGCAGAACTTTCTATACCAAACCAGACCGCCTTTAGGACTATTCGTCGCATCAAGCCCGAACCTGGTACCCAAGCTCCACGACTAGGAAATTGCTATGAGTTCTATAGGCAGATGGAGTTGATGGCACAGTACTGGGATGATACTTCTTTACCGCCGCTTTCCACTGAAAATGAAGGCGAGTCAGAGCCTACTAATTCAAATTCTGAGCCGCCGGCTGCTGCTGCTTCGTCCGAGAACCCGGAAACTAAGCCCAAGACCCCCGAACGAGTTACTTATCGCACTAATAGCGGCTCTACCATGCCGGCTGAATTCCGTCATAACTTAATATCGTCTTTTGTTAAACTCGTAGCCTACGATTTTGGCTGCAATGTCGTCCCACCGAGAGTTGAGCCTCGCTTACAGCTGGTTTCGCCCGCATTCAAAGAGATTTCGAAATCAAAGGTGCGATATCATCCTCAGGTCGCATCTTACTTCCCATCCGGATGCGTGTTTCTATGCAAGGCACCGATGACCCGCGAAGCTGCTCGTGCGGGTATCGTCGAAGGCCCCATAGCAGCGGTGTCGGCGCGTAACACTACCAATTTCCCCACTTCGGCGGAGGCCAACTTAGACTTTGGTCGTGAACTAGTCGCAGCACTTATTACTGCACAGCACCGTTCCCGTGAAGGCCAGCCTGAAAAACGGTTCGGCGAGGGTAAATGGTGGGCCACGGAGAAGCGCTGGGGTGGAGGCGAGGGCGGTCCCATAGGACGGGAGATCGACGGCGACTCCATCGTAGGCGACAAGGATGCCACCGGGTCCAACCCTGAGGAGGTAGAAGGCGTGAAGCCGGTACCAGTGCCGGAGACCACGAATGCCACCAAGGAGATTAAAGTAGGGGGTAAGACTGTACTCATCCCCGTGCGCGGACAACCCGTAAGCAAGAAGCCGCGCAAGAACATGAGCATCTACGACAGTTACCGCATGGTGCGACTACCGTCGTCGAACTGGGACAAGAAGACCAAGTACACGGCCGTAGGCAAGATTAAAGGCGTAGACTTCGACGACGTGTTCGTACTCAGCAGTCTATTCCACCACCTTTGCGTGATCCGCGTGCGCGTGCCTAACCGTTTACTCGAGGTGTTCGCCGGTGCGCCGGACGCGTATGTCAAGACCGAAACGGGAGAGAAATTGAAGAGCTGGGGGAAGCTGGAGGTGTGGCGCAGCAAATGGTACGACTTGTTTGTCGTCGAGGAGAGACTCGAGGCTATGCGCCTGCTCTGGGGTATGATGGGATGGGTTATGCGCACAGAAGATGAAAGCGGCGGCGCAAAGGCGGACGAGGATGTTACTATGAAGAATGCCTGAGGTCCTGCTCTAGTTGAGAGCTTAGACTACCTACCTACCTAACCTTCTACAGATAAGCTACTCGAGTGCCCATCCTGAGATTGGGATTTCGTAAACTCGAGTTGCAAGGACAAGTTTAGGTACTTGCTGGATCCAAATTATGGGGTGACTAGGAATGCCTAGTTTCCATCTGATAGACGTGAATGAAGCATATGATGAATAATACGAAGACTAGCTACCTTTCTTTATTTGCGCTCCTTGACCTTCTTTACCACATTCTAGCTCTATCTAGTACCTTATTCGCTTAATTCATTCTCGACGCAAAGTTCCTGTCGATTCGCAAAACTTAGCCTTTGCGGAACATATCTCACAGACGACTTTCGTTTTCTTTTTTCTTCTCTAATGTGAAGAAGTATAGACAGGACAGAATACGATTGGTTTCTGCAACGCTACACCGCCAACGTATATATGCATGTATTACATACCTACCTAGGTACCTAAGGTTACAGATGCGTATAACTAACCTGCTTGACGAGATCTGACGTAAAATATAAAAAGTCAGAAGACACGTCCGTTAATTAACTGGATTTCTTGTTTTATACAAGTACAAGCGACATTATATTAGGCAGCGCAAAAGCACGCAAAGCACGTAAGAAATTCATACAGATATCCCACCTTACCTGACCTTACCTGATCTTATAACTACCTAGTTACATACATACCTACATAAGTAGGTATTTATCAATCATGCGTCAAGCTCGGGTCATCGTATATTACCTACCTAGGTACCTACCCAGGTAGGTATTTACTAGCAACTCACGCCGAACCTGAAAAAAAAATCCAGCATTATATTATAGTATATTATATTATACCAATCATACTGTATTATATAGTTATTACTAACTACCTATGCATGTAGTCTATGTATTAATTCTAACTAACAGGTAAAGCAGAATGTATATGTGTGGTGTATAAGACAGCTGACCGTCTTCCGTCATCTCATTGTAAACGGAATTATAATCTTGCTTATCTGATTCCAGGTTTACTTAAATGTGTACATCTAGGTGTTTACAGCTTACATAGCTTACCTGCCTATTACGCACATAATGTTCTGACATAAAACATAGGTGGCATCTCGTGTGATTGGGGGTGGTGGTACTGGAGAGTGGCGGTAAAGGGGTCTGGACGATATGTACCGGTGCATCATTATTTTCCTATTGGCGATGTTGGTAAATGCAAAGGTTGCTTTTGTACAGGTAAGTGATGTGGCTTGAGGAGTATGTAAATAGATATGTATGTAGGTATGTATGTGTGTAGGTGATGGCTGTGCTAGAGGGCAGGTAGGTGCTTATGTAGGCTGAAGTAAGTAGTCAACAAACCTATTACGTCCATCGGACTCATGGGGTCGAAGGGGCCGGAAAGTTGGAAAAACAGAAATTCAGATTCAATCAGTCAAAGGCCTTACAAGATAGCATTAATAATCCATAGATCTTCTCAGTAGGTGGTATTTTCCTGCCATTGAGCCATAGTACATGCTCAGGGGGTTTCGGTGAATTGGTATGCTGCAGCGATTAAGCGAGCCCCTATGTCGACATTCAGGGGTTGCTAACTATGTAGCGTTCTAGATACCTAGGTAGCTATAGTTAATAGAAGCCTACTTGTAGAGCTAGCTAAAAGCTACCTTTGATACGAGAGATCAAGCGGTGTTTTTTTATCTTAGCGATCACCTACTATTAGGTTCCCCCAGGAAGAAATGACTTCCCATATGGCGTATCATATACATACAAATACGTGTGTATGCGGATCCGGCTCCGCAGAGTAGATGCCCCGGGAAGTATCACGGCCCCCAATTCTAATATTTACCTACCTGACATACCTAATACTCTGCTACGATCTAGCTAGCCCTCATCGGTAGCAGAAATAAAGTAGGTGAGGTAAGGTGGTCGGAGAATAAGCGGCAGATGCTGGAATTGAGTTATGAGAATGACTCCGGAGTCTCGTCCTTATAGGCCTGAAAGACAAGCACATCAAGCAGGCTTAGCTTAGCCATATCGAAGAGCTCGGCCAGCTACTCGGTAGAATAGTCGTGGCAACGTACGACTTAGACGCGCTAGGCGAGCATTCGAGCCAGCTCTGCGATATCATTGATCCAAATGCGAGCGGCTTGATGAAACGTCCGGCTATAAATATATAGCAACGTCGGCGCTAATCTATCCCCAGGTTTTATTGAATGATGTACTTATGGTGCGGAGTTTTGCCGCTAGCCTTGGGCATTCGTACGTCGCGTTCCGAGTGGCGATGCTGATGCTGCCTCTTTTCCGAGCAGTGTTCATTCTAATCCTTGATATGATATTCCAGCCTGCATATCCTCCATGTATGTTATCTCGTGTCTGTACGAGACCTTACGAATCTAGCTCGCAATAAATTCAATGATCGTCTCAATCGTACCTTAGGCTGCCTCACCAGCAAACGATTCCGATCACAAATATGACGTAGCGAGATCAGAGACCACGGGCCACTTCTACCCAAATCGAACTCTCACCGTGCTCTAACGCGAGACATGCAGACCTTGGCATAGATTGGTCTTAGATGAGGTCAAAGTCGTTGATCTAACGTCCCTCGGAACTGCGGGAAGGCCCGTGGTTCCATGATCCATAGTCTAAGCGCTGTCTGTTTAGGTATGGTTTTTGAGTCGAAGACTTTTTCATGTACCTAACCTGAGGTACTTATCAAAGGAATACAACGTTGCTTGCACATAGCAAAACATTCCTAGACCAATTAGATAGAAACTTCTTAAGCTGAGATGTAAACAAAACTCTAAAAGGAAGATGAGGCTCGAATAAAAATGCAACTGGGAGCTAAAGATAGCTACAACAGCTGTATCGCCTCAATCGCCTCGTTCTGGCAGCTGAGCCGAGCTTAACTAAAGGTAGGGCGACAGTTTCGACTTACGCGGAAGGTAAAAAGATAGAAAGGGTATAGCGTTGGACCCTTCTGGCGTCAATGTCAAGCTGAATCGCGCTTGAGTTAATGTGAGTTAATGTGAATTAGAGTAAAAAAATGCTGTCATGCCGACACACAACTACATAGCATAGCCTCTAAGAGGGTTACATGCAGCTCTCCCGGCGGTAAATAGCTGCATGCGTCTGCGTGGTCTGCGTGTCTGCATGGGTTGAAGTGGCTGGATGGCCCTGTTAACCGACACGCTGTACCTGATTAAGTCATTACTACAATATCGGACCGCTGACTCGCAGACAAATCCGGAGTAGGTATGGCGGCATGGGCAGCATGGCAGCAATGATACCTATCTAGATAGGGCTGGTGTCTCCTTGGTCCATGCTGTCCCGAAAAAAAAAATTTGGTCCTTGCAGAACGACGCGGTGCGATGTTGCGGCTGTGCTGCTCGGCTTGACCTCGATTGGTTCCTCCACAAATTCTTTCATCCCAAGGACCTGGGAGTGTCTAGGGACGATGCATGTGGCGTATGTATCAAAGATGAGACGATGTTTCTGACACCTTGTACCTGGATGATCTACGACAATAGTCCCGCTTGGGATAGACTAATGAAAACTTCAATGTTCGGTGGTTGTAGGTAAAAATGTGGTTCTTTTTTACCCCGTTGACTCCGTTGGTTACCTCCGTCTACCTTTGACCGAACCGAGGAGCATGTTGATCTCTGAATTTGACTCGCGGGGATCCCCGTTGCTAAGAGCAGCCTCCCGAAAATCAAAGACCGAAGAAATAAATCTGAATATCCGCGGAGCTTAGTCGTTGATAGATGCATCTCCGGTAGATATTCGGATGCTATGTAACTAAAACATTTTCAAACATGAGGTCATAACGAGCACATAGCCACGATAATTTTGCAGTTGATATGCTACGTTGTAGATATGCGGGTTACCGCATGCGCATGCGTGGTGTGAAAGCGAAACTCGGTCCAGATAGCCGTCTAATAAGATCTCCCACGTATTGCAGAATTTAAAGTGTGGCCTTTTAGTGTGGCCTTTGATGTGGCCTTATGGTATTGTTCATGCATTTGCTATGGTACAAATGCATGTTGCAGCCTCACTTGGGAAAGTATAGGCGCGAAGTATAGGTGCGGTTAAACCCCTTGGGCCGTGGACCGGGGGCCGGAGAAGCACCTTCAGACGAAATGGCTTTTGGTCCTGCACGTCAGCCACCATGTTCGGGTATCCCGAGCATTGTTGCGGTACCCTTACATTAGCTTAAAAGACTCGGAAAATTCGTTCTTCCCTTTGCCGTTTCGCATTCTCCAACAACATTTGGAAACGACCTGCATGCCTAACATCATATCTCATGCATGCATGTATGTTATGTAGGTAGGTAGGTAGGTAGGTAGGTCGAGGCGGCTTATGGCGTCTCACGCTGGAAGTAGTATCTCGCTTAATAGTTTGATATGGACCTAAATTAACCTGACATACGCCAATCTGCAACGCGGCTGATGGATTTGACTCTCGAGTAATATGACAGACATACGAGTACCTAAAGTCGAGTTGTCCATCGTACATAGTTTAGGTTAGTTAGGTGTAGTTGTGCCATAGTGCCATATATCGGCCTATAACGAACGCCATACAAGACGGATTTCGCCGGGAACAACCTGGTGAATTAGGTAGAGGTAGTCACGAATAAAGACATAGACTTAAACTGGACTTATGATAAATGCACAAATAGAATAGTGAACGTTTCTAGGTACTTGCGCTTATTAGGTCGCCGATCGGGCTTGCGGTAACAAGGGCAGCCCAAGATTCTCATTCGCCCGAGGAAGATGCTGTAGAGAAATTGCGTTGTAACGATACTGACGTGTTCCGCTGTACCGAGTGCAGGTAAAGAGCCGCAAAGGTATAGTTGCTATGTTATTGCCCAGACTAATTCTATCGTAAACACGGACCTGATGGCTGTACGTAGTAGGTTGTCAGAATATTATAGCGAAAGACGGCGATGCAATCTTGGACTATCTTCAGCTCCGAGCTTGAACGTCGAGGATTATTTTGACCTGACGGCTATAAGTGTCGATCATATAGGACAAATCAATGGGGGTTCATGAGCTGCTGAACAGTAAATGGGTAAAAAGAAAAGTCTAATCCTTGAATAAAATCCTTGGTGAAATCCTTGGTGTCATGAATCCATTGCTAAACTATTGGATTCGTTGGTCCATAATGTTGGGTCAGAAGGACGAGGGTAAGGAACTTGGGAACAAGTTACGAAGCTTTAGCTGTAACTACGCAATATCGAGCTATGAAGAGAAGGGAGAAAAAAAAAGAAGATGCCGCGGTTCAATCGCCGAAATTGCTTTTTTATTCTTGCCTATTTGGTTTCTGTTTGCTCTTTTAAGATCCTTGCTATGACTTATTTAGGATTAGATTTTGTCATTAACTAGTGTAAGTACCTACCTACATCTAAATAGCTATTAAGATGCCTCTAAGTTATGATATAATGCATTAGGTATATACTATAATACATTTATTCCATGTGGCTAGACCCCTCTAAAAGACGGCCCCTAGCTTGGATGACGATAGCTTATTACTCCTTACGGTTACTCGCTTTGAGTAGTTCATTTACACTAGTAGTTGTATGTACGTAGAATATTCTTTCCTGCGCAGCCACGGCGTAGAAGTTTATCATTGGTGATACAAGCCAACAGCGACCGACGAACCCCACATGTTATCGGCGTGCCGGAGTTGGAACAAGCGCCAAAGCAGCAAAGTTGCCCTTTCTCCAAAACTAAATCAAGCCAAAAAGCCTATGACCGTACTTTCCTGCATCTCAATTCATGTACCTAGCATAGAATTAAGTACCATTACCTCCATTACCTTATCCTAATGGTCCATATCGTTATCAGGTTACTAACTCCGCACATCTTTAGGGTCGCTTTCATCCGTCTTGTTGCATCCACGACCCAACTTTTTTTTTTCTTTTATTCTTTTCAAGCTTGTCTTCTTTTCCCCCCTGTCTCCCTTAACACGGCTATTCGGAAGGTTACTTGAAAATACTCACCGTTTGCGACATCTCTCCGATTATTAGGTATATTTGGTATATTTTGGAGAATATTAGTCCAAATCCCTGTCTGCAGGTGAGTGTGTCTGTATGTGATGCGCGCAAGTTGTCAAGGTCCCCTGCGCCGCAACGCTTGACCGCTGTACTGGGTATTTTTTTTTTTTTTCTCTTTCTTTCTTTTACTGGTGTATGGTACATACTTACATCCACACATCCACACAACCTTACCACACAGCTCATGTACACATTTATAACCCAACTTGGAAATTCTTGGCATTTATAATTCTTTTCCCAAGAAGAAAAAAAAAAAAAGGAATAAGAAAAAAAAAATAAAAAAAATAAGGTCCTGGTAGCAGTTACATGGGGGGGCTGCGCTTACATCCACAATAGATACATATTTACTTCTTTACTTCTTCTACACTAACCAGCTCCGATCAATACATACATCATACCCCATTATCCACACGCGAAGCGATATACAAACATCGTGAACACCTCCCGTTTGTCTTTCCAACTTTTGAAGACTTGCCTATAAGAACCTACTACCTTGTCCACCCCCTCCGACGGCAAAATCCTTTCACACCCCGCCTACATTCGCCTATAATACCCCCCACGAGTTCATATCGCGCGGATTATATATCACGAATTCCTATTTCTAACCTTACCTAACCGGTATTCGCTCGTCCCACTAACTACACACGATCCAACATCGCGAATAGTATATACACACCACATAGCTTAGCTTAGCTTAGCTTCTTGACATGTCAGGTTACGGCTACCCAGGAGGATACGGTCCGCCGCAGCAACAGTATCACGGCAATTATTATCAACCGTATGATCGTTCACCAATTTCTTATATTCTACGGTTACGAACATCGCGACGGCTGCTGACATGGCCCTAGTCCACCCCAGCCATACAACGGATATCCTCCTGCTCAAGGAGCACCTCCCGCTCCTTACGGATACCCCCAACAACAAAACCCTCCTCAGCCTTACTATAACCAGGTGAATTGATGAATTATATGAGTTATCGGCTCATGTCTGGAGAGCCAGGTGCTGACATGCTATCGCCAGGGCCCACCTCCACAGCACGGCGGCTACGGTCAACCCCCGAGTCAATACGGTAGACCCGGTAAGACTGACTTTAAAGCTCGCCTTTCTAAGGTGTTGGTTTAACAAAAAGGCATAGGACTACCGACGGCGAACTCGAATTCCTACAACCATGGCAATTATAGCGCACCCCCTCCACCGCCCTCTGGACCTCAACATTTCGGCCACGGTGCTCCCCAAAACTACGCGTTTCAGTATAGTAACTGTACCGGTCGACGGAAAGCTCTGCTTGTCGGCATAAACTACTTTGGTCAACGAGGCCAACTTCGGGGATGTATCAATGATGTGAGAAATATGTCGGCATACCTTGTCGAACATTTTGGCTACAAACGAGAAGACATGGTTATCCTTACCGATGACCAACAAAACCCCATGAGCCAACCGACGAAGCAGAATATTCTACGAGCTATGCATTGGCTTGTGAAGGATGCACGACCCAATGACTCGCTCTTCTTCCATTATTCGGGTATGATAACGTCGGGTTGGTCGTGTAGTGATGGCTAACAATGTCGCAGGGCACGGTGGTCAAACCAAGGACCTGGATGGAGACGAACCCGACGGCTACGACGAAGTTATATACCCTGTTGATTTCCGACACACTGGACACATTACCGACGACGAGATGCACCGTATTATGGTTAGGCCGCTGCAATCTGGAGTACGGTTAACGGCCATTTTCGATTCGTGCCACTCTGGTACCGCGCTCGACCTCCCGTATATTTACTCTACCCAAGGAATACTCAAGGAACCAAACTTGGCCAAGGAAGCGGGACAGGGCCTTCTTGGTGTTATATCTTCCTACAGTCAAGGCGATCTTGGCGGCGTTGCGAACAATATTATGGGCTTTTTCAAGAAGGCTACCAGCGGAGAGGATGCGCACCACAGAGCCATGGCGACCAAGACCTCGGCAGCAGACGTTATCATGCTTTCTGGAAGCAAGGATGATCAAACCTCGTTAGTCTACCAGTTTATTAGACTACCCCCTTTCTCTATTGATAAATGATATATCACGGGTTTGCCAAGTGGCATGGGATATGTATACTTATATGTATTTTTTAATGGCGGCTTGGTTATTGGCGGGGTATGAGACGTTCGCTTTTGGGTGTCTTAAGTATAGACGAGAAGGGGAGAGGGGAGCTATATGTATATAATCATTTTTTGAACGCTCTAGATAAAAGTACAGCTATCAGTGCTGTGGCTTTGCATCTAGGGCGGCGGGTTACGTTCGATCGGGTTAAGGGCTGAAGATGGAACCCCCCCTTTTCTTTTTCACTACCACTTCATGACATTGGGGTAGCACGCATTTTACTAACTGGGTTTATAGGGCCGATGCAACCATTGCTTCTCAGGCCACTGGTGCCATGTCGTGGGCTTTTATAACAGCCTTGAAGAAAAACCCTCAGCAGAGCTATGTACAGCTACTCAACAGCATCCGGGATGAGTTATCCACGCGGTACACCCAAAAGCCTCAGCTCTCGTGCAGCCACCCTCTGAGTACGTCTGGATTTTTGGTCTCCTCCTTTCCCGGGCGATGACCACCGCCGTATTGCTAACATACTAAACTTTTATCTAGATACTAACCTGTTGTTTGTTATGTGACAAGACGGAACGGGACGTTGACCGGGCGTCTCTCTGGGCGGATAACGAAATGAAATTATGCATGGGGGGTTTTTTAACGTGTAACTACGATTGCGTTGCGTTACTACTATATTTACTACTACGTAGCTGCTACGTTTTAACGGTTCTGGTACAGCATTCAGGGCTCTTGGGAGAAAGGGGGGGTCTTTCTTCATACTCGATCTTCCTATTATGAGGCTCTGCAAAACAAAAAAGGAGGGAGAACTAAGTCGGGTTACGTCGGTGTTCTTGGTTGCCTATCCTTTTTTTTTCTTCTTTTATTATTATAATGAAATTGCCCAAATATGTTCTATCGCTACTTATCTGAATTGATACATGCGGTTGTACGCATTTTTACTGGGGTTGTTGCGTTTCGGGACGAAGAGTGCGTTGAAATATGATTTGAATAGTTACTTTCGTGGTCTGAATTGAGACTTCGTAGTGCAATGTTAACGTAGCCTTATTGTGGCGGTTACATTTGAATTGATGGTTTGGTGTTAAGCTGAGATGAAGAAGTATAGAACGTGATGAGATGTACTGAATTCACGATAGTTATAGGGGTAAGTAATATTTTAAATACCTAACTACGCCTGTTCGTTTTTCTAGGTTATAATTAGAACGACTGGTAGAGAGTATATTAACATTCTCTTATCACGATGTAATTATAATAGACTTGAGAACATATACGCTTGATTATCCCTCAATACAAGATCGCTGAGTAGACTATGTCAGGTACCTAATGTATGAGGCAAGTATGGAAAAGCACCTAGTTCGCTACGTCGACAACTTCTCCAGCGCAATCCCCTAAACCATCGGAGATACCACGGTACTTTGTATCGATCACCACTTAACAGATAAAACATGCAACGGACAGGCCAATATGGAACTTGAATTCCATTCCATTCCATTCCATTTGTTCCACTCTCCGCCTCCTCGCTGATTGCTTCTTTTTTTTTTTGAAACCTAGAAAAAACTCCGCCCAAAACAGTCGGGAAAACCAACCGCGCGTAATCGTATCCTTTGTTGAGTAAGGTCACCTTCTTATTCAAGGACCTCCTCCTATGCCATATCCCTCTTCCCGGCCCCTTTAACCCCTATCCCAACAGAAGAAGAAAAAACCATAGAAAGGCATATGATAGGTATCAACGCGCAAAACGCCCCAACCCGTGCGCACACGGGCCATGCTAGCTACAACGTAACGTAAAAGTCCAGTTCCGCGAGAAGTGGAAAAGAGGAATGAATATGTGCAAATGTTTGAAGACGACGACAATGATAGGTATAAACATGGTTTAGCCGAGCTCAGATTAGATCAGCTCAACCTCCTCTTCTCTCCGTTTACTCTCCTCCCACGCGTTCACGAGTTTCTTGCGCGTCTGCTCGTGTTGGCCCCATTGCTTAGCGCCAATACGCATGCGCGCCACGGCACGCAGCACACTCGCGAATACCTTTAATTTATTCGGAGGCTTCTTCGCTGATTGCTCACGCTTTCGGGAAGATAGCAAAGCGTCTGGCGACTTGATGCCTAGCTGCTTGTGAATGTCCCTTAAGATGCGTAGATCTGCCTTGTTGCTATAGAAAAAGTTAGTCATTGAATTTATTCTGAGATATGCAGGGATAAAGGAGGCGTATATAAAACTTACCAAGCTTCAGCAATCTCGAGTTGTAGTGCTAGGTACTTCTTGGCGAATGCGGCGTCGTTTCGTAACTTGGCTTCCCGCTCCCATCTTGCCTGCATCCATTGCATCTGTATACCCAGGCCGCGGAGTTCCTTGGTATGTCGCTTCTCTGCCGCATCCGCCGCGCGGATCACGGCCTCGTGGTCCCGTTGGTCGACTACATCCATGACGATATCGCCATACCGGAAGCTGGCCTTCGTGCCCCTCTTGGCTATATGAGGTGTATAAGATATACCGGAGTTATTAGGTTCGGAATTCTTCGCCTCGATCCAAGCCAGTGCTTCCTTTGCGCCCTCCTGTAGCCGCTCACAGTCAGCTTGGAGCTTTTCGGCTGATGCCTTGTATGCGGCACGTTCCTGTCGTGCTCGGTCGAGCTTTTGGCGGAGCTCTTTGCATAGAGGGCTGGCATAATCTAGATCTTGCTTTGCTAGCGCGAGTTGCTCTCGTAATTCTTCGCACATGCGATTTGCCTTCTCAGACTCCCTAGTTGCCCGTTTGAGATCTCGCCTGAGCCCTTCGGCGACACGATTGGCCTGTTCAACTTTCTGGTCCGACTGCTGAGACTCGTGCCGAGCTGCGCGTTCCGCTTGTTGCTTTAGACGTTCGCACTGGCGCTCGACATCACGTAACTTGCGGTTTGTGTCTTGAAGCTCTTGTCTAAGGCCTTCGGAAATTCGATTGGATTCTTCCAACTGTTCTGCCAGATTTGTGGCCGTTTCTGACTGGTTGCGTCTCGCTAGTTCGAGCTGCCGTTCAAGATCTTGGCACAATTGATCGGCTTCGTCTAGCTTTTGAGCAGCGTCTTCCGATTCCTCGTCTAGAGTAGCTTGAAGCACTTCAACCTCGTCCTCTAAAGCCTCTATCTTTTCAGCCTGGGCTTGGTAGTCGAGCTGACTCTTTCGGAGCTCTTCGCGAACAGCGGCAACCTCGTTTCGTAGTGCCGTCAGCGAGGACTGTCGCGTTTCTAAGTCCTGTCGTAGATCGTCTATCTGACGGCTGAGCGCAGCCTCCTCATTCTTGTGGCGCTGAGTCTCGCTGTTCAAGGCGTCTTGCAGCTTCATCTCTTTGCTAGAGAGAGTACCTTCGGCGTCGCGTAACCGGTCGATTGTCCTTTGAAGTCCAGTAGCCCGTTCCTCGAGACGATCTCTCTGCGCCTCCAAGTCACGTCTCTCAGTCTTCCATTTTTCGCTGTCGTTCTTGTAGAGGTTGTCCTTTTCGCCAATAGTAGTATGAAGTTGAGAAATATCATCGTTGAGACGGTCAATTTCCGATTTGAGCTGGCTGCGGACATCTCGCTCGATCTGGCGACCGTGGTTCCTCTCTTGATCTAGGCTGAGTTCTAGATCACTTACTTGGTTCCGTAGACGGGTGATCTCTCGTTGTAATGAACTGGATTCATCTCCCGAAGTCGTCTGGCGGATTCGAGCATTCGCCTTTTCATGATCAAGATCCGTCTCGAGTTCCTTGACACGTTTCTGCAAACGCTCTACTTCTCGTTCCAACGACGCCGATGCAGACTGACCTCCGGAAGCTTCTTTGCGGACTTGGGCGATCTCATCCTGAAGATCGGCAATGTTGTCGTTGAGACGATCGACCTCTTCTTTATGCTTTGCATTAGCTCCGTATAGATTCTGCAACGCTCGGTTCTTCTCTTGACTTAAGCTTGTCTCCAGTTCGCTTATGCGTTTTTGCAAACGCGAGACCTCTCGCTCTAAAGAAGCCGAAGCCGTTTGCCCACCGGATGCTTCTTCACGGACCCGATTAATCTCGTCTTGAAGGTCCGCAATATCATCGTTTAACCGGTCAATTTCTTCTTGCTTGCGGTTCAGCTCGCGTTCAGTCTGCGATGCATGTGTCTTCTCTTGCTCCAGGCCAAATTCAAGCTCCTTAACCTGCTTTTGAAGCCGCGCTACATCTCGTTGTAAAGAGGCTGATTCGTCCCCTAGAGCGTCCTGGCGAAGCTGTAGGAGATTCTTTTCATCTGTGCGCGCATCCAACTCCTGCTGTACAGCTTGAAGTTCTGACATGAGAAGTTGCCGTTCATCGTCCCAGGACTCTCGTTGCTGTAGTAATTGTTCGGCCCTGGTTTTTACTTCTGTAGCGAATTTATCCTTCTCCGCTGCGCCTTGTTCAAGGGCTTTGTACTTTTCCTGCCAATGGCTTACTTCGGTCTGAAGGCGTGCAACCTTTTCTTCAACTTGGCGGGAGAGACCTTTGGTAACGAGAGACTTGTTGGACATCTCGTCTTGGAGCTCCTCAAGATCCGCCTCGGCTCGGTCTTTATCTGATATTGCAGCTTCGAGTTGTTCTTTCATGTCCTCGAGTTGCTGCTCGAGCCGCCTGACGTCGGACTTAAGATCTCCGATAGTGCCCTTTGCTTTATCGAGTTCGTCGCTTGACCCGGCGTCCTTTTGGAGCTCAGCTACTCTTTCCTGGGCAGACCTTAACTCCTCTTCTGTTTGGCCTAGCTTCTCTTCCAAATCGTTCAGTTCCTCATCACGGTCGTTAATCTCCAAGTCCTTTTCTCGTAAGTCTGCTTCCAAGTCGCGAATCTTGTCTTGTAATTCCTCCAACTTTCCTATGTCCTCGGGAGACTGCGCCTGTGCTTCAAGGTCGGCAATCTTGTTTTCCGCAGACTTCCATTTGTTTTCTGCCTCTTCTAGCATGTTTTTTAATCCGTCCACTTCATCTTCACGTTCGGTAATTTCGCGGTCTTTTTGGCGTAAGTCGGCCTCGAGGTCGCCAATTTCGTCATGTAACTGATCAATTCTATCTTGATCCTTACTTCCTTGCTGTAATTGTCGTTGTAAATCCTCGATCTTAGCATCTTTGTCTTCTAAACTCCGTCGTAATGCTTCGATCTCAGCTCTCTGGTTCTGGTCCGCGTATTTCTTTTTGGCTTTTTCTTGGACTTCCAATATTTGTTGCTGATAAGCTTCAAGGTCCTTCTCTGCGGCGGCCAGGTGTTTCTTGTACTTGTGAAGATCCCTTTGCATCGTGACTTTGTCGACTTTGAGTTCTGTGTTCTCCTTTAAAGCAGCTTCACTAAAACCGGGACCAGTTTTCCTCAATGCCTCCTCGAGAAAGTGAATCTTCAGCTTCAGTCCAAAATTTTCCTTCTCGATCCTATCGATGACATTTTCCTGCTCCCGAAGCGATAACTGATTCCCGTCCTGTAGGGGACCTTTATTACCACCTCTTCGCGGCAATACAGCTAACGGTGTGGAGGCTGCACTGCTATTTTCTACCTGGGGGAGAGGCGTAGATTCGACATACGACTCGCCTCTCGAAGGACCGTACAAAGAGGTTTCGACAGGAATGTTAGTCATGTCTATATCCTCGTTAATCTTGCTCAAGGTGGGCGTGGATACGCCATTCGTATTCTCCTTTCCGAACCGGCGCGCACTATTTCGCGTCGCGGACTTAAGCATAGGTGTGAACTCTGCGCCGGCGATTCCAGCTGGTAGATTTCTCTTGTCGCCTAAGGGAGCGCGACTATTCCCGCGCGGTGTTCGCAAGTTGACACCACGGCCATTTCGTAATTGCTGTACGAGATTGTTGTCTTTAGATGGAGAATGAAATGATGATTCTTGTGTCATATCGAAGTCGGGAGGTGCCCGACTTAGGTAGGTGGCATCACCTAAGTTGGTTCGGGGAGTATCCATCTCGACGGCTTGAGAGGTGGGATGAGGAAAATAGTGCCGTACAAGTGGGATTGAATATCGCGATATGCCGGCCTGAAAATTCGGCTAACCATGAGACAAGTAAATATAAATTAAGCAGTTATGGTATGGTATCCAGGAGTTTGAGTGTTTTCTAATTGAGGAAGGGAAGTTGAATTATTGTTGTGTATTGTACAGAATTTAGATTGTCCTGTCAACGTCAACACGGTAGTTTTTTGCTTATAGACGCGTTTTGGCCGTGTTTACTTCTGTAGTAAGGTTCGGAGCTTAAACAAATCAATGTGTGTAATTCCACGCTAATAAAAAAAAGGTACAAAAGGTACCAAGGTACCTGAGCATGTCATTGTATCAAGATGCATCCCATGTGCTCTGATAAAAAAGATCAAATGGGACTAAACCTTAACCGCGTTAGCCTCATGTAGTATTTTGCGATAAGCCTTTATCTAAAAGAACCTTGAGAACTGAGAACCAAGTGACTCGCAGGAGAACCGGAGGTGGGGGATTGAGACATGGATTCCTTAAACATACTAGCTCCATGGTATCCACTAGAATCCTCGCCTCTTGACGTATCAGACCCATTGAAATTCTTATTATATTCTTATTATTCCTTCTTTCATCACACTTGATCCGTCGCATTAAGACTTGAATACTTCCCTTTTTCTACCTTGTACCACAAAATCCATCCAACTCGGCGCAAACTTGTCAGCCACCTCGGCGATAACATGCGCGCTACTATATTACTATTTAACCCAAGTATCCCTCTTCCCGGAAGAATCTGACCAGTTTCAGTTTCTTGTTTAAGCAAGATCGCATTCGGAGAGGAAAATGGCATCTATCAACTCGTTACCGGACGAAATCGTCCACCATATTTTACTTTACGTATCTCCGGAAGAGACTTTATCCAAGGTCGCTCTTTTATCAAAGCGTTTCAACAGAGTCGCGCATGAACCACTCCTATGGAGGTGGTACTGTAAACATACTTTTAAGTATTGGGAAGCCAGTCATCATTTTAAAGAGAGGTTAAATGGCTACGTGCACGGTACCGACTGGAGGCGACTATTCTTGCTGCGACTCGGACGCAATGCCTACATTGCGCGTCTACTTGATGGCATAGTCGCTTCTCGTGTCTCTCGGTTGCAGAAGATGGAACAGATCTGTCTTTACGGATACGACGCAAAGGACTATCTTTTAAGCCAGTGCCAGGCTCCTGATTCGGCTAAAGACGTTTTGGCACGAAGGTATGCTCGTTTAACTTACGATACATGTGTTGAATTGTTAGGCCTAATACAATCGCGCTCGACGCAAATTATAGATACTACGCATGCTCCGTTCTTGACAGCATACATCGAAGCCTTGCGATAGAAGAATGGGCCAAGTATCAAAAATTCGCGGCACGTCGCATTGACGAAGACACGCCAAATAGCGAAAGATTAAATTGCGGCATGCGCCTTGAGCGTGCCCTCGGCGCCTTTGATATGTTTATGCTCCACGATAATGAGGGTGATTTGGACGAGGTTTGTTTAATCATGCTATCATATCTGATTTATGAGGCTGACTCTGTATATTTGTAAGATTACTGAACTGCTGGATGATATCGCGTACCGATTCCAAAGTGCTCACCCGTACTTTGATGAGTTGACTACGCGTCAAAAGGCCATCTCTTTGTCTCGATGGTTGCGCTTGAATAATATGACCGGCTTAAACGATCCTACAGAGCAAACGTATCGTTATCTTCGCAACTGTTTGATTGGCAGAGCTCTACGAGATGAGCGCCATCCATCATTGCCAATCATCTCCGCCGCGATTTACTCAGCCGTAGCATCACGACTCGGACTCGAGGCATACCCTTGTGCTTTACCTAGTCACGTCCATGCCACAGTTTTGTCCCGGCCAGGCATGACTCTAGATGATCGGCCCTTAGA
Source organism: Daldinia sp. EC12 (assembly GCA_002120325.1). Lineage (NCBI taxonomy): Eukaryota > Fungi > Ascomycota > Sordariomycetes > Xylariales > Hypoxylaceae > Daldinia > Daldinia sp. EC12. The sequence continues at coordinate 212,516 of KZ112954.1, forward strand.
CGAACCGTCTCAGCATCAAGAGAGCATGTTCCTAGATCCTTATACCCTAGAAGATGAAGTTCCTCTAGATCGGATAATCGACTTTCTATCTAGGCTTGGTATCCACACGGGCCACGGTAACTTGCTAAACCCTACGTCTACGGACCTTATTGTCATGCGCACTGCGCAAAACATACGTGCCTCGTTCACTAGCTTCCGAACTAACGAGCGGCCTCTCGCCCAAATTATCCCTATGATCGAACTCAACCGCGGCGACTGGGCTCGTAATCTGCAGCCGGCCCTGTATAGCATGATATGGGCGAGCATTATGATGGTTCCTGTCTTACCGGACAGCGACGAGATACGCTGGGACTGGCAGCAAGATGTGCGCGATCTGCTCTCGGCTTTCTACGAGCACTTCCCCGAGGATGCATGGCTCGTGGAGAAGTACGTTTGTCCCATGTACGATACCTTCGCGGCTCCGTCGCGCCGCCGAAACAACTGGGAACTTCCTTCGAAGAGCGTTATGGATCAGATTAGGCGTATGAGAAGGGCAGATGCATCGGCGCAGCCTGCTCGCCGACGCAGCGAACTCGCAAAGGGCCTGGAGGTCAAGTATCGCGTCGGCCAGGTGTTCAAGCATAGGCGCTACGAGTACTACGGCCTGATTCTGGGCTGGACCGTCGAGGGTTCTTCTACCTGGAGTGATGACCCCCTGTCCCCAACTCAGCGGCCGTGGTCTACTTACAGCCAGCCATATTACAGGTGCATGTAAGTCCTACCACTTACTCTTACTCTCTTTACTATAATATATAGGGTTTCTTTATTCTAACATATACACAGGTCCGGGACTGATGGTTCAGATCAGCATCTCATCGCCGAGGAGAATATTGAAATCATGGATTTACGCGGACGCCCTGAGATGCTACCGCCTGAGATCAAAGACCTGATGCCTATGGCGGGTAAGTTCTTCAAGCGCTGGGACAGCGAGCTGGGAGTCTTCATCAGTAACCAGAAGGAGGTGTATCCTGAAGACTAATAGATGATTATCGTCTACTTATTGAGTCTGCTGCTGCTGCTGACATCGTATTCCTTCTAATCCTGGCTGTCGCCTTATTCCCCACAGCGCTGGGGGGTTACGGTACCCCCAGACACTCTTATTACACATATGCATACAACTTTTAACTCTAATATTGCTTAAGTTCAACAATACGACTTGCGAAAATACTCCCCTTGATACCAGAATTGCCATTCTCACCTCTACCCCTAATATGTATAGTTAGTTTGCTTCGAATGATCATAAGCCTGCTTTAAGTAGCTTGCCTTGAGCGCGTAAGCGTTTCCAAGGACGATGGAACAAAGTTGAAGAAATGTAGTGTACGATATATCGAACATCATCGCTTACATGAATAAATTAGTGAGCATTAATTACTTGAGATTGGCGTATTTTAGTAGGACGCGAGTTTTCCCAGTGTAGATGGCTTGCCTTAGGAACCTCTCGGGGCCGAATTATCGGGCTCGGAAGCCGACCTCGGCGTTGTTAGGATTCGGTAACTCGTGTTGTTGTCTGTCGAGGTCAGAGGACTGATCCTACGCACTTAGTACTCCGCTAGCCTAGAGAATGGTTGTAGCAAATTACTCGAATCATTCACAATAGCGAGAGACATACGTTAGATATGTACCGTAAGGTACCTAGGTAGGTAGATACTGCAACAGTACTACACACAGTTGAAGAAACACTCACATCTTAACCACCACCACAAAGAACATATCATCTCAAAGTGCACGAGCACGAACACGAACCACCAGAAAACACGTAGTCTCTGTCTGGTATCGTCATCGTTAACGCCCACCTATCTCTCTATCTCTATATACACCTATAATGCAAAACCGTACTTTCAAACCACTCACTTACTCGCCTACTCCCTTTATCTACACCCCTAACCTAGTACTTCTCCCTTCCTTGCCCCTATTTGAGTTATGTTATGCATAGGTAGGTAAGTACCTAACGTAGGTAGGCTTAGAGGTACCTGACCTAACCAGGTAACCAGTTTATAGGTCTACGTACACAGGTTTCCTTTACTCCCTAACCACCTCAATCTTCTCAATAATGTCCCCCCCGACCCGCGCTATCTCCGCAAGTATAGCATTCCTATTAACCTCGTACGTACCCCCCTTATCACCCTCCTTATCGCTTTTAATACTCCCGCTCCCGCTGCCGCTTCCACCAGACGGCGTAAGCGAGCACGGCATATGCGCCGTAAACGCGCGCGCGTGCAGCTGCGGATTCCACAGCGCCCCGATCACCGTATCATCCGCGCCCCCGTGGAAAAACAGCAGCGGACTAGCGTACATAGCCTTGAGCTGTCTGAGCAGGCTCCGCGCAGGCGGTTCTAGGAGGGGCAGCGCACCTAGCCCCGTTTCCTCGGCGAGGTTCTTGTACTGCGACCGCCTCGACGCGTCCCCTCGGGTGATGCTCTTAAGCGCCTTCGAGGACAGATGCAGCAGGACGTCGTAGTCACGCAGCGGCGACTGGAAGAGGCTTCGCATGCCGAGGTCGACGCCCTTCTCCTTGACTGCCTTGCACGCGGATCTCGCCAGGCTCGTCATCCGCGTAGCGACGACCTTGGTCGGACCATCGTGCGTGTACGCGACGCCGCTCACGTCGTGGGAGGTAGCCACGAAGAGGATCGTGCGGTTCATATTGGGATCGATTTTGCGCCACGCCTTTAATCGAGTACCAATTTCTAGCCGTTGCGAGGTTGAAAGGGACCCAGCCGAGTCGACAACGAGGGGCTCGTCACGCCAGTCCCATCTTGATAGCATTAAGAGCGTTCGAAGGAATCCTGTTATCGCGCTGGAGGGAGCTTGCCACGGATATGGCTTGAGGAATGCCTGCAAGACGAATAGCTCTATAACCTCTTCATTAAAGTGGCATGACAGCTTATGAGAGTCGAACCAGTATTTGGTGAGGCGTATGGAGGAGGATAATGCAGGGAATCTGGTACAGAATGTAGAGATAGTTTGATTGTGGAGTGGCAAGTTGATGTACATCCGCTTGTACAAGGCGAGTAGTTCAGCGGCTTCGGTACGAACATGACGTTCGATTGTCTGGTCCTTTGTGCGTCTGTCTAATAGAGCTTCCTCGAGATCGCTATACACGCGAAGTCTAAAGGAAGCACCGTCCTCATATACTATGTCCAAAAATGCCAGATTTTCGTCGTCGCGAGTGGTATTCTCCATACCGATATGTGTCCTGACATTCCCCTTGACTTCCTCTAAGGAGCTGGCAATCTTCAAGAGGAACGCAACCTTGGCTCTCTGAATGGCCGCTAAATTTTCAGGCCATTTACCAGACACTTCGAAAGAAACCACAACCTCCATCGGTTGTAGTAAAGGTTTCCTGAAGTTAAATTCTGGTACGCATAATGATGTGCGTCGTAAAGCTGTGCTGATAGGAGCCACTTGCTTTACGTGCAAAGGTAGGTCTCCCAGGTTACGGATATCTCCCTCAAGATTCTCGAACGCCTCCCTCGCCGCATCGAAGGCTACCTTTTCCGAGGGAGCAAACGATATGACTTTGGGCATATCTTGTCCATAGAACTCGAGATCACCATCAGCTACCTGTAGCCGTAGCTTCAGGATATAACGTATGATGGCCTCGCATATTCCGGGGAAACCCAAGTAGCTATATTCTGTCCAGTCAAGACTCTCAACAATATTCCCATCAGGAAATTGCCAAAGATCTGCTTTTTCACCCCAGAACTCACGGAATTTAGCTGCTTCTTTCTTCTGTTCATATGGCGGGCCATAGTCACGGCCCTGAGATGCTTTTAGGGGATCTATGATAATCCCAACCAGGAGGCTTGCATTTTTCGTTCTGGGTACATTTGCCGAGACCGGCCACGTCCCTGTCTCTGGGAGGTTAATGTGGATTAACTGCGCTCGCTCGCCTAAAGCCCTCTTTACTGTATTATATAATTTGGTGCTAAAATCGCAGACAAATCCTTTGCGATCGACGGATTGAACCCCTTCCTTCGAGGTGGGAAGTTTGACACTCAAAAGCATATCAAACGTCTGTAGCGGCTGGTCGGCTTTAACAATGAATAAGGGCTCGAACTGGTCATGTGGACTATCGTTGATTGCGGAAAGCGACCACTTAGCTTGCTCTGTTAGCATCGCTATAGACCACGGCGTCATTTTATAAAGGACGTTTATCCCACGAGCAGTATCGTATAAGACTGGCATGGATTGGCGAATAGATTCTGGGTCGGGAGAGTCCTTGCCGACTACCAACGCCTTCTTCTGTAAATTCGCTGAAACGATGTATTGTAGGGTGGCTTTGAATAGCTGTGTGCTATGTAGCGAAGTCGAGAGCACTGCTTCTCCTTTCCGGCCACCGCCCTGTAAGAGAAGTGCCATTAATACTGCCCATTCGAAATGACCGAATCCGCCATTATTGATATTGCCGGTGAATCCTCGCTGCTGGAGCCATATACGGCCTAGAACACATGCATCTTTGAACGCGGAACAGGACTTCACAGTCCGGTAGAGTAATCGTAGATAAGAGGGAAATAGACCTTCGGCTTTGAGGGTTGCGTTATAGAAAGGTGTAGGTACTTTCGTGTCTTCGCCCCCTTCGGATTTGCCTTGCCTTATGGCGTTGCTGACTGCCGTGAGCTTCCCTGCTGGGAAGTAATCTTCTGGAGCGCATGGAATTATGCGGATCGCCGGGATCGATTTCCGTCGGGAATTCGACTTCTCTGATCCATCATCTCTGTTCGCGTTATTCTTTGGTCGAGCAACAAGTATAGGTAATAACATGTTCCCATGCATGTGATCGAAAACGAATTCCATGGTCGCGCCCAACTGCTCGCGGAGATCGGCGGCAATATAGGCCAAGTAGTATGCCCTTTTATAGAAATATCGCATATTCAAGTAATCTTTCTCCTGGAAAATGGAAGAAGGCATGACGACAATCATATCAACTGCTAGATCTGGTTGGGACTTTGTATTGGTCTTCAGAATCCAACTGCCGGCCACATTAACCTCAGCTGGCCCCTCGAACGAGAGCTTGTACGGAGCATCTTTCGCTGGCTGCGGATCGGGGTAAGGAATGGTAATGCGACTCTTCTTTTCAAAATTGACCGTTACGTCGCTAATCTAAATGAAATCGAAAAGTCAGACACGATGTTCGACTAGAGGGGTTCATAAGGGGTTGTACTCACAGGGAAGGGATCGTGAGGTTCGGTAGCTTCAATGACATCTTTGAGCTGTCGCAAAACATCTTCGACATCGGAAGAGGCTTTGCCATAATCGAATTTGACTTCTTTCAATAATTCTTCAGTCTCTAAAACGAATGCGCTTGCGCCGGAGGAACCCATCGTGGAAGCTGTCGCATTTGCAGCTTCAAAGGTTGGCCCACCATCTGCGTGATCCAATTTGCGTCGCTTTGCTGTGCCTGGTTCCATTTCGTATTGGAATGGGTCCGGGGGACCAAGAAGTAAAAAGGAGTGCACGGATCTAGTTTGTTGAAGTCAATACTTCGTATTCCCCCGGCTTAATTTTTCGATATTTTGACGGCACTGACCCCCCCATTCAATGGTTAACTTCTCTCAGTTCCAAACTTTCCAAAAAAAAATTACCAGAGTTGATCGTATCGATAAGACAAAATCCCTGTAGTGGCTCACGCGTTTTTCAATATTGTGGCTGATAAGAATTGATAGGTCGATCAATCAATCAATTTGAATGGATCTGCCCACCCCCAGTCAACGGATTACTTCTTGCATGATCCTCCAACGTCATCTGCCGAATTTGTTGCAGCACTACGTATCTTTCAGTCTGTTTACATAATCCTTGGATAACAATTTGTTGCCGCTATTTTCCGAGCTGAAAATAAGCTGTACCTTACCGGACCTATGTACCTACAGGATAGCCCAATTTTCTCAGGTACGATACAATCAACAACGATGCAAATCGGTTTCCCCACACTCCGCTTTTTGCCCTCTAACTGCCGTTGATTGCCTCCGGCGCATACGATGGCGGTTTCTAATTTACCCCGTCGGAAGAACACCTCTTTTTCTCCATAACTACCTTAAGGTACTTGTAAGCGCATACAAAGATGGCTAGCTCGTAAATGACATCGAGTTAAAAAGGACGACTACTTTTTCTGTTAGTCGTAGGCGGCTTTGGTTGATTTCCATCCCTAGCCGAGCACTGCCGAGCGCGGAGACGAAGCGGAATACAAGGGGCATCACTTTTTCCGCCCAGAGTAGAAAGACTCTCTCCTTTTTAATTCTTTTGTTTTGCTATGTATGCGGCGTATATCATAGAATAATAGATCATTAGCGGCTTCAGCGATTTCGTTGTCTCATATATATGTGCTTCTTCTAAGCCGTTGATTACATATTGCCGTCTAAGCGATCACCTTCGCAATGCCTTCCGCAGCCGTGTGCATGAGAACGCTAAGAGCGTATTCTCGCTACGGTTCAAATGTAGGTATATCAACGTATTTACCCAATGTATTTCGAGAACGTCTTCGGTTAATTGGTTCTCTTAGCATGCCAGACTGTTCGCCAGGGCATTCTCGGCGACGTCCAGGCGCGCCGAGATCAATAAGGTGTATCCGTCTGCTACCGAAGCTTTAAAAGATATGAAGCCAGATACCACATTGTTATGTGGCGGGTTTGGACTTTGTGGTGTTCCAGATACTCTAATTAATGAGGTCTTAAAGAAACCCGAAATCACAGGCATCACAGCAGTCTCAAACAATGCTGGAACGGATACCTCCGGCTTAGGGAAGCTCTTGAAGACTAAGCAGATCAAGAAGATGATTGCTAGTTACATAGGCGAGAACAAGACGTTTGAGCAGATGTATCTAACAGGTGAAGTTGAACTGGAGCTCACACCCCAGGGTACGTTGGCCGAACGATGTGCCGCTGGCGGCAAAGGTATCCCGGCTTTCTATACTCCTGCAGCTTTCGGTACCGTAGTGCAGACTGGCGAGCTACCTCTGAAGAACAAGAAAGATGGAACGCCCGACGTGTTCTCGTACCCGAAAGACGTGAAGGTATTCAATGGCAAGTCGTATCTTTTGGAACACGCCATTGCCGGAGATTACGCCTTCGTCAAGGCTTACAAGGCCGACAAGCTTGGAAACTGCCAGTTCCGCCTCGCTGCTAACAACTTCAACGGTGCCATGGGCCGAAATGCCAAGATGACCATCGTTGAAGCCGAACACATCGTCGAACCTGGAGAGATCGCTCCCGAGGCTGTTCACTTGCCGGGCATCTATGTTAAGAGGGTTATCCAAAGCACTGCGGAGAAGAACATCGAAAAATACACCTGGACAAAAGACGAAAACGACGCGGATGCCAAGAAAGTACTAGGCTCGGGCGACACGGCGGCTAAGAGGGAGAGGATCGTTCGCAGAGCAGCCAAGGAGTTCAAGAACGGCATGTATGCGAACCTGGGAATAGGTATGCCTATGTTAGCGCCTGGTTTCGTAGGTCCCGAGGTGGAAGTGCAACTCCAATCCGAAAATGGCATTTTGGGTCTAGGACCGTACCCAAGACAAGGCGAGGAGGATGCCGACCTTATCAACGCTGGAAAGGAGACGGTAACACTAAAGCCGGGTGCCGCTGTATTCGGTAGTGAGGAGAGTTTCGGTATGATCCGTAGCGGTCGTATCAACTTGACGATCCTAGGAGCCATGCAGGTCAGTGCTACAGGAGACCTAGCCAACTGGATGCTGCCCGGAAAGGTAAAGGGGTTCGGTGGCGCGATGGACTTGGTCAGCAACCCTAGCGCGACCAAGGTTGTTGTCACAATGGAACACACAGACAAGAAGGGAAACCCCAAGATTGTCAAGCAGTGTGCTTTCCCCTTGACGGGTCGGGCTTGCGTGTCTAGGATCATTACGGAGCTGGTAAGTGCATGGGATAGTATACTTAGTTTCTTTCCCCTCGAGCTCTTGCTAACATGTTTATTAGGGTGTCTTTGATGTTGACTCTGCGCATGGTCTTACCTTGATCGAGATTGCGGACGGCGTGACGGTAGATGAGATAAAGAGCAAGACCGAGGCGCCATTCCGCGTTGCAGAGGATCTCGAGCCCATGTTATAAATTACGACAGAGAAGGTGTAAATATTAACCTAGTGCATAATGTATACCACCAAGTGTTTCTACAGTTACGCTTCTACTTGCCTATATACCTACCTATATACCTGAGTCCCAGTTGCTAACACGCCCAAGCATACCTACCAATGGGCTTACGTTGGGGACCTACGGTATAACTATACCTAGGCATAGTAGGGTATAATTACCTATAAGTATATACCTAGGAACATAATATCAGTGTCGGGTCGGCCTCGGGGATATACCAGCTATACTTACCTGTAAAAGGCCTAGAGGAAGTATACCTTATATATTATAATAAAGTCAGTTTCGGTCGTGGTCGTAGGCCAAGTAGTCTAATGGCAAACCACATAGACTAGTAGTATATGTAGGCTTTCGACCATTAGATATTTGTAAACAGCAGCCTATAGCAATATCCTATAGATACCTAGGTAGATAGGTACATGTAGATAGACGTAACCTGTAAACTCGTAGATTGTAAATCGTAGACCGTGAACCGTAGACCGTAGACCGTAGACCGTAGACCGTAGACCGTAGACCGTAGACCGTAGACCGTAGACCGTAGACCGTAGACCGTAGACCGTAGACCGTAGACNAGACCGTAGACCGTAGACCGTAGACCGTAGACCGTAGACCGTAGACCGTAGACCGTAGACCGTAGACCGTAGACCGTAGACCGTAGACCGTAGACTGCAAACTCGTAGACCGTAGATTGTAAAAGGTAAGCCGTAGATTGTAACCTGTAAACTCGTATTTTTGTAGTTTTGTAGTTTCTGTGATTCGAGTTAAGATGTAATTTCATTTCTTCTTTCTTTTTTCAACTGCCTTTTTGTATTCATCTGTACTGTATTGTAATTCGATCGAGTTCTTTTCATTTTGTCTTTTTTTATCAGGCTTGTAGGTGGTTACGACCACCCCCTTTAACATCTACACATATCGTAGGTGTGTTTAATGGAAGTAATGACCTGGACGACCGCTAGACTTAGCAGGTGGGGGTGGAGTTCACCCCCTGAATTTACCTAAGGCACCTACCAACCAAAACGCCATAACGCCCCAAGTTATTGGAACTGCATCCGCAACTCTGGGACAAAACAACAAAACAACATAATTCATTTCGCGTTATGGCCATTGCTATACACGATACACGCGACTTACGGCCTTCTCAAAATATTACCATGGAATGATAGATTCTGGTTTGTAATCCACCTTTTTTTTTTTTCTATGTGATTACTGGCTCTTATATTGAATAAAGATTCGGTATCACAATAATAGGACTTCCTCTTTTTGATGAAGTATTCGACTACTTGATTACATTCTCGTAGTCACACTAGCAAACAATTCAATTTTATATCAGCATGTCTGAACCTGACGACTCAGGTCCTACGTATACCTACGACAATGCCGCCGGTATAGGACTCCGTAGTTGGGATATACGCGCGATCATGCATGGGAATGATAGGACTGAATGGCATCGCCAGCGACCCTACTTGCCTGGAGGGATGTTAGTGGGACCGTCATTTGGTTTGATATCCGGGGAGATATTTGAAGCGCCACCTATAGCGACACCTGGACCGTTACTAAGCCTCCGAATAAAAGGAGCCCGCTGTCTCTTTGATATGACAATGAGAGTCGTCGCAGACAATATTGCCACACTCGAAATAGGGAATTTAGACGTAGTCCCTTTTCGAGTAACATACCGTATTTGGAACTTCCTCGTCAGAGACGACCGGTAAGCTCTCTCTCTATATATATTAGACAGCCCCATCATTAGATAGGTACTTGAACCTCTAGCAGATGCTAACCACTCGTGATCATAGGCCTATACCGTTGCAGTCGTATCTGGTTCTCGCAACGTGTCTTGCCAAGCAGCATCGGAAATACGGAAAGGAGGACTTAATGCCAAAAGGCCTTTTTCACTTCAATCATGCCATAGGAACCCCATTCTTGCCTTTACTCTCTTACATCAAACCACTTACATCAAACTCTTTCGACTTCATCGTTCATCTTGTTATTGCTCATGTTCGCATCTCATTCTCCGAGCACGAATTCCTGGTACTGTCAGACCTCAAAAATCTAGGCGTGCTGGAAATAATTCAACCGAACCGCTTAACTCTCCATAAATTCCCTCGCATAACTGACTCTATCATCAGACACTGGTCCGAGGTGCCGAACCCGTTCCCCATCCTTCGAGTTTTGAGAATCTGGGGGTTCGACTGCACTACGTTCAGATCACTAACTTATTTAAACAAGTTTCCATCCCTTGTTGTCTACGACGTCGCCGGCAGGAAGAGAGACTGGCAAGGTGAACTGCAACCGCCATTCTTTGATCCTAATTGGGATTGGGAGAGAATATATTATTCTCCTAGCAAGTATGATTCTATTTTTAGGTCCTTCTATGAGCGTTACCCAACTCCCGTTTGCTTCCCGTCGTGGATGACGGATGGTAATGCTGGACCTTTAAGCCCTCCACAGAACACCGGGACGGGGAGTTATGATATGCCAGGACTTCAGCTCCAGGAGGTTATGATCACAAAGAGAGATCATATACAATCTCTGACCCAAGCTGCTACTCTGATGCCATACCAATTGGATAATATAGGCGACAGGCTTTGTCTTCATTATATAGCATACATGCTCTATTGTCAGATCGGCCACTCGTGGTCGGACAAGGACCTGGCCGCGCAAGGCGTGAGTGATGCTGATAAGGCATTTGTTATGGACGACCGTCATCTTATCCCACCTAGGCCCTACGTCACGATAAACTTTGGTACGTGTTGCAACCACGTGTGTCGTCGATGGGAGTGGGTGATTTATGACAACCCGCGGTTGTCGTGCTCTTGTCAGGGCTATTCCAATGCTGCTCAGACTCGATACACTTTCATACGGAAGAAGAAGAATGAGAGGGAGAAACGTGAGCGTTCCCCTAGCCCAAGCAACGGATTATCTTCTAAGTACGGGCCATCCGACAAGCCAGCTTCTGGACCGAAACTGCGAAAGAAACGAAGAAAGTTCTCTATGGGAGATCTTTAGGATACGAATGGACACTTAATCAGATATGGGCGATACTGGTTACGCCTATGCTTAGAGGGTGCGTTACGGCATCTCGACGAATCTCTTTCAGCACGGGTGGCCTTTAGACTACAGTTCCATGTGAATGTAGAGTCGGTCGCGGCCTACCCTGTACGGATACTCATGATAAAGGACTAGTTAACCTTCCACGATGTAAGTTTTCACAAGACCCCTTTCCTGACTTACAAGCTAATATTAATGCTATCTTTAGACCCAATCAACCGCAAGGCAAGTGACCAGAAGCCCGGTATTATTTGGCGGTTCTTCCTAAGGTATAGGAAACACATGGCTGAGAAGATGTTGCGGAAGCCTGCTGTATATTGGGACTTGTTGGATTATAGGTGTTGCGGTACCAGGAGGGATGCCTTTGCGTTGCTTTGGCATAAGAATTAATAGAAGTTGTGTAGAAATCCCCAAGTTGGGACTTTTTCATTAATACAGAGGTATTCTCTATTTATATTACCCTTGATACCTACCTACCTAAACTCTAGTAAGGAAAACACGTTAGAAGGAGATAATATTGTTGAATTTTACTTGACTGCATATTCTTCTCGTATATACCTATAAGTATATCATTACATGTAGCATATGTTCACCACTTTAATACTAGGTACCTAGGTAGGTAACCCCCACCTCATGAATCGGTGTACTCAATCGTCAACCCGACGCCAGTGCAATTCCACCCGTCTATAACGGCCGTACCGTCCCCATCGCTCGTGATATCCAAGCCTAGACCGCATCCAACCCAGTACTCTTTATCCCCTTGCGCGCAGGACAACGTCGAAATAGTATTACTCCTTTCTGACGCGCCGCTGGGATCGCACTCGAGAGGCGCATACCACCCCTGCCGGTCGTTGTCCATGTCCTCGAGGACGCGCGGCTCGACGAAGTACACTGCGCTGCCGGGGGAGTCGGGGCGGGACTCGGCGATGGCTACTAGGGCGCTTGTGGCGGCGGTGGAGTTGTCTGCTGGGGTTGGGATGGGAGCGCCGTCATTGTTAGACAGGGGTATTGAGCATAAGTGTTGGTGTTGCTGTGCGGTGGAAGAGTTGGAAGAGGGAGAAGAGCTGAATGTGAAGAGAGAGGCGAGTGAGGACGAAGGGGTGAAGAGGACGCCGGTTCCGCTGATTTGTAGGAACCACCCGTTGAATAGGCCGTTGGGCTGGGAGACGCGGATGTGGAAAGGGGGGGGGGGGGGGAGTGGGGGTGGAGCAGAGGGCGGATGAGGTGGATGTGGGAGTCGCAGTTGGGATGGTGGTGGTTGTTGTGTTGGCGAAGCGGACAGTAGTCGTGTTGGTGCCGTTGATAAGGGGTAAGATGCGTGTGGAGTTGAGGAATGGGGTTAGAGTGGTGTTATTTAGCTTGGGAGGAGAGGTGTTTGTGATGTTCATGAACGGCACCGGGGCTGTAGTGTTAGATAGCCTTGCTGGACTGGCTGTTATATTGGCTGCTGCGGTGATGTTTCGAAGGGCGTTGATTATACCAGTCGAGCCACTTTGGAGACCTGTTCCACTCGTTATACTAGCCCGAGCTGTAGTGCTGGTTGAATCTAGAAATTTGCCAATGCCCGTTTTACTATTAGAAACGGCGGAGGGGCCCGCTGCCGTATTGAGGCTGGCAGTGCTGTTGAGAATAAATGATGGACTCAACGTGCCCGGCGCTGTAATAGTTCCAGCATCAACACCGCTTCCAGCACTCGACGTATGTTCCACTGCAGAAGGCCGCTTCAGTTTGTGCTTGTCAGTAGATGCTGTCGAGCCGCTTGATATCAATGAAGTGGGCTTTATGGTTTTCAGACCATTGTTATTATTAATCGCTCTACCCAGCAGCACGTCAACTATTTCGTGCCGTTCTAACCATCGCTTTGACGGCTCCGCAGACTTGGCTACGGTCTGCGTAGTTGTCTTAGTCGTCAGTTCAGTTGTCATGACCACAACAGTACTCGAGACGGTTCTATTTCTTTTGTTAGTATTATCCCACCCTATGCCTCTTGGTAGCAGTAACAATACCTAATAGCCGGGATTACTGTGGTTTGCATAAACGATTTACAATCCTTTTCGCGGAGGGAGGGAGCTGCCTCTTGGATTGCTACATTGCTGATATTAATATGACAGTTCAAAGGTGCTTGAAAGTCTTACATAGTTATCACTTGCCTCGGAAACAGTCGTCGTCAGCTGTGCATTTTGCAGTCGCTCCCGTCCCTAACGCCGCTGCAACATAAATACCTAAAATACGCATTTTCTAGTATTACCCGGCGTGGCTATCGATCCATCTTGACGTTATACATAAGGAAACGTCGAACGACTTTAGACATAATATAGTAATGACCCTAGCTAAGACCCTCACAACAGGAGATATCGTCTTACTTGTTTAAGATAGCTAGCTCTTAAGCCCCCAAAACTTGGAAGACAGCGTCGCATTTGAAACTCGACTTTTCATGCGGAGCTTCCAAGGCACGATGGTCTCGGTCTCGCTAGCTTTCTTGGGACCAATGACATGAAGCTTTACCCCTGAGAGCTGGGGTATATCCCCCCGGTCTAAGCCCAGACCTTGCAACTTAACAAGTGAGATGTTATTGTGGACTCGATCTGTGATGAGATCGCGCTCATCGTAGGACATGTCATTTTCATTTGAGTCTACAGCGTACTGTACCTGTTATACGAATGAAATTTCATTCAATTGTATCAATTGATATTTCCGTAGTAAGTTTATAAAGCTCAATCTATTAGCAATTTACAATAACTAGGTAGTTAACTAGAAGCAACCAGTCTTAAGCAATAATCACAACACTGTCAGATCGTATTAACTAGATCGAAACTCTATCATATTTACAAACTTGAACTATCCTCATATTAAAAACAGCTTGGGTACCTACCTTAGGTACCTAGTTATCTATAGAACGAATATCTACAAATCAATGTATATACACAAAAGTTCAAGCTCCATAAACATTTTGAACTTCTCACCTCCATCTCTTCGTTACCCCATATGTCCTATATTCCCTCATCTTTAACCTCATAGCACTTTTCACATAGACACATCATACATAACCCCCTTATGCATCTCCTCATCTTAAGGAATAGGCAGGTCAATTAGTCCCTAAATCTTAGTCTTCCACCCCCTTCCCGTCCTCCTCATCCTCACGAACCTCGCGCCAGACAGCAGCACCGTACCCACCAGCAAGCTCGCCCCCGTGAACCCCTGCGCGCCCGCGTACCGCCCTCCCATGCTGCTTATGATCGCGCCCGCGATCGGATTCCCCGTCAGCACCGCGAAGCTCACGATCGTGAACGTCATGCCCATCCTCGTCCCTTGCTTCCGCAGGTCCGTCGTCAGGCTGCTCAGGCCCGCGGGGAACAGGCTCTGTATCGCGCCCGCGACGATCCCGTACGCCACCGACCACCCGTACAGCTGCGCGGGCGTCTTCACGGCCATCCACGCGAGCACCGCGGTCCCGCACCCCAGACACGCCGGGATCATGAGGTTCAGCGGGCCGAACCGGTCCGCGAGGTGGTTCGGCAGGATGCGGCCCAGCAGGCCCACGCCGTTGAGGATCAGCAGCAGGTTCAGCGAGTCCGTGTAGCTCAGCGCCGGGGTGATCATCTGCGCGGACCGCGCGAACGCCGCGAGGTAGTAGAACCCAAAGTACACCCCCCAGAAGTTGAAGAACATGCCGATCGCGTACAGCGTGTACTCGGGCTCCCGGAACGCCGCCCACTCCACTAGGCTGCCTGCGCGCCGCGGGGGCAGCCGCGATTTCATGAAGGATACGGAGAATATCATCGTCGCGAGCTGTACGAATCCGATGGCGCGGACGGCCCATCCGAAACCGACGCTGGGCAGCAATTGGCGCGCCATGGCAGGGAAGATCAAGCCGCCGGTGACGGAGCCGGAAGCGGTGATACCAATAGCCAGGGAGCGCTTCTTGCTAAAGTAAGTAGACACGGTGGATATAGTCGGGCAGAAAATACACCCGCTACCAATACCCATGCACAACCCTTGCGACAGTATGAGCTGCCAGTACTGTGTCGCGACGGAAGTAGTGAAAATGCCGAGGGTCATGAACACGATGCCGCAGATGGTCACGAGGCGGAAGAACCCAGCGTCGGTGAAGCGGCCGGTGAAGGTGCCTATGAAGAAGGTTAAGAACACTTGAATGGAGCCGATCCACGATATATCCGAGGGTGGACGGCCAAGCTGCGATACGTAGTACGCCTGGAATACACCAAACGAATTAATGAAGCCCCACGTGTTCATGATTGCAAAGTGCCCACAGAGACCTGGTTGTCATTGAGATTAGAGAAACTCTTTAGGTTAAGCATCTAGGTAGTTAGATAGTCTGAAGGGAAGCTTACATGCGAGCCAAGCGACTTTACCACCGTCTGGAGGTGGACCAGGGTTCCAGCTCGATTTCGTTGATATCCTACTTAGCACTCGGTTTACGGCGCCAGCCATACCATCAGCATCCGGGTTCAGGATATCGGGCTCGGGAGGAATTTGCCAGTCCTCCGCCGCTTCGGCAGGACTATCGATAATTCTTTCTTCATCCTTCTTCCTCTCGCTAGGACCTTCGCCTCCTGGAGTAATAGGAGCCTCCTGCTTCTCAACATCCGGCGGGAGCTCGCCATTGCTGGAATTAGACGATGTAGAAGACGGCATTATTGCGAATAGTTAAGTTGACGTATCGATCGGTACAACCCCAAACTTTCTTTGTCTTATCGTAGAGTCTTTATATGCCTCATGTACATTGAACTCATCTTAAGACAGGTGAGTACCTAGGTTATGCTTAATAGAGCCCTCGAATTATCTTGTGAATAGTTATATACTGTATGCATCTTCTCTTCCCCTAAGCTATCAGCCACTTCACCCTATAATATAGCAGCAATTCGCAATGAGTCAAAACCGACGTTGAAATAAGAATCGGAGGGGGTCAATTGACCTAAAACTCGGTAGATTCTATCTAATGACAGGGTCTTGTAACTGGTTTCCCGGGGGACCGCCGGCTATCGGCCTTACACCGCTCACCCTTTCACACCCACGGGGGTTTAAAGCGGAGATGGGAAATCCATTACGCGCATCTCGACGGGCGAAGAAAATGAGATATAAAATGGGCCTCGCCCTTACGTCGGCAAAGGAGCGGCGGCGGAGGACGGGAGGAGTCACCGAAATCTGATTTCTTTAACGTACATCTAAAGTCAAATCCCGAGCTTTGCGTCCGCTATGACTACAACATATATATTTCCGCGGCGCGTGGATATCTCTCACTCAAACTCCTTTCAACAACAGCATTTATAATCATAATCCAAACTCTATATCTCCATCTGGAATTTCACGTGTATCACTTGCAACAAATCCCGTCTTCCGAATCCTTTACTGCCTACCTACCTATGTACGGTTGGCCTGGCTAGGTCATGCCTAATCATCCTGGTAACCTTATGTGGAAATAGTTTACGAGCTCATCTAACATAACATGCTTAATTAATTATTCCCGATCCCTCTTTATCACTACCCGCCCCGCACTCACTATCCCTCCACTTAATACCTTGCCTGGGTTAGAGGCTAAGCTAACGGGTTGGAGGCTCGATAACCATGAACATGACGTGGGTCTACACCCTATATTGCTTCTTACTACGTAAATATTTACATTTTGTTATACATCTATTTTCCCGATATCGCTCCTCACTCGGTTATACGCGTACCGAGGTATAATTTACCTAAAAACCACCCCCTTCTATCATTCTAACCAGGCATGTTGTTTTACGAATCGGGGTTACGCATCGTATAATATGCGAAGCAAAAGATTACCTTAATGCATTAACTAACATAAGCGAACAATAGTGAACGTAGAGTGGTGATGGTTGGATAGTGACTGAACACATCAGAATGCATTTTCTAGCCTCGTATCTAGGCGAATATGTCCAGCGACATTCCTCCCATCTAATGTAAATGATTAAGTCATGATAGTACATGAGGACAAAGAATCGACCAAAAATGCCACCACGTTGGACCTCATCTCTTCCACTTTCTCTCACATACTTATTATCCCGTAGACTGGGGTCATAGCCCCATCTACAACAGGGCTCCTGTTACATCTCAAGAAAACTTTCTGGCAAGCAGCAAACTAGGTCGCATGTTTCAAAGAGGCCAGCCACCTGTAGCGTCCTACATAACGCGGGCGATTCAACCACGGAACAAAGCAAAGTCTAACAGCCTCGATCTCGGCTTTCGACTACCAGTGAATCCATCGCGTTTGCGGACGGAGTCGCGAACTTTCGATCGACAGATAGCCTTCTCGCACTGGTTATCAGACCATCCAAGCGCGAGATCATCTGCCCACCAGACCTTGGCCTTCTCGCCCACCTTGAGCGCGACCTGGACTGATGTCAAGTTGTCAAATCCCTTGAATACAACTGGGACAAGCTCGCAGTTGTCTGCAGCAGGGCATGCTGAGATATCAACTGTTAGCCAAGCCACTTCCTTCTCCTGCTGGGATTGTTGATCAAATCGCAGGCCCGTGAAGTTGAAGGCACAAGGAGAGTCCTTAGAGTCGCAACCAAGACTGAAGCCGTTGAGGTTAAATGAGAAGCACTCTGACGAGGCCTGGGGTCCGACGCTAATCCTTGCTGTGTCTCGGGGCACACTGGGATCAGACAGATTCGAGATAGACGACGGTGTAAATTGGAGCATCAGGTTTCCAGAAGACGGTACAAAGGGAGTAGGAGGCGGAGGAAGCACGCTGAATCCTTGAGAGAAGTAGAACCGATGGTGAGGGCTCAGCATTGGCATCGGGCTAACATTGTGAGGATCTACGCCGGATCCAACACCAAGGGGTGGGAGATCATCAAACTAGTTACGAAATTAGTTGTCAGAACTATTTGATGCTAGGATACTTGCCGCTTACATTAAGTGTAAAGTCTCCCACATCAGCTTTGTTCCCGCAAGCTTCTGGTGAGGGGGTCTCACTGCTGACAGTCGATCTAGGGACCAGGCTGGGCGACCTCACGACAACAGTTGACAACGTGGAGGGGCCAGGGAGTTCAAGATTATCTCGACCAGAAAATGCGTAGCCACCAGAATTAGGAGTTGAAAAAGCTGCGGTTTGGCTGGGGGCCGCGTTTGCGTTGCTTGGCCCCACTGTTGCGACCTGGGCGCACCATGAGAATGTCCGCGAAGACATCGTCAATGTAGTCATCGATATACATTCTACGGTAGCACCTGTCGGAAGCTCTGAAGCAATCTCAGAAGCTGTTGCGGCGGGTAATGGCTCTGTTATGGCGGAAACAGGTGGTGGTAGACTAGGCATGGGTGAAAGGACAACCGTAGGGACGGTCTCAGACTCGGTGCATGATGTCGAGATGGCTACAGGAGAGTCAGCGCTGGATGCAGTTGCGTTCCACCCATTTGTTGGCACAATGGACCATGGGGTTCGTGAAGAGGTAGACGTGCCAGTTGGAAGAGCTCCCGACCTACCGGTGCCAGAAGTCTCATCACATGGAACGGAGCCACTGTGGGCTACATGCGTTACAGTTTCTATAATATAATTAGCAATAATCTTCTTTCCTGTCGAAGGGGTTGGACTAGAGAGTGGTAAATGAACAATGAAGTATGATCTTACCTGTTGCCGATTCCTCAGGAAGTGTCACCGTATGGGTTAGGACACCTGGCTTGGTTGATATCTTAGTGATGGTCTCCGAAGGACCAACTACTGCACCAGTATTTGAAACCCCCTGCCCTCCGGCTCCAGCACCGGCCGAACCGCTGGCTTGGGGTGTTGGATGGCCAGCTCCGTATCCTCCAGGCGGAACTGAGTCAGTTAGTGTAGCAGCACCAGAACCCTCACCAGCCCCAGCGTTGACCGACGATGCACCAGAAACTGCGGGCGATTGACCTGAAGGATTGCCTCCGTAACCCCCCGGGTTTGTAACGGTAACAGTCACCTCACCAGATCCGACAGGAGTGGCGTATGTTAAAGACGGCGAGTTGGAAAGGCCTTGGCCTCCGGGACCGCCATTTGAACCTGCTGACGGGGCTGTCACGGTGATTGTAGGTAGAGAGCCACCGGATCCGTTGCCTCCATTGGCGCCACCAGGACCTCCGGAAGGATTTTCGGCGCCAGAAGACTCTGGCGAAGAGCCACTACCTCCATTGCCACTACCAGGGCCTTCTGATGGGCTTCCAGGTGCCGTTACAGTGATGGTGGGTAGTTGCGAGTTTCCCCCTCCATTACCACCAGGACCTAGAGATGGATTCGCAGGAACGGTGACAGTGATTGCTGTTGGTGCAGAGCCAGCGCCTCCGTTGCTTCCACCGGGACCGTTGTTGGGGCCGGTTACAGTAACAACATAGGGATACGAAACTGAACCGGATTCACCTGTGGTGCATGGCGTTGTGCCTTGTCCATTGGAACCTCCAGGAGAGCCTCCAGCAGGGCCTCCAGGATTGCCTGCTGACGCACCTGGCGCGGTCACGGTGATGGTTTGAGGAACACCTTGGCCGCCTGGACCTCCGGGACCGCCTGTAAAGCCACTTGGGAATTGGCCTGGCGCTGTCAGTATGACATCCTGCAAGGGAAAATGAGTGATACTTACCTCCGGAGCCACCGGACCCCTCGCCAGTGTTGCTTGGTAGCTGCCCTGGTGCTGTTACGGTAATAGTGTAAGGGATACTCTGGCCACCTGGACCACCGGCACCGCCTGCTGGGTTACCTGGCCCACTGGGAACTGTAAAAGTGATGGTTTCCGGGGCGCCAGGGGTAATTCCAGTACCAGTCACCGTGATCACAAATGGAGCAGAACCCTCTCCAGAACCAGATGACTCTCCAGGAGCTGTTAGGGTAATGGTATGAATGTGGCTGCCACCTTCTGAACCTCCAGACCCACCAGCAGGATTACTGGGGGATCCTCCGGGGGCAGTGATGGTGAGTGTCGGAGGGAGGCCTTGGCCCCCGGCGCCGCCACCGGGAGCATTTCCAGTACCAGTAACCGTAACGACGTTCGGGTTTGACGAGCCAGATCCACTTCCTTCTGGGTATGGTGAAGTCGGAGAACTGCCAGGCGATCCGCTCGGAACTGTTACTGTGATGGTCTGTGGGATACCTTGCCCACCTGGGCCGCCAGAACCTGCGGACCCCCCAGGACCTCCCGAGCCTCCTGAACCACCTCCGGGGCTAGTTGGTGAAACTCCAGGTGCAGTGATAGTAAGAGTTTCGAGGAAGCTTGGGCCGCCAGAGACCCCAGGAAGTGTCACGGTAACCGTTTCGAGAATACTTGGGCTACCAGAGCCTCCAGGGCCTCCAGGACCAGATCCACCAGCAGAATTGCTTGGTAATTCGCCAGGTGCAGTCAAGGTGATAGTCGGTGGGATGCCCTGACCACCTGCACCCCCGGGGCCGCTACCAGACTCAGAAGGTGCAGCCCAAATGGTAGTCTCAGAAGGAATTCCTTGGCCGCCTGGACCAGTTTCGGATCCTGAACCGCCGGGAATGCCAGTGGATTCACAAGGTGTAGTGGTCGCACCTGATTGTGAAACCCCTTGGCCATTCGGACCACTCCCAGAACCAGAGCCAGATCCTGAACCAGAACCGGAACCAGAACCAGAGCTCGATCCCGATCCCGAGCCAGAGCCAGAGCCAGAGCCAGAGCCAGAGCCAGATCCAGCTCCTGAGCCCGAGCCTGAACTTCCGGGACCTCCAGCAGTCTGCGAGGGGAAGACAACGACAATCGTCTCAGAACTTTCTGGGCCGTTCGGTCCTCCCTGACCAGCACCACTTGGTGACCCTCCGGGGGCTGTTATTGTGATAGTAGCGAAAGGAGTATTTCCGACGCCTCCAGAGAGAGTCTCTGTGTAAGTGGCAGGGAATTGACCGGGGGAAGAAGAAATACCAAATGGGCCTGGAGGGATAGTTGAGACACCAGGTATACCTCCAGTCGATTGCCCGCCTTGACCGCCTTGACCGCCTTGTCCTCCTGCACCACTACCGGGGCTGACAATCGTGTAAGTGACGGGGACACCGGGTACTGTGTTACTAGGAGCAGGAGGCAGAGTGATAGTGAGGAACTCAGTAGATAAAGGAACCGTGCCCGACAATTCAGTAGAACAAGGAACAGTGATGGTTCTAGACGGAGACCAAGCCACGGGTGAAGTAGGGGATTGGAAGACATTGGTACCAGAATTCGAGCCAAAGCCACCAGGGCTACCTTGACCAGGAGTGACAGTAGAAACAACAGTAGAAACGACAGTAGAGATGACAGTGGGAAAGTTAGCCGGGGTGACAGTGACGAAGATGGTATGAGCAGGACAGGTTCCGGCGCCATTGCCACCTCCGTTTCCATTTCCATTTCCATTTCCGCTTCCGCTTCCGCTTCCACCGGATGAAGTAGGTCTTTCGGAACTTATCAGCATCACCAGCAGATAGATACAGAGACTATTGGGTTGACCAGTTGGTCAAACACTCACCCATTACCGTACTGTTGAGCTGTGGCTAATCCCACGAGCCCAGAGGCCCCTAGGACCCCTAGGAGGGCGTCTTTTCGCATCTCGTATGTGATCTGCAGTTCAGTTGATGCTGGCTAGGTTGATAAAATGGCGGCTAATGACTGACGATAGTTGACAGAGGCACAATGAAGATGAGAGATTGTGAGGAATTGAGAAGAAGATGAAAGGTCGGGAGATTGAAAGATGAGAGAATTGAGCAGAAACTTGACAGAGCAAATTCTGAGCTTGAAACACTGCCTCTGTTGTGCCTTCCCGATTAACATGGAAGTCTCCTTTCCATCAAGGATGGAGAGGAAAGAGCTGGCGGCCTAGCATTATGTTATGTGTCATATTATGACCAACATGGCAGTCTCAACGGTAAGTGGAAAGCATATTTAGTATATTCCATTCTCAAAATATAATTTGTTGGGCTTGTCTCTATACTGCACCTGCCTGCTCTCACCTATAGTTATGTAACTGCTGAGAGCATATGGTGAGTACTCTATGAGACAAGATTTTAAATGCAGTACAAGTAAGTATCTGCAGTAATCTATAGAAGCATTCAGCGTTTGCATAGAGGGTTCTCAAGTATAAATGTCCCCTCTGTGCCCGGGTTGATCAAACAGATCTCTACTTCAGTTCAACCCCGATGGCTGCGTATAGATGTAAATAGTATGTGAAGCGTATGTTAATTGGAGTTGTAGGTTGTATAGACAATAGGATGGAAGGCGCCTACATGAGGTTCCCGCTGAAAGTTTCTGTTTGCGTGATATGACTATGACGTGATGGTATCGATTGTAACATCCGAAATGTTGAGGCTTGGAAGGCATAACTTCTTCATTCGGAAAGTACGTTGTATTATCGTACTAGATGACTACCTACCTGATGCTCAGAAGGTCCTTTCCTGAAGTCCTAAGTTTGAAGCAACTTGGGTAATTGGTGTGACCACACATAGTGTCAATAATGAATAAGGAGGCGCAATAGGTGCAGGTAAATAAAATATGTAAGTATACCTGGTGTATTTTGCATACGCAAGTCAGATCCCTGGGAAGCCGCCAGTTTAAATGAATATATGGAGACTTGGAGAGATGGAATCTTCGACAGGAAAACTGTTGGGGAGGATAGCATATTGTCAGGCAAGATAAATGCATACTGCTGGTACCATTGCAGTGACGAGTCACATAGCATTTTACTTCTCTAATGCAGACATACCGAGTTATGCAGATATGTACAAACTATGAACTTGATATTTCGTATGTGAATTAGGTATAAGGTAACTAGAGCTAGTGGGTTAAGCGGACAGCATTATTGGAGATAGGTACTTCAATGCAAATCGTACCTAGAAAACCCTCCTATTCCCCTCAAAGGGAAGTGTACATCATCTAGAACAAGTGCTTCATTGAACAATTAAATAGACGTGGAAATTTTAATAATAAGTCTTGAGCATCCACGAAATCTTCGGTATGGGATATGATTATGCTCATTTTCTCTGAACTGTAATACCAACTCCGAAAACGTAAGGCCGAGTTCGCAATTATTCATAATTTCATCATTAGTCAACCTACATAGACCGCACACAATCATATAGGGTTATCCACATACGGTGGGGGAGGTTCGTCAGGATCATGCTCGTGTGAGTCTCTCTGCAGCGCGGGAGCAGGAGAGGGAGTAGAAGCGGGAGCGATGATAGGGGCGGAGGAATGTGGCACTCTGGCTCGCTGCTCGAGTTTCGCTGTCCAGAGAGCAGCACCCGTGGTTGAAGTAAGAAGGAAGAAGAAAGATAGGATGGGTATGAGCTCGAGTATCATCGCTGTGGTACCGAACCAAGTGTACTCCCACATTCTGCTCCTAATCTCTTGCTTCCGCTCTTTCTTCGTTAAGCCTCTCAATTCGAACCACCTGTAGTGCGCAAATGTGCCTAGCCGGGCGCCAGTAATAATGATGAAAGCTGGGGTGCCGACCTTTGGGATGAGATTGAGTGGTAGGAATACAATTAGCTCGATGATCTGAATTAAACTCCACGGCTGGTAAACTGCGGCACTGGTTGGCTTGCCTAGTTTCTTGACGGAGTTGGGGGCGTCTGGGAATAGTAGTCTGTG
This sequence comes from Daldinia sp. EC12, assembly GCA_002120325.1. Classification (NCBI taxonomy): domain Eukaryota; kingdom Fungi; phylum Ascomycota; class Sordariomycetes; order Xylariales; family Hypoxylaceae; genus Daldinia; species Daldinia sp. EC12. Next base: position 236,271 of record KZ112954.1, read on the forward strand.
CGGCGCAACGAGACCCTCGAGGTCTTTGTCGAGGAGAGTTGCCTAAAAAGCGTTAATATTAAATGCCGCTAAATTGTTCGGTGTGAAAATCAGTAGGAGATTTCGTAGAATAGGGATGCGTACGTCAAAAACATCTACGCGACATTCATCGACGAAGAAGCCCTCGAATAAGCCTTGGATAATAACCAGACCCTCACCTAGCACCAACACTACGGCGTTGATCCATGCGCTCCAACCATGGAAGATAGCTAGGAATGCATACTGAGGCAGAAACGCAAACATGAAGAGAATTGTATACACCAGGAAAGAGATGATAGAAAGTGGAAGTAGTCGACCGAGGAATAGAGGATAATATACCGGATGACGTAAGAAGTAGTAGATGCCTCGAAGAGGGTACGAAGCTGCAATTAACCCTCTTGAGATATACGAAGAAAGCCTTTCCAACGGTCGCACGGCTCGGGGGAAGCGATTTTGGGACTCCATGTCATCGTAGGTTGCGGGGTTGGAGATGACTACCTAGGGTAAATGATGGTCAACTCTACTTGGAGGTTTGATATTGTAGCCTATAAGTTCACTGAAGGTAATAAAGCGAGAGCTGACGACTTGCTGTGACACATGCTGTGACATGCTTATCGATAAGAGCCTTTGTAAGGCATGTGAATACAAGCAATGCCCTGACGTCAGCAACCTGAAAAGGCATCACTTCATTTTTGACCTTTAGAATCGGGGTATAAAACAATCCCATAAAACAACCCGATTTCATCGTTGCATCTATGGCCAAGACCCCAGGTACTTAGGTAGCTAGCATTATGATGGAAATTTTTAGTGAAACTAAGTAGTTCCAAAGTCACGACGCAAATTAGTCTCATTAAGTACTATTCCCATCTACTTCTCAGATTTTCTATGGTCCCAATGCAAAGCAGTAAAGCCCCGATTGGACGCATTCCCTAATCCCCTATCCCTCAATCGACTGGGGATTCGCAAAGACATTCTTCGGATCCAACACTCTTTTCAGTTCCTTCAGCCTCTCATGAATCTTTTCTCCATAGTACAAATTGTTCGCTTCCTCTCTTGGCAGACTCGCGTCGGTATAATTCGAGTATGCGCCGTGACGCAGGAGGCGCGCCGTCATAGCGTTCGCTAGTCCATTAATGAAATCGAGACCTTCTGGGGGGAATACTTGGTCGTTGTCAACGTAGCCGTATAGCTGAGCGACCCACAGCGCGTCGCGGTGCGCGAAGGCGGAGACACTCTGATCTTTGACGTTGATCTGACTGTCAGCACCTCCGTATAAGTCAACTAAGATGAAATACGAGACAGGTGCACGCGAGCCTTGATCTAAGAGGTATGTAAAGAAGTCTGTTAGCTGCTCGGTGGTGAATCCCGGCTCGGGTATAGTAACACTCTTGGCGAAGAAGTTGGAGTGGTCCGAGTAGTCTTCCGGGGTATCCAGGTCGCGACCTTCGTTTAGGAGCTTGAGAGATGTCGGCCAATCCACCTGTTTGACTTCGATGGTTGGGAACTCGGGAATGCCCTCAAGCAGTGCTGGTATAATTCTTTGTATGAGGTTGTCGCGAGATCCTAGGTACGTGCCTCCTAGTGCGAAGTGGTTTGATGTCAGAGACACGTTGATTCCCAACTTCCGATCGACGATAGAATTATTGTGAACGAAGGTCTGAATGTGCTGGAATGCTCTGACGGCACTCGCGACGCTGTGTGTCGCATCACTGACCTTAAAGTCCCAGTGTATGACGGATTCGGGCGTAGGCACTGTGTTAAGATAAAATGCTACCGCGATGCCAAAAGAGTCAGCGGCGCCTCGCATCGCCTTATTTGAAAGTCCCAGTATTAGTGAAAGGTAGATAGAGAATTCGGGGGCCTAAAGACTTACATAGAACAGGTCAGGATTCTGATTTTCATCGGCAAGGACCAGCTCGCCGTTTGCTAGGACCACCAAGATCTTTGCGATACGATCCATAGCAAGGCCCCAGGCGCGAGAAAAGAATCCATACCCTCCGTGTGTGAAGTGTCCACCAACCCCAACGCTCGCGCAAGTACCGTGAGGAAGGGCTCGCCTCCAACCCGTTCGTTGGTTAATGGATTGAGCCAATTGACCCAGTCGCATGCCACCACCAACTATAATGCAGTTAGGATCTTCTGTGGCTGAGATAGTTCGGAATTGAATCCCCCTGAGGTCGATCACTATAGCGCCATCCACTCCTCCATTGCTATAGGAGGCATACGAGTGCCCACCCGATCGAGCTTGCACTTTGAATCCGTGTCTTGCGGCAAAGTTAACCGCGTTGCTGATATGTTCGACTGTGGATGGAACGACAACAGCAGCAGGAGTAACTGGAAGACGTAGGTTGTATGTTGACGAATATGTTGCCCAATCAGGATCGACCGGTGTTTTGAATGGAATGCCCGTATCAGTTAGCTCTCGGACGAGAGAAGCGACGCTTGAAGAGGCCATTTTGACTGCTGTCAAAGGACAAATTTAAGTGGAAAAGAAAGAGAAGGAAAAGATTAACTGGAGTGGAAGGGGCCGCAGAGTTGACCGTTGTATTAATCTCTCTGCATAGCGCGTTCCTGCTTAAAGTTCGCTTAAGTCGTGACAACCGTAGGAAACGATGCATGATTTGAGGTGGAGAATATTGTCAGTGTTTCACTAGATTGATGCCATCTAGAAAAAAAGACGACCGGGAAGCTTCGAATGGTCGCTCTAAATTCATGTTTGCTCTCCTATCTTAGGTAGTTACCTATTTGTTAAGTTGACCTTGTGACTTCCTAGCCTGTCTCTGTAGCACCTGTCTCGAACCCGATAACTGCGAAAGCAGTTGCGACCTACTGACCTTTCAATTCATTCACCTGGCGTTTTAGAATCATCAAGCGGATCCAGAAATGTGTGTAAGTGTCAGAAGACCTACGACAGCTTCTCCCTAGAGAAAATATCTTTGCCATCTTGCACTCTGACACTCTGCGAGATCAATTAGATAGAACAAACAGAAAGTCGCTTTACGCTTTATTATCTATTTTATATCAAATAAAATTGTGATTCATTTCGCGACTGCAGCCTGTTCGGTAATTGTTTAATAGTTTGAAGTTTTAATCAAACTGCTCCGTCTGAACTTAACCCCTTTTTGTCTTCTTTTAGACTTTCGCGCCCGTGCGCTCAGCCACGATCACGTATGCAGGCCTTACGAAGTGGCTTCTTATAGATAAGTGCTGTGCACTCTTTCTTTACTAAAACTGGCTCTTCTCTCTACATACATCTATAAGAGGTAAAGTAGCTAGGTACCTAGGTAGGTAAGCCTTCATTTAAGTTACGACTTGGGATGTTTCTAATATTTGTGTTTCATTTTGATTTTGCACATAGCGGCACGGCTTCACAAAGCTCAAAGTAGAATTTCCTACGCTGTCTAAGTCATCGAGTTAAGTATGCCACAGTGAAACTATTATTATTGCCTACCTAGGTAAAATTCCTGTTGTCATACGACTTGAGGGCACCCCTGCGGGCCACCACATTAGCCCGAGTTTACGCTGTTTTTAGCCACATCACCACTCAACTTTAAAGCCACAGCACTAGCCACCTTCCCTCTTCCTCCCCCCCCAGCGGATCATTTATTGTTACTAGCTTCGCGCGCGTAAGGCCGCTCGGCGCGCTGGCGCGCGCCTCGCAGCCATACGCACGCGAAGCTAGCAGCAGTAATAAACCTTNGGGATATATTTATAAGAAAAAAAAGAAAAAAGAAAAGAATGTGTGGGATTCGAACTACAGTTTCTAAGATTTAAAAGATACGTATTTCGATGAAAAGGACGAAAGTGGGGAGCTCTGGTGCAACCCGCCATACTAGAGGATGCACCCAATAAAAACGCAGTGGCGCTACGCACAGACGAACTGCCTGTTCCAGAAATTCAATCCCCTTGACACAATATCCCTCGTAAACTCGGGCAATTGGCTAATTTAATTTGCCTAGGTCTATACTCTACAATGAAATATCAATGGCTTAGAAGTCCTCTAGAATACATGTGTGAGATGGTCCACTTGTCCAGCACCAACCACTTCCCCCTTATATATGTGCCGTAGTATTTTAACCGTTATAATTCTATCCAGATGCTCATAATGGTACAGTATGATATCTCTTCCGTTGAGCTCTTTTTACTAGGTTGTAGTCTCTAGCCTAACACGCCCACGCCGGATTCCAATTTGGACTTGCGGATTACTGCCCTTCCTTCTTCGTTCTCACTTTTTCCTTGTTCAGTATCGACTGGCTTTAAGCGCTTGAGTGCCTGAAGAACTTGGCTTATCCCCTGACATAAGAAGTTCCCCGATACTACAAAGGTTAATATGGTAGCGACTAATAGGAAAACCCACCAGTGCTTCCACGCGGATACTCCACGCCCAATTTCTTCTTTTGCGAAATCAAACGTATTACTCCCAGATATTGTCTACAAACACAAATTATCGTTAGCGTCATGGTTTGGGGTATGAACTATTACTATAGACATGGTGCGTTGGGGCAGCTTACAGCTACCACGGTGATGGGAAGGAAAACTACCGTAACAACAGCTATCTTCCTAAGCGAGATGCTGTCATTTCGGGAATTCTCTGCGATGTTGAGGTGGAGTTTGGCGTCATTTCGACAGCTAAGACTCTGAAGCTGGTGGGTAATCAGTTATATTAGCCCGATTCGACTCTCATTCACCCTAGGATAGGAAAACTTACAATTTCTACATCTAGTCCCGCCAATTTCTCTATTCCTTGGAGTTTCTTCTGACGGAATCTAGCTGCATCCTGTAGGTTTGTAATCATTTTGTGCGTAATTCCCCACAACGCTCTTGAGCATTGGGGCATATAAAGCATATCCTGATACTCCCTTACTGTCTTTTGAGTGAAGCGAAGTACTTCCAATTCGAGTTCCAAGTCGTATTCTAGGTTGAATAGTCCGCGCCGTACTATATTAAGGCCGTGGAACGCGGTGAAGACCATGTCAGGATTGTTGGTGTAGGCATGATGTTGTTTTTTACAAAAATCATGCATAAAATCTTCAATAAGCCCAAAGCTGCGGTGGCGAGCCTCTAAGTGCACCTCATTGAGCCTGCTCAGTTCCTCGCAGAATATGGTCAATGCATGGAGAGGACAGGCGCTTATCAAATCATAGCCGCGCTGTAAGGACTCAGTGATGGTAGTGGCTTCAGCAATGTTGCCTGTGATGACAATGCACACCGCCGAGTTCGTCTGCATTGATATTCCAAGAAGGAGTGAAAAGGGTCTTGTATGTGTAGGGCTGGATGCTGGAGATGGGATTTGCATGCATGCATCTTGAATGAACATCAGTTATTATCAAGTCAGTGTGTTGATTCCCTCTTACACGACGATGTAGGATGCTCTCCTGGGACGTCACGAAAATCCTTGCCGCTAAAGAAATAACGCCCAGCCCTATGGAATAGGTTCCCTATGGAGGCTGCTGGTATGTTGGCTCTTTCAAGTAGCCATAAAAAATGTGTTTGTCGGATTTTGAGATGGGCGTGTCCGTCGATATCAGTGTTCCCTGCTTCTAGTGTCCTAGATCTTATTAGTCTTAAATCACCGTCTCTTCATGCCGCCTACTTACACTATATCAACATGAAGACTACGCGCTTTCCCAGAGCTAGTTTGGTTCTGCAAAGTGTCAGTAAGTTCAGCCATTAAGACGAATATCGGCCACATAGACTACCTTCATTTCGTCAACTAGTTGGTTGTCGACCCGCAGCCACCTGCTCTGCCTGTATAATAGAGCTTTTTTAGACTGATCAAAGCTAATTGTCGCCAAGCACGGCTCTTCATGTTGGTCCTGACTCATTATAGTTGAATCTTGACAAAATGAGTCCTCAATGCTGTGGATATTTGGCCGCGGTTGATGGAATACTAACAACTGACATATCCCGTTCCTGAGCTAGATACTAGTTATACTGGACGACTTATATATTGGACGATATAGGGCGAGTCGGTAGAGATCTACCGAGGTCGTGAGGCTGTGAGGCTCGATTCGGGTATTGATGGACCCTTCATGTTTAATTCCATGATAGGTAACTATGGCCTAGAGTGATGTGGCCGATTGTAGTAAATTCGACCTATTAGAGTAGCATCGGCATTACGTTCGCTTGGGTGGTTCGCCCAACCCCTTATGCAAGACTTATTCCATACAGTATACCTGCCTTTCATCTCGAGACAAGATACAATTCCTGGTACAGGGCTGATATACGTAGTACTGCAATGGAGGTTCAAGCATTGCTTTCCTAATTGCTTTGTTAATCAATTTCATTTTGCCTCCTTAACGCCTTGTTCTAGCATGTGAAAGGAATATGGTAGCCTTACCTATACTTAGTGCTCTTGAAGCAATTGGTTGCGGCCGTGGGGGCGGTTATTGGACTTGTAATTTAAGTAAGCATTTGGTAAAGATGTAGATTAGTGCTGGCCTTTGCATCCTCGCACCTAGAGGGCGCTACAGTGCTAATACTATAGTGAGAGGTTATTCTGACCCCTGCAAGTTGTTAAAGGAGTCTAGAGCAGTGTGAAAACCTCCCGGGATTTGATGCTAGAAAGAGATAGAAAACACAACCAGTCTGGGAGGATTTCGGGTCAAGCCTTAATTTCTGCCCGTTTTCTTAATTGTAGCGCAAGCGCCCGCTGGCTACCGATACACTTTTGTGATATGTGCAGTTGATGGCGATTGGGGCGATGCTACGGCTTTGTTGCGTTAAAGGATTGCGTCTCGCATAAGAGGCTGGAGTATAATGGGGGTCTCAGCTTTCTCAATATCAGATCCCTACTGAGGTAGACGGCATGTTATCAAATTCAGGGGTTCGCAAATCCTGTGAGATCACGATACCCACGGACGGCGTTGGTGCTTTGGCTATTGCTCAAGTTGGTCATGTGAATTTGTAAATACCTCCTAATGTAGCAATGTGCATACGCGGTAAGCCGAGAGAATCTAGAAGGTTACTAGAAGTACCGACACAAGGCGAGCCTATAGAACGCTCCTAAGAAAGCCACGTCGCGTGGCTAACAAATATAGCTTGCATTATGTCGTATTGCATGGGCGATGGTTGTTACGTTCGTTCGGCAAGGCTGTCCGGGGCTGGGGGCTTATATACATTGTCGAGGGTAGAAGGATATATTATCACTTGGAAACCCAGGGTATTTCGTGCTAACCTCTTTTGAGCTTCTGTAGGATACCTAATCGAGGTAAGATATACAGGACTTATTCTGTTGCTTGGGTGACTTGTTTATACTACAAAACAAAAACTGGCAGAAGTTTGCACCTAAAGCCTTTTACCATTCACATGGGATATACCAAAATCGCTATAGGTTCTACTCTAGTTCATGTCTATTATATGGAATTACCGTGTTGAAAAGTACTTATCACGATATACTAAATATACTAAAATTGCTAATCAACTTGCCTACTTTACCTTAGGTAGGTACCTATGTAGGTACCTACCTACCTGTCATGGTCAAAGTGACCTATCGCAAAACTGCAAAACTGCCCAACGTAAGGCCTAGTTCCGCTATTAGTTAGGTATATGCTAACACAATCTGCTTTTGGCAAGTACCTACCTATTATCGAGGGCTTATTACCTGTTTAGGAACCGAGAAGATGAACCGATCGCATGCATTAGGTAGCTATTCAAACAGACATGATCAACGCTTAGGAGCGTCACATTAAACCACCTATGATCTTTAACTGGTATCTTACCTATTGAAACGCCGCATGAAATAAACCTATCATGAATAGCCGCCTTATAAAAATAACAATCAGCTGAAATCCGAGCTGGAAATCCGAACTATACATCACTTGTAAATCGCGTAGCCTTGTCTTCTTCGGCATCCAGGCTACGTTTCTTATGTTATAATATCTCGCGGAATGTTGTCGTAATAGGCATATGATAGCTATTCTTGGTATCTCTCTTCGGTATACAGGCATAGTTTTATGTACAGTTTGAGTTCGTTCAAAATTTGAATTTGGCTGTTCTAGTGAGATGATACCATAAGGCACAATAAATTCACAGTCTATCAACGAGGCCTTGGGCAGCATCGTCAATGTTAGCACCCCAGGTCTTGGCTGTACACTGTGAAGAAGTTAGCATATATTTGGACATTATAGAAGGAATATGATAGCGAGACGGCATTGGAACTGCGGGTAAGGGTGTTGGAGATAGTTATGAAATCGCTACACTACCAAAAGGTAGGACGATGTCAACTAGAGGGGGGTTGACGTTGCTATCGCCATTTATAAGGGCCTTGGCACGGACGGCCCGGTGATACCCTAGCCAATGAAAGATGTCTGCTAGGAATGAAAATGCTCACCTGTATATATAAAACACCCCCTTCAACTTCACATTCACAGTACGAGCTATACTTTAGCGTATCGACGATTTGAAATGCAATTTCGCCCTTCTCAACAGCTTCGTGGAACCCTTCGCGTAGTAGTTCATCCTCGTTAAACTTCTGGTACTTGAGCTGATTGGCGAGACCCTCCCAGTAGAGACGCGTAAATTCACCTAGCAGTCCCTCCCAGTCTGACCTGAAGTCGGCTTTGTTCTCTTCACATGCTTTCTGGAGCTTTGCGAAGGTGTCATCGAAGTTGGGGCTTAGCTTGATATCAGGCTTCGTCAAGATATCCGCGATCTGGGCCCTGATCTGTTCGGCCTTTGGTTCATAATCCTTGCTGATACTAGACCGTGCCGCAAAGCTTAGGGCGGGTGCATTTTCCGATGCAGGGGCAGGAGCCTCGTTGAGTGCCTTGAGAAGAACTTCGCGATCGAGTGCAGAATCGATGTTGGTGCCTAGCCTCCCCGGTGCGAATAATATGCGGAGTTTGCCCTCGTGGACATCTGCGCCGCAATATGGGAAGCAATTGGCATCATCTAAGTCGATGATTAAAATGTGAGCATGGCAAATGGTGTTCAGCTCATTTAAGCCGTCTTCTCCTGCATGATCTTTAAATTCCTTGAGCCTGTATATCGCTCCATTGATGTATCTGCAAGTAATAGTAAGAATGGTGTTAAACACAATAGCCTTTCCTGACACTTACTCTGCGATACAACTGCCGAGTGACTCCTTCGCATAGCCTTCTGTAGCGTAGGCATATAACTGGTTGGGGTTCACGTCAACAGTCCATGGTGTCATAAGAGTATCTGAAAGCTTCTGCTCAAGATCTGACTTCTTATTTTCCCACTCATCGCGAACTAGACCTGTCAGCTTTGGCAAAGGGGGGTGTAGCATACCGACTTACCATTCTTGCGCAGGGCAAGCGGGAGCTTCTCAACTGGTGGTAACTTAGACATGTTAAATAGGAAGTTTGACGTTGGGAGGTTTTATGTGGTGTTATGCGAGTATACGGAGTGGTGAGTTATGCGATGTGGTTCTTAGGAAAGTATATAATAAACCGGGAGGTTGAGTGTCTTAACTATTAGTACTATCAACTATCCTTTTTCCTATTTATGTAACTTATTCTTCCTTCATTTCTAAACAGGCTACAACTAGATCTAGGGAGTTGCCTCGGGCTAACGCTTGCAATTCTGCACTAGTCTCGACAGCTTTGACTCACATGCTTCCACTTCTAATCATCACAACACTTATCAAGTATGAATTCGGCCTTAAGGGATTCAAATAAACGACTTGACTCCGATGTGGAAATGAAACCGAGCTTTTGGCAGTTTTAGGTGCTTCGCTAAGTACACTATTGACTTTACTAGTTCGTCGCTGCTCAGCCGCAAACCGCGGGTTGTGATTATTTACGGATCATTTTGTTAGTGTACATTTAACCCTGTTTAAAAAAAAAAGACAGGCTTAAAAAAGTTTTGTATTACTGTTCGGAGATGGGCGGGTGGTGTCTTAACTACCTCTACTTAGAAGTTTGAAGCTACTGGGAGAGATAGATGGAGATTAGTTTATGGGAGAAATCTTAATAGAAGCTTCCATTACAAACGTACGTCATATTCGAGGTGCGCGTGTTGAAGTTTGCCGATACCCCTGATTTTCAGCTTTTCTTGGCAGCACTTAAAGGTGGAGAGCATCTATCCGTTTACAACCGGGTCTACCCATACACGTACCTGCGTGCTGTGCAGATCTACGCCTAATGAAGAGAACGATTGAAGATATAATTGGTTAACAACCTCCGGAGAGAACGTCGGAAGCAGGGATTATGTCTGCAGCAGAGAGAGCCGATTGTTGCGTTTAAGTACAAAACGCCTTGCAGTAAGCCCCCAGTCTGTCGTACGTAGGCTTCTAACGACGAGCGTTCCTTAAAAAAAAAAAAAAAGACAAAGTCGTGTTAGTCAACCCCTATGCAAGGTGGATAGAGAATGCATCGCGCTATCAATCATCATTCGTAGGAAACCGTGTTCAAAAAGCCGAGGATGTTTGTAAGGGAGCAAAGGGTCCTACTAATTCCATTGCATCAGAACTTTGAAGAAAATATTGATATAGATCTGTTCATTATACGGAAAACTCCGGGCTACCATGGCATCATTAAATCTGTAAGTTAATTATCACTTCCGGCCTATAACATAAACTCTGTGAGTTACTAAACGGTTCGTAGACCCTTGAAAGTTCGGGTCGGGATTCGTGACCATTGGGAGAACATTGATGCGCCCCTCCAAGTGGCGCGGTCTGCCTTAAAAGAGATCCTTGGGATCGGTGTAGCAATCGAGATTGACTGGGATACCATCTTACTTCGTTTAAACAACGATTGTCCCGATAAATCCACGTTCGTTCCGTTTGTTGCGACCGCCGTTCGGGCGTTTCTCGATGGACTACGAGAGATATTGGACGCGGACCTAAACCCAGAATGGACCAATACCCTTCTTGAGAATGCTCAAGGCTACCTGAGAATCTTCATTGGCGTAAGCGACTTTGCAGGTTGGCTGAATAGATTGATGCTGATAAGACCCGAGATTAGGTCACTAACAAAGAAGAACCAATCTCTTTTTGGTCTACGAAAAGCAATGGCTTCCAAGTCAACGTCCCTAGAAGCACAATGATGTCTTTGGCTAAGATGCAGTCTTCATTCAAGACCCAGTTGGATAATTGTTTTGACGACCCTCAGGCTTCCTTGGATGACTGGGCGGAAGTTTCCATAGAAGCTGCGAATAAACCCTCGGCGATGGTAGGGGAGCATGGATCCTTTGACTTACTACCAGATATCAGCATACTACCACGTCCGGATGACTTACTACTCAAGCCACCGTATCACCTAACCGTATACGGCGGAGGGAATACCATAGTCGAGGTTCAATGTAGTCATAGCCCAACATTAGAACTCCTTGGGGAGTATCTAAAGAAATGGTGCAAGCTCAACCATCGGAATATAGGGCATGTAAGTAACCCCCTCCAAGAGTGTGACAATGGATGCACAATGTCTAACAGACAACGAATTCGTGCAGCCTCCCGCGGTCGAGGTCGAATTACACCAGTCATCCTTTGGATTCGGTCTTATGTATGACCGTCTAACATTGACAGCCAAAGACCGTAGCCCGCAATTCCTCGTGTCGCCTATGATCGTATTACCGTTCGTTGAAGGTGTGTTAGGTTACAAGAGTGTCTCAGTCAACGGGTCTTCTTGGGTATTTAGAAGGGATATCGAGCTAAGGAAATCTGGGAAATAGGGGTAATTGTAGGTAGATGTATCTTTACTCATAATAGATATCCGGATCATGTACAGTAGGTATCATATCATCCGATTGCACGTCGTATTTAGAAACAAAAGGTTACTTAGAAGGTACGGTAACTATGAGATGAGAGCTTGACACGGGACCTGACCTTGGCTATCAACACGTTACATCTTCCAAGCCTTTCTAGCTCTATGACAGCCTTTGATGCTTTACAGGTCTTGTAGTCATTTTAGTCATTTCCAACATTCTTCGCTTCTTCCTTCTTAGTGCAGATTTCGGGTCAAAAATAACTTTTTCTTCGCCTCCGGGACCGTTTACCATCAACCCATCCAAGGCTCCCGGATTACTTTGAGGAACTTGTATTGGTTGCGATGATACATCCCGGGTTTCTTTCCTCACCAAATGCCTCATGTCTATCTTATCAATGGATACCTGGATAGTGATATCATTGTATCCATTGAATTCCTGCGATATCGACAACATCTCCCCTTCGGGTAATGGAATCGTGATATTTTTCGTCAGCCTCCAAGCCACTTCAGGTTTGGCGATATCCTTTAAATTCCAGATACGAAGAACTGAATCCATATATTCCTCATCCGGTACTTGCTGGCTTACTTCGTGCATGACAAGGCACCAGTCGTGTTCATTGAGATTCCCGACCAAGAATACATAATGGGTATCCTTCTCTCGTCGTGGTAACGTAAGTGCCACCACGACTGGAAACTTGAGTAAAGGGGTGGCCCACGTTTTCCATCGATTCATAATACGGATAATCCTTTCGTTCTCATATGTCGTGGTGGGGAGACCTACAGCGAATATATGCGAATGACAAAACGCAGTTACTTCCGGCTGCTGAGGAAAATGTAGTTCAATAGTCGTCCAGCTATGGGAAAGCGGAGCAATTGACGTATGTCGAGTCTCGAGGTATATTTCTCTCCAGACTGGATCACCCTCCCCTTGCACTTTCGCCATGTCTGATTGTCTCAAGTAAAACAGCTGAGGTTGTCTATAATGGGCGATTGTGCCCGTAGGCCGACAGATCCGTAGGAATATAAAGAGTGGACCACTATCGTCATCATACCAACATCTTGTCCAAGCCGATGAGAACCTATTATGAGCTGATTTCAAGCAGAGGAGGGCTACATGTACTCCTCGACTCGTAAGAGACATAGCTGCGTGGCTGCTATCCTCGAAAATCGAACTAGCACCTATAGGGAGCTCTATTTGGTTGTGGAGTTTGCGTAAATCCATTTCGATAGAATGGTCGTCACGAACATTAACCTTGGTGTCAAATGTCCAATAGGGGTCGTGCATGATCTGACCACTGAAATCAGCTGGACTGTCAGCCAAGAATATGTCCCAGTTTAGACCGTTGCAGAGGAGAATGGTGTAGTCTTCATATCGATGCATAATTTCTTCTTGTAGACGTTTGAATGCCTTGGTGCCTTCTCCGTATAGCAAAGGCATGTTAATATCAAAAAGGCCCATTAGGCAATATGCCATGTCCTCCTCCCTTGTCGTAGATCTGTTCGCAGCCCAAGACATCTTGAGAGCCACCGTGATATCAGATAAGGCAGTATATCCCAGAAGCACGTCTTCACTAATGCCTGTGACTTTGGTGATTATTTCTCTCAGATTTGTTTTTGTTCCTAGCTCAACCCATTCCTCGCTATAAAATTTGATGCGTCGTGGTGCTATTAGTTCTTGTAGCGTCCAGCCACGAGTAAACCATCTACTTTCCTTGAAATAACCCTTGGATCGTGTACTAAACGTTGTCGTAGGACCCGCCGAGGTTAGCTGAGTGTCGTCTCCCGGGTCGATTCTAGATAATTCGCTTGGATCTAGAATAGACTTAGATCCTTTTATGTTTCCAGTTCCAACGTCCGAGAGATAGGCATAGCAGACACAGCTGTCAGCGTACCATCGATACATGGAATTGATAGCTATTGATATGATATATCAGTCGGTGTGCTTGAAATGAGACCAAGGGTCATCGATCAGACGAGTACTCATCTCACCTTCAGATAGCTCGGCGCTACTACTTTTATCTATACAGCAAGTATCAATCCATACCCACTCATACCCGTCCTTAATTGCTTGACGGCAGCAGCCTGCCACTTTTGCATAACCTTGCCGTAATGAGGCATGGCCATCTTTGATGTCTTGGAATAGTAACTCATCATATTCCCACATATGGGAAAGGATGGCATATCGTGGTATCGTTTGAGTAAACTCTACCACCTCTAAGGTATTCGTATTCAGGAGTCGCATCTTTCTGGATAGATATTGCTAGATAGAATAATATTTGGTACGAGTGAATGTCATACAATAGTAGTAGAATATATACTAATCCAGCCCTCAAAATGTGGAACCCACCATTCAAAGTATACTTCACTGATATACATATTTCCAACATGATGAGGCTGAAATTGGGGCTGTGAGAATAATCAAATGTCGGATCCGACGATATATAAGTCATGCGATGGTCGTAAGATGCGTGAGTGGCAACCAAGCTAGGCTTCTAAGATTTTTAGACGTTAGGCATTTCGGTGTTTGCAACGATCAATTATATCCTTCCATATTAAGATCCTACGCTTTTAATAGGTAAGCACAACAAATATCGTTCCCAGAATACTACGAAGTGTTTTAAAGGGGTTTGTCACTTTTACCTACCCATACCGAAGAATGGCGGGGTGGCTTGGCCGATGCTTGCCGGTGTTCTTGGATTGGCTACATTCCCAGAGTTATCAGAACTTGGTAAACGCTAAAGAATTAATCCTATTGAGGTAGACAAGGAAATATCACATCCTTCTATCCAAAGCCGACACAATTATTCAAATAGATTCGTAATTTCGTCGGAGTCTCATGGTTACCCCTATTGTAACCTAACTCCAGTAAGTGTCGTCTATAGCTAAGCATAGAAGAAATAAATGGAACACTTCCCCAATTCCCCCATGTAAATCTAAGTTATCATCCTACTTAAATTAACCAACTGAGAACGCTTTTTGTCTTCTTCAGACTCGGTTGAGACGCTATCAGTGTCGCTGCGATTACGAGACCGTGAGATCGGGAGTGTCGCCATGTTTACAAGGGGGCGGAAGAATCGATTATAGACAATGAACGTGTCTTTGTCTCCTGCAAAGGCATTCACAGGAGTCGCCATGTAGATGCTTCTTCGTCTAATTTCAACAGCATCTTCGGTAATCGGTCGCACGTTGGCATATTTATAAATAACACTAAGAACCGGTATTGATAGACCGTGTACTACGATCGAGAAAAGGACGAGGAAGTACACCACTGGCGAACAAATTAGATAAAAACGAGATATATCAAACAGAGTCGACTAACCTGGACATATCGCATCAAGCAGCTCCCGTTCCCTTGCACTTGCTACCTTTTCCTTGGGGAATAACAAGCGGGTATGTTGGAGATAATATATAGCTCCAACACCTATGGGACCAAAGTATCCCATGAATAATGCTTCTCGCCAGTTTTTTACAACCGCCGGCATCGTTTTATAAGTAAGAAGCAAAGCGGGAATCCGTCGGAATAGGAGAACTAAGACGCCGAGACCAAAAAGACGAGGGTACGTAATTCCAGTAGTGGCGGGTTGATAGAATTCTTGCCAAGGTATGGCAATGCCGATATACATGAAGCCGCCGAAATTTAGCATAACGTCGATGCACGAATTGACTTCGTCATGGCGTCGTTCCGTTTCTGCAAGGAACTGTCCGTCCCAATTCAATGCGCAGCCCGCAACAAAGCACGCAAGAAGGTCACTCGTACCAATCGCTCCGCAAGTTCCAACGATAAATAGCTTTTCAAATTTATTAGCAACATTGAGCGATAAAAGGGAGGCCTGCTAGAAATACTCACACCTAATGCTGTCGGGAACAGCAGATAGCTTTCCGAGTCAATCCATCTCCGAGAGAGTGAGAATCTGACTCCCATCCTAGCGCAATACCCCGTAACAGCTCCGTACACGACAGCCAGCAACACGATATAAATGAGAGTTTCGATGACCCAGTTTCCCAAGGCGATTCCGACATCGCGTGTATCCTCTCCGACACCTCGGCCGCGCTCGACGAGTTTTTCCTCTCTATTTTCTGTAAGGCGTAGGAGGTTCACAGCAAGCATAAGAAATGGTGAAGCGAAACCATCATTAGCACCGGCCTCAGCTGAGATGATTTCTCGGAGAGGTCGAGCCACATACTTGTCGGCAAATGGACCCTTGGCGACGGCTTGAGAGAGGATAGGGTCCGTAGAGGTGACACAAGCACCCATAACCAGAGCGGCGAGTAGGGATACCTTCGGGATCGTCGCAAGCACGCAAACAGAGGTTGCCAACCACATTAAAGCCATGATAGGGACAAGGCAGACGATTATTGCTTTACGGTGTAAATGAAGATATCTCGCAGGTAGCTGGTATCCTGCAATGACCCTGCAATAGTCAGAATCGAAGCCTGGTTAGTCTTATAATGTCATTCAAATTTTTAACAACTTTTCAAGGCAAGGTGAGTCGTATCACTCACAATTGAATGCCAATCATCACTCTCATAATGCCGAGAGTTATCGCATCTTGTTGGCCTGGAGTAGAGTACCCCCATCGTTTGGCGTCCAAGAACTTTGCCGCAATAGGCCCTAGGATCATACCAGTAAGAAATGCCGGCACTAGAGGATAGTCAGCATCTTGGTAACTGAAGCATATAAATAATGTATTCCAAAGGACTCTACTAACATGCCTCCCCAAGGTACCAGACCCCTTTTAACTTAACGGCTACCAGGCCGTAGACAACAATAAAAGCACCTAGAGCAAGTTAGACATGTTCTGTTGTCAGGACAGTAGTGAGCTTACCAAGAATAGAAACAACAATATTCAGCTCGCTCACGTCTAAGGTCGGCATCGTGAGATATAGCGTCGTCGTAGAGCAAGATTATAGACGCGGAGAAGGTTCCAAAGACCTGGCCCAGGATTAAATTTCTGATATGGAACAGCCATGGGGACGTGCCAGGGAAATACAACGAAGTAGAAAATCACAAGCTAGAGCGAAATAACGATGTACGTGTAGATCTACGCCCGCCGGTAAGGATGATGTGCATGTAAGTCATTGAAATCTCCGGCTTGGCGAGGGTGTACTGATCCATTCCACATTCAGGAATGTATCTTCTCTTGACGGGGGCCCTTCAGCCACCATGTCTCGCCAAGGGGCACCTAAGGACCCTCCGCAAAGACCCGATTAACACATACCCGTGTGCCCCCTCTCCTTGGTCTAAGACATATATGTCCTAGCTGCCCTTGAGAAGAAGCATAAAAAAATCTGATCGACTCGAAATTTTTCTGAACGACTCTTAAGGGAAACATGTGTTGCAAACTAGTCTAATCATTGGAGCGACTATTTGTGTGTATTGAGTAGCTGCATCATGCTGAGCGAGTCGCTGACGAAGCAGGTGAAACGGCAAGCAGTAGTAACACAGGGGTTATGGCATTTTTAGAGGGGGAGGATGCGATAGTCCTGATTCTGATATTCTTAAGGGTCAATGAGAGACAAAATGCCGAGAGTCGCACAGGGCATATGTGACAGACGAACAAAGGGCGATACTAGATCATTGTGGACTTTCTAAGTTGGATCAGCTCTTGATAGGACGTGGGGATTTGACTGTGATATATGACTTAGAATGGATCCAGTCAACTGTTAAACCATACCTTCGTCAGTATGAAGTAATGTGAGGGTTGATATGTCAATCCGAGCCGACGGTTGGTGATGATATGAAGAGGCATCATCTCTCACCTTTAGATTGAGATCAAGCCCTGCGGTATGGTATCTAAGGCTCTGTCTTAAAAGGAGTAGATTCATCTATAAGTTCACTTTGCTTCGTCAACGACAGCAACAATACATGCCAAGGCTTGGAATTCTAGATCAGAGAGGACCCCTCTGTAAACACTCGGGACTAAACACAGCATGAGCGGCCATACCTAAGAGCGATATTGCAACAATGATCGATGGGATCAACGTCCCTGTAGGACGGCATAAGTAATACGGAAAAAGCTCTTATTCTAGACCATTAGGGAGAGACCATCGTACCGTCTTAGTAACACGTTATACCATGCAAACCATAGAATTTGGATAAAAGTTTCGTACAAGAATCGCCCTCAAGCTTAGGAGGGAGCTAACGCATATCATAGACTTGTTGTTGTTCAATTAAACAATAACTATTGTTAGGCGTTAGCTTGGCAACCTGCAAGCTATCGAGTTTGCATGGGCCGGTATGACTCAATTTTCATAAGGATTAAATATTAACATTGGACCAGCATTCTCAGGCTTCTCGAGCAAATAGATGGTTAACCGTATCAAACACCAAAGAAGCGGGAATATATCTCAAAAACATGTATATAGGATTTACTACCTCGAGGATACTCGATAGCCCTCAGTTGCCAGTAAAAGAGTTTCTAACCCTCCGTACCCTGCCATCTTGGCCGAGCGGATGCAAGACCCCGGATCGCATGTTGGCACTGCCGCCAACAGTAACTTGAATCTCCACCAAAATGAAAGAAAAGTGTCAGTCACGAATCCTTCGCTACACTTCAATGCAATGGTGCAAAGGACCCATCAGTAATATATATACCTACTTATATATATATATATATGTAATGTATTGTGATCTTTGACTCGCTTACATAGCTTCTTGAGTTCGCGTCTTAGATATAGAGAACCGCAATAACCGGCAATATGGGATCAAAAAACCAACGCATAACCATCGCAAATCTGTCTAATGAGCTTTTATTATGTATCTTTGACAACCTAAAACCCTCGGCATCGCTTCGATGTGCGCTTTCCTGCAAGCGATGGTCACATCTGGCTTTACCTCTACTATATCAACATATTGCATTTACCCCGAAGTCATTCTCGAAATGGATGAAGAACCCTTCCGACGTGAGGGATGCGAGAACTAAAACCTTCACTCTTTACATCGATTGCGCCACTAGCAATCCAAACCGGAGAGATATAGACGCGTTTCGCCAACTACACGATGACCTACTGAGGCTCCCGTCGCGACTCGCGAAAATGGTGGACTTACAGTCTTTTTCAATCTCGACACCGCATAGCGCATTTTCTAATTTGTGGCTACCAAGCCGATTGGTCGGTCCTATCCTCGATCAACTACCTATAACTTGTACATGTCTAGAAATCGATTGCATGAGTACAAGCTACGAGCATTATCCCGAAGGCGTTGATAAAGTACATCTGTGTCCTTCCATCCGTCGACTACTTCCTCAGCTACAATTTCTACGCTTAGTCTTACTAGAAATCTGTTCTGAAGCTTTCGGGCATGGATTTGCGGCTCGATCGCCAATGGACTACGGGAGTTTCCGGCCTACTCGAGCGTTGATCTTGGAGGAGTGCGTTATTAGAGTAGCACAACCTAATAACACTCTTTCCGCATTCAATCAGTCCAAAATATGTAACTGCCAAGATGTTCACTTTGTTGCTACATTGGTAAAGTATCTAGGCATATTTAAGTCCTCGGAGAACGCACCTAGGCTCCAAAGACTATGGTTAATGGATGTACGAGAATACGATCGTTTATCATGGCTGGCGGACGGGGCGTGGATACGTCGTGACGTTTTAAAAGAAATCAGTCAAGTGATTCCATTATACAATATATCACGCCCTACTGTCTTAATTCCCGAGATAAGAATTGGTATAGTTACAGGTTGAGTAAGTATACCTACCTATCTATGAATATACACAGCCACCGCCAGTGTCTTTAGCTCCGGTGTAATGTACTCACAATCAGTAAAAGCAATCATAGTAGCTATTTTTTTTTTTTTTTTTTTTTTTTTTTTTTTTTTTGATCGTTTGAAAGCATTCTCTGACTTTACCTAGGTAGGTAGTCGTAAACGCTCCAGCAAGAAGAGGACCATGTAGCACAATCAATTCCGGGTGGACCCCACATTGGGCGGAGTGCGGAGGCCCGGCGGGATCAAGATCTTTGGATCCACTAAACTCCCGGATCGAAATCCGCATATATTGTAAATAATTATTTATCTGCGATCAACTTCCAATCTTGAGTGTTATTCTTCGCACATAGTAGATGGATACCAAATAATGGACTGGGGGGAAGAATGAACTTCTAAAACGTTAAAATTATAAACAGTAAATAACAAACAAGAAGATGGGGAAGCCGTTTCTAACATTGTTCGCTTTATCCATCTGTGAATACTGTAATCTCTAGGTGAACTTCTTCTAGTTCTAATATTAATGTTAGGTAGGCCTCTGGATTATATTTTTCTACTATGTGTTGTTCCCGTTTACTGATTCGGTGATCGGCTGATACGGTACCCCTAAGAACCTCGTTCTTGTGAGTAAATTTTACTAGCTAGTCCATTACTTCAAGGTCTACGATCAATTTTAGAAGTCAGGAAGGCATGGTCCATGTCGGTAGGCAACGAAAAAGATAAAGGAACACGGTAGCCGGGCGACGAGATTTAGCGGGAGATTACGAACGTACTTAGGTCGGTACCGAATAATTAAAGTTGCCGTATTGCTCAGGTTCCTTTGGAAGGAACGGCTCGATAAGGCCTAATCTCGCCAAACACGCTGTCGCCTAAGTAGCGTGCTAAGTTTGTTGTCCCCTAAAACGGCAAAACATAGCACTTGCCTTGTAATTTTTTATGTTTCCCTATCCTAATTACCCTCGCGCGCACATAACTGTTTATTTCGCGTTACAAATTCCGGTCAATCCTTTACTTGAACAACTACCTACATATCTCCCACTTAACACACCATTTTAAACACACACAATCCGTCGAGCAATTTCAATCAATCCAGCATGGCTTACAACATCCTTATCCCGGATTGGGCCTTCACCATGGAGCTTCCGACCGACCTAGAAGACGCCAACTCCAGAGTCGAAGCTACAGAGAACGTAGTCCTCGTAAGTACCTATATAATCAGTCGAGATGCATCTTTAAGACCAAGTCATATACTAACATTAGGCTTAATGCAGAAGTACCTTCCCCAGAGTTACCAAGACTGCGAAACACCTCAAGCCACTATGGACTTGCTGACCCGTGTTGCGAGCATGGTTCGCGCTCTCGAATCCACCCTCATGGACTTTGCCATCTGGCACATCGAAGTCTTCGATCTGGTGCAAAAGGCCAATTGGCTCATGGAGGCTCTCCGCGTGACGGTTCAACAGATCAAGGCAGGTTGGGTGGACTTTGCGGAGAAATTCCAGGGACGTATCTCTCAGCTCGAGGAGTTCGAAAGCAACCTCAAGTGAATAGGACTGAATAAGAAGACGCACTGCTTACGATTCTACGTACTTCTGTAATACTATTCGAGAGAGAACGAGGTAAAGGAAGAAAATGGAGGGAATTTGCGTAACTACTAGGTTATACATGTGAGGTAGTATTGCTACGCTACTACATGGACTAGCAAAAATACGAGATTGATTTCAGTCTTAATTTCGGTACATCACTAAAGTGATATGTTTAAGGTGACAAGTTACCTAGAAACATCCGTAAAGCCTATGTAGTTTCTGCATAGTCCGATACTGGACTACTGAAGAAGCTCAAAATTGAAGAACTTTTCAACCTTCCGACCATTTTTGTGGGAAACCAGGGCTGGATCTAGTTTATGCAATCCAGTGGCGATGTCCCCAGATTCCTCAATCCTGTAGACGTATTTAAATCCACTAGCCTGTCCGTCCTTTAGTTTATTCAGACCCATCAAGATACTGTTCAGCCCGCCTGGGATAACTTCATACGGATGTCCCTTCAGCTTTCCGGCTTCCAATAGACGCCCGAAATATCTAGACCAGATAAATCCGAGGTCCTTGTGCGTGTCGAAGATCCTGAGAACATTGGTATTGGAATACTCGACGCCGTTTGGGTACTTGAAGTTCTCGCGAGCGTTGGCGAAATATTGGAAAGGTAGGACGGTGGAAATGCGACCGCCATTCGTGTCAACAACGCGTGAAGTCACTTCGAACGACTCGCCCTCGCTGATCGCGTCGAAAATGTAAGTGACCTTGTTACCCAAACCTTCCTTAGCAAGGATCTCCTCAACACCTGCAACCAATGCATCCTCGCCCTTACGGTAATCAAGAACATAGTCAGCCAAAGTCTTTGCAAAGCCAGAAGCTCTGCCGGCGACTCCAATGATAGGGCCAAGTCCGGAGATCCGAGCGAGTTGAGCGGCAAACGCGCCGCAGGCTGACGTGACGCCGTATATGAGGAGAGGTACTTTCTGTCCCTCCGGAAACCTCCTTGCATCAAAGGGAGCTGGGAGCTTCAAGTTGAGGTACAGAGCCACTATAGCAGTATGAGCTGCTAGAGGAATGGTCGCGCCCTCCTCAAAGGATACGTTGTGCGGTAAATGAATGGTTGCCCAGTCCGGGGCTACGGCATATTCGGCGAAACCGCCGTGTGGTGTCAAGCCTTCGTGATACGCGGCCACGCGATCGCCTGGCTTGAACTCATAGACATCCTTGCCTACAGAGTGGACGATTCCAGCGATATCATCACCAGTGTTAAAAGCTTTTCCGCTCCTATGTGGAAGTTAGCATCTGTCGACTGTCAGGGTAATAGACAGATATAGAAAAGCCATACCAGTAAGGGAATTTCCAGTCCTTTGGGTTGCTTCCCGCGACAACGACTTTAATAACGAGATACTTGTCTTTAGGGGTTGGAATAGGAGACTCGACGACCTCGAACGTATCGAGGGAGGGTTGGATAATTACTTCCTTCATAATGATGGATTGAAGAATCTAGAGCTAACAATGGTTTCGAGTTGTTGTCGATTAGTTGATGTGAATTGATGTTGAAATGGACCAGAGCATCTTGTCCATGGCTAGAATATATATCCCCGTTGCTCTTATTATTTCCTTCCCTTCGCCATATTTAGGGTCCGCGGAGGCCCGACTCATTATTAAACACGTTAAAGGAGATGTCACCGACTGAAGAATTGTATTATTTGTAATACCTTCTTATACCCGACCTTGATTATTTATCGGAGTTAATCAGGTCTCATTAATGAGGTGTATCTACGAAGCTGGGAATCTAACTAATGTAGTCCACTTCTCCATCCTGTTTTAGTCGGTGGCTCATGACAGGGACGGCTCGGGCCTCCGCGGATCCTTCAGCGGAGCTCCATGGATCTCACGTTCTTGTCTTCTAACCACCTAGTTAGTTCCCAACACATTCATCTTAACATGTATCCAACTAGACAGAGAAGTAAGGCTCGTCCGGACCCGGTGTCATGCCAGTCATGTCGATCGAAGAAATTGAAATGCAATCGAGTCCAGCCGTGCTCGAATTGCGCTGCACGGGGCATCAGCTGTCATTTCCTAGTCCCGCCCCAAGGAAGGACAGAGAGAACGACTGCGGGACACGATTCGGCGGAATTAATAGAACGCATTGAACGATTGGAAGCTATCTTACTCCAGTCGTCTGCCGAGAATAATAATTCGCAGCATGCACCTGATGATAGTCGACATGCAAGTCAATCACTACTCACACCTACTTCAGGGCGCATCGTTGAACCCGACGTCCATCAAACGCGGGACAGGGACTCGGATTTCCTAGAGAATATAGGAACAAGGGAGGATTCGCTGGTATGTGAACCCTTTTAATTATATTTCAAGTATGGTGGACACTAACTCGTAAAGCTTTCTCCTCTATCTTATGGTTTGGTCTTTAGAATAGGCAAAGTACACGAGATCCATAGAGCGGAAGTTTCCGCCCAGGATACAATAGAAGGTTACCCTTCAGTCAATACCATTGTGACGTTCCCGGCATACCGAGAAGCAACTCTACTCTTTCAGAACTTCGAGTCCCATCTGGACCACATGTGTCGCATTCTACATATCCCCACCATCCGATCCCTTATAAAGACTGTTTACATGAGACTCGGGCAAGGCGAATCTATCCCACTTGGGCATGCTGGATTGCTACTTTCTATCTTCGCTCTTTCTGCCTTCTTCTACCGGTGCACTGAAAATTCCGACATAGCGAGCGACGAACAAGAGGCTGTTCATCTTTCAAAGGTCATAGGGAAGGCGGCATTAGATGTTCTGGACTACTCGCGGCGAAATACGTCGGGCACGTTCGAAGATGTCCAAGCTCACATCTTCATGTCTCTTCTTTATTTCCATCTCGATGGTTTTTCGGCAAGGGGTCGTCTTCTATCAACCATGGCAGCTTCTATGGCCAGGGATCTTCGTTTGCATCGATTAGATGCCGCCGACGAACGCCCCGCCGAGAAAGAGGCTGGTGTTCGTGCTTTGATAGATCTGGAGGTTAGACGCAGAGTATTTTGGCACATTACGGCTGAGGACTGGTATGCGTTGTGTCTTCTTTCGCGTATTGCCACTCCGGTACTAATTTCTTCGCAGGCTACAATCAGCCATTAGCGGACCTCAGGCTGGCATGTACTTCATCCATCCGAATCATATGGACGTCAGACTTCCCAAGTACTACTTCGATGACGAAATATTATTGAGCGGCGAAAGCGAGACCACAGATGGCCCTCCACCAAACGGGACAGCTTTTCTTCTCGAGAGGATTAAACTTGCGCATCTATGCCGTGAAATAGCCGACACCATACCACCCGAAACGTCAAAGGCGTTACAGATACCTTATGAGAGGATCATAGAATTAGACAAGAAGCTCCAAGATTTTATCTCGAACCTGCCGTTCTTCTTCAAAACTGACCCCGCAAGTCGCGAGAAGAGTAGGAGGTTCGAAACCGTGTATCCTTATATCCCTCATATGAGGTATGCTATCACAAATGCGGCTCATAGTAGAAGGTGCAAGCTACATCAACGGTTCCTACTACGGCAGTCTCTTGACTCCCGTTACTCGTATTCGAGACTAGCTTGCCTGGAGTCGGCATTCGCGGTCATTCAGGGGTACGAAGATCCGACCGAGTTTGATTCTCCAGCTTACACGACAGCACGTATGGGTCTAGCTATGCACTACATGCATCTTGCTCTAGTAGTTATGGTCATGGACTTGTGCTTCAATAGGCACGAGGCAGATGAAGCAGAGATTAAAACTAAACTGAGGGAAGCTTTCCAGAAATTTGACGATGATCGACACGTCTCCCCGCTTCCGAGGCGCTTCTTGACTTCATTGCGCGATGTTCTACAGAAGCATGAAGTGTATCTTACGAACCAGCCTACGTCAGGAGCCGATAGTGCTATAGATATTAACAGTGCGGTTGAATCTGGTGGACTTGATCTTACTCATGATATCCAAATGCAACCCGATTTCGGGCTGGACATGCAGAATACAGAACTTGGCTTGGATAATTCCTTTGAGGAGTTCTGGAGATTTGCGAGTCAGAGCGAGATGAATCTCGACTCGATAACGTGGGACAATCTATTTTCAGCTCTTGATACGAGGCCAATATGATGGGGGATTACGATATGATTGTTCCCCGGGGGGGGGGGCTGAAAGACAACGCCCCCAGAGCTTTATATATCATCCCATAATAGATCACTTAACAGTTATTATCTATCATTGTCATGGGTATTACTATTAGGATTCCATTGGTTTATGATTCTACACGTAACGCAAACCTTGCGCCAGCTTTTTCAGTCGGGACCGAACTTAAACGAAGCGATTCTTGCCTCATTCTAGAAATATCGGAGATGTGAGGATATAAGTCTTTTATAGGTAGAGAGACAGGTTGCCCTTGCGGGCCGTAGCCGATGCCGGCGCAATTAAAAAGTTCTCAAAATGCAGTTGAAAAGTTTCAAAGACGGTGGCCAAAGACATGATTGGAAGTTGAAGATATGACAGAACTCAAAGCAGACTAGGTAGACTTTTACCCCCGTGGACTATCCCGTAGAGTTACAGTAAACATCTCAATTCAATTCCTTTCTCGGATCATAATGGCCTCCTCTATTTCGACGCCGAGATTGATGGTCCACTTAATGGAGAGTCTGTGAACTTGCCCGGATTAGCGATAGGGTCGTGATCATTCTCTACTATCGTAGGCAAGCGTCATAGAGGCTTGCCGAGCTGAATATAATATCTCTTATGCGATAATAGCGAACACGATGTCAAACTTAAAAATAAAGACGACAGCATGCCAAGTATCGGCTAGTTCGGGAACGGTTGATATCTCGTAATTTAAAGTTCAGCATGGATAGGGGTAGGGAAGTAATCTCAAGTCTTAAGGGGGACTCTAGCTGAATCTCAGATATTCATCTGATAGAATATAGCGAAGTCACTCCGAGGAGCTAGGACCTAGGTAGGAAGATATTTCCAGTAATTTCAGTCAAGGATGTATCCTGTCAAATATAATATAATTCTAGAGATGGTTAGCACCAAACTTAATATTTCCTCTAATACGATACATCTTACTGGAGTTCACTGTAGGGCCGATTAAGACAACATCTTCGGTGGAGGAGGGGGTTGGGCATCAGCTAACAATATTGCACGCCTCATAGGTTTATATTCCAAAGAGCTATCCCTTGTATAGTTTACTTCGTGGAGGGTTTATCGAAATATGTTCCCCTTTTGGTAATAACTAGGTGCTGTTATACTGCAAGCATATTCCATCCTTGATACATCCACACAGTACTAATCTATGAACATGTGGTTATTCTCCGAGTCCTCGGTGCCGTATATAATAATCAGGCACCCAACGTCCTAGTTCAGTAAGTGCAACTACACGACTCGACTCGTCAGGGGTTAGCCAACGTTAAAATACGAGCCTCACATAATGCACACATCATCCCTCTGTCCAAATTGCGTCAACATGTTATATCCCATCGGACTTCGTGAGATCTAACAGCGCTATGCGGGGCCTTTTTTGACAGTCTCTCGTTCACTAACGGGAGGATGTGTGTTTCCATGCCCAGGCTTGGAATTGTGACTACAGGTCTTGGAATATCATCATCAGCCCTCATGATCATCCAGCCTTGTCTAACCACATTGCCCGCACTGCCGGAGAGGCCTACGGCGCAATAAGCCGCACCACGGCTCATTCTATTTACTAATACAAACTTTCATTGACTGTCACAAACTGCTAATCCATGACGTTTCTCGAATGTTTCTAAAACCAGAATGGAAATCAAGTTTTTTCAGAAGTTTTCCGTAGCAGGGTCTCCCTTCTCGTTGAGCATCTGGAATATAAGCTCGATGACCTCTCTACTCTTCGCTCCGGCTTAAGTTTGCTTTTCTTCCTTCAGTCTATCGTTTCGGGGCAGCTCTTCACATCTGACCCCAAGAAATTTTGCAAAAAGGAGCCCGAGTGTTTGGCTGCGATAATACCGACAAAATGATACAGGCAAGCAAGCCGCTTGTTCTGTCCTCCATAGTGAGCGGCGCATATTCCCTCGTTGCACGCAATAGCGGATGTACCTTCACGCTTTCGACAGGCGGTTCATTCACCGGCCAGGTCGGCCAATACGACGGTGGCCAGACCAAAGGTGGACTTCCTGGAACTAGCGTCGTGCAGTCCAGTTTCGTCATTAATGGTGATACGATATCTGATGGCCAAGGGCGCGGCTGTTGGTGGACGCCACCAAGTACCGTACTCCAATGCGACGTCGGCCAACATCCCGAAGGTGGATTCTCTATCGGCTGTAATGGAGAGCTGACGTATAATGGCCAGTCTACTTTCTGGCAATGCGCCACGGGAGAGAATGGCGTGGTGATGATATATCTTTCACCTGGGGGAAGCAACTGCAACCAGATTTCCTTGATAGCGAGCGGGTGTTATCCTTCATCGTGTGGCTCGGGTCCAGGTTCTGGGGGAGGTTCAGGCTCAGGGTCTGGCACTTCAGGTACCGCTCCGGGTATAGGCTCGACATACCCTGGCACGAGCGGAACAGCACCAGGTGGAGGAGGAGGTGGAGGTGGAGGGGGAGGCACTGCACCTGGAGGTGGTGCAGGCTCAACCTACCCCGGTGTAACTGGATCTGTTCCATCCGGTGGTGCTGGGACGTCCCCTCCTCAGGAGACTGGGACTAGCCCTGGAGGTGGAACAGGGGGAACTGGTCCTTCGGGGACAGGCGGTACTCTTCCTGGTGGCGGCTCCGGTACCACAGGTCCTGGTGGTGCTGGCTCGACTTATCCTGGGACACCTAACACAACACCACCTGGCGGAGGTGCTCCCCCACCTGGAGCGACTGGTCCCGGAGGCGGCGGCTCAGGTCCGTGTGTGCCAGAGACAACCACAGTTTTCGTTACCGTACCAAACACAAATTGTGTTTCTACCGTTACTGTATGTCCCCCACAAACGCCCCCTCCTGGGCCTCCTGGACCCCCGGGCCCTCCAGGTACTCCACCTCCGGGGACAGGTCCACCAGGAACAGGTCCACCGGGAACACCACCTACAGTAGTACCTCCGCCAGAGACACCCTCGACTACGCAGGGGACCAGTCCTGGTACTAGTCCTCCGGAGACAACGCCAGTAGTACCTACTTCCCCGGGTTATCCAACAACAGTTATTCCGCCGCCGGAGACGCCTACGACTACTCAAGGAACAAGCCCTCCGCAGACCACGCCCCAGCTTCCTCCACCTGGGACAACCCCCCCTGCGCCTCCTCCAGAGACGCCGACGATTCCAACTACTCCTGGCTATCCGACGACTGTCATTCCACCACCGGAGACGCCCTCAACTACAGGAGGAACGAGCCCAGGAACATCGCCGCCGGAAACACCCCCAAGCCCTCCAGAGACGCCGGTAACACCTACAACTCCTACGACTCCAGTTGTTCCTCCGCCAGAAACCCCGACAACTACTCAAGGAACGAGTCCCCCGGAGACAACGCCGGCAGTACCTACTTCTCCAGGGTATCCAACAACGGTCGTTCCGCCACCGGAGACGCCCACGACTACTCAAGGGACTAGTCCCCCGGAAACAACACCGGAGCTCCCTCCGCCCGCGATGACGCCTCCTGCGACTCCTCCAGAAACGCCGACAGTTCCAACTACCCCAGGATACCCAACCACGGTAATTCCACCACCAGAGACGCCGTCGACTACAGGAGGGACAAGTCCCGAAACGTCGCCACCGGGGACACCGACAACCCCAGGATATCCTACGACAGTTGTACCTCCACCAGAAACGCCGACAACTACTAAGGAAACAAGCCCTCCGCAGACTACGCCAGAGGTTCCTCCGCCTGCGTCGACGCCTCCCACGACATATCCAGAGGTTCCTACAACTACCCAAGGGACAAGCCCAGGAACCTCTCCACCAGAGACACCTACAGTGCCTACGAGCCCAGGGTATCCAACAACGGTTGTACCTCCACCGGAAACTTCTCCACCGACAGTAGTTCCTCCTCCGGAAACGCCTACTACGCCCGCCCCGCCTCCGGAGACACCTACGACGCCGTCAGTACCTAATACGCCTCCGGAGACGCCAAGCACACCCCCGCAGGTGCCTTCAACGACCCCTAGCTATCCCACTATTCCTCCGCCGCCTCCTCCTCCCCCGGAAACGCCAACAACGAGTATCCCCGGCACTACGTCTCCTCCCGTGCAGACAAGCGAGACTTATCCGGGCACCTCCCCGGGGACCACGGTCACCAGCTCCGAGACAGTCACGATTCCCGAGTGTCCATCGGAATCAAAGACATGTCCAAACATGCCCAGCAGTCCTAGTGTCCCAGGTACACCTAGTACTTCAGTTCCCGGAACTTCACCGCCCACTGAAACTACACCACCTGTTCAGACCACGAGTACGGGCCCCTCGACTTATCCAGGCACTACGCCTCCAGTCGAGACCAGTCCCAGTACTCCGGCAACTCCAACAACACCCGGTGAAACAAGCCCTTCAGTACCTACGACTCCGAACATTCCAACAAGCCCGAGTTCTCCCGGGCAATCGACATATCCTGGTACATCTACCACGGTTGTAGAGACCACTACTACAAGCTCGTGTCCGACGACCTCTACTTCACCTGGTGAGTCGACAACCAGCGTTCCTGGAGTGCCTCCTACGACAGAGACTACTGGAACCCCTGGTACTTCAACTACGGAAACAACTCCCAATGTTCCCACGACTCCTAGTATTCCAACTACTCCCAGTGTCCCTACCACACCTAGCACATACCCAACGTTGCCAACCACCAGTGAGACCACTCCAGGTACGACCTATCCTGGCACATCTCCAACTACTAGCACACCGGGTACACCCCCTACTACAAGCGAGACGACTCCAGGTACTTATCCAGGAACATCTACAACGGTTGTCGAGACCACCACGACGAGCTCATGCCCGACTACTTCAACCACGCCTGGAGAAACACCGACAACTAGTATACCAGGCGTACCTCCGACTACGAGTACTCCAAGCACTCCGGGTACCACAACTTATCCTGTCACGTCGCCAACTACCAGTGTACCAGTGACTCCTCCCACTACAAGTGAGACATCTCCAGGTACAACCTACCCTGGTACATCCCCAACGACCAGCACCCCAGGTATACCCCCTACCACAAGTGAGACGACCCCGGGCACGACTTACCCAGGAACATCACCAACTACCAGTGTCCCGAACGTGCCTCCCACTTCACCAACATCGCCAGAGACCCCTAGCACGCCTGGCACTACAACGTATCCTGGCACGACTACAAGTTCGTGCCCGACCACAACGGTGACGTCAGTCCCCAGCACGACACCCGGGGTTCCGACTACTACGCCTGAGGTCCCTGGAACGACAACACCCTCCACTCCAGGCACGACATCTCCTACCACGACCCCTGGATATCCTACATCGCCCCAGGTACCTACCACGACACCTGAAGTGCCAACCACGTCATCTACAACTGTCCCAGGATATCCCACATCACCCGAAGTACCGACCACGTCACCTGAAGTACCAACGACGTCGCCCGAGGTGCCTACAACGACTCCTGTGTATCCCACGTCACCGGAGGTCCCTACAACGACACCGGGGGTGCCGACGACAGTACCTACTACTTCGCCTGGGTATCCTACCAGTCCACCTGAGGTTCCAACTTCCACTCCAGGAACACCTCAAGTACCAAGCACTACGACACCCCCTGGGGAGTCGCCAAGCGTTCCTGGTTATCCAACGGCGCCACCACCGCCGCCTCCGGGAGAGACGCCGAGCACACCGGGGTACCCGCATGGACCGCCGACAACGGAAGGACCTAGCCAGCCTGGGTATCCCACTGGCCCACCCCCCGAGTCTAGCCCGCCATCTCAATCGACCCCGCGTGCACCACCTCCGCAGCCAACACCACCGCCTCAGACTAGTGCCCAAGGCTACCCTACTGCACCCCCACCACCCGCAGTATCTGGTAACAAACAGGGAGATCAGAATGCACCAGAAGCAGCGGGAGACAAGGGCTCAAGCGAGCAGTCCAAGGGGGCGGCGTGGGCGCCATCTTCTAAGCTTGCCAGACGGACCATGGGCCTTTCCGACCCTACTCCGTCTTCCACAGGCTGCCCGGGAGAGCTTACCGACGAATGGGAGTCCCCTAACCTAATAGTTCCTGTCGACAGCTCCCACCCCAATAAAGCATACGGATCGTCTACTTCGGGTGAAGTATCATCTACTATCTCCAGCATCTTCAGATTCCACGTCCCGTCAAGTGACGCCGGTAAAACATGCAAACTGGTGTTCTTCTTGCCCAATAAGACAGAAGACGCATCGACCAAATTAGTCGGTTCAGGAGCGATCGAGTTCTCGCGCCTCGATGGTGGCGTGGATCTAGACACGACGCAGAACAACCTCCCTGATATGGCCCAGAGCTACAATCGACTCGCCGTCGCACCAGGAAACGCGTACACCATTGAGTCCTTCACGTGTCCGAGTGACGAAGACGTCGTTGTGGAACTAAGTAGCGCGCCCGGAAGTCAAACCGCGCTGCGGTTCGCGCAAGACTCCACCGACGCATGTCCGCTTGGCTTGTACCTGCTAGCGACCGCTTCGGGAGACGTGGAGTTGTAAGTGAGCAGAGAAAATAGAAGGAAATGAGAAGAAAGAAAAAGGAGGAGGAAGAAGAAGAAGAAGAAGAAAGAAATTGATTGGGACGGAATTGCATCATCATCATCATCATCTCATCTACTGAAGCTGTTTGATTGACAACAGCGATAATAATGAAAGAAAAAAAAAATGTCTACAAAAATGTACGTTAGGTATTTGCATGCACACACACACACATGGCTTATATGAATCAGAAGGTTGGGGCAAAAAGGTAATAGGAATAGCAATAGGTAGCCATCATTAAGTCAGATTATTTCTTTTGTCATCGAGACATTGTTCCTGGGTATGAATACTGAGTTCGTGACATTGAGGATTTGCTCTTGTGAGTTTGTTACGGAAAACAACTTCTCATTTTTCATTTCTCATTTCTCATTTCAAACTCACATGCACTGACCTGTACTTCCAGCCACTTACCAGCCCCTAGAGGCAATCCGGTAATGTGGCTGTCTTATGTGGCTAGTGAGCAATTACGTACATACATCTACGTACATAAATTGAAAGGTATGGATTTATCCTTTATCTTTTTCAAACGCGCGCAATTGAAAGCTAACATAGGTAGTTGTAATGAGATACAGGTAGAATACCAACCTATATAACGTTCTCCATATTACGAAAGCCTATCGCAGTCAATTTTTTAGGATAAGATATGCTCGGATCGACTTTCTCTCTATCCCTACGGAGCTTAGTTTCCAATGAACATATCCCAGTCCGTTTGCCCTCTTAGGGAAGACGTTATCACAACCGCGAGCTCTGCATTAGTAGTGCCGGACATGGCCGGTGAAACCCCCCATTGATTCGCCAGAGATTGTCATCTCGACTTGCACTGCATAGGTAAAGTTAGATAGCCAGGTGGGTGAGTACCTACCTCGGTATTTACATTGGCCATGTCGTCGTGTAGCGAGTGTAGCGAGTGTAGCGAGCAAGAGCCGCTACTCCAACACGATCAATCAGAGTCGAGCCGCAATAAAAACCATCCAACAATGGCTCTACCAGAAGACAACCCCGTGTTAAATGGTAGCAGCCATTCCGTTTATAATATCGGTCCCGATGAAGCGCGTCGTATCTTGCGGCGCATCGATTGGCGCATCATGCCGCTCCTCTTCCTCACTTACACCTTCAACTTCATGGACAAGACCATATTATCGAGTGCGTCGGTGTTCGGTCTGAGAGAAGACACTCACCTTGAAGGTTCAAATTATTCCTGGGTATCCAGCATCTTCTACTTTGGCTATTTTCTCTGGGCGTATCCCACGACCCTGTTGGTAGCTCGCCTACCGGTAGCCAAATATCTTGCCGCCAATACTTTCGTATGGGGCGCGGTAGTCGCATTAACTGCCGCGTGTTCCAGCTACGGCGGTTTGATAACGGTGAGGTTCTTTCTCGGCGTCGCGGAGGCGACTATTTCCCCGGCTTTGATGTTCATCACGTCTACATGGTACACCCGAGATGAAATTCCGGTTCGGACTGGTATCTGGTTTGCGGGTAACTCCGTGGGCGGCATAGTCTCATCGCTTCTTGCCTATGGAATTGGCCACATTCTCGATAACATCCACCCGTGGCGTTGGATGTTTATCATCCTGGGCGCCACCACGTTCCTTCTTGGATTTGGTCTTCTCTTCCTATTGCCTGATACTATTTCGGGGGCAAAGTTCCTAACTCCGGAAGAGCGTCAGTGGGCCGGCGACCGGGTTGTGATCGCAGGTACAGGTCGCACAGAAAACGCAACCTGGAAATGGGAACAGATGCGAGAATGTCTGCGAGATCCCAAGACGTGGCTTATATGGTCTGTTGCACTTCTCTGCCAAATCCCGAATGGTGGCACTCAGAATTTCGCAAATTTGGTTATCAGATCGTTTGGCTTTTCCTCACTTGAGTCGACGCTCATTAATATCCCATATTCTATCATTTCCGTGGCAGCTATCTCCGGCACTGGGTGGGTAGCTGGACGCTTCCGCTCAATGAACTGCATTCTTGTTGGTCTTGTCGTAGTCCCACCAGTAGTCGGATCTGCGTTGATCGGAAGCCGAAGCTCCATTCCCCATGGCGTCTCCCTGTTTGGATATTTTCTTCTATCCACCGGGCCATCTGCGTTACCTCTCCTTCTGTCTCTTGTACAGTCGAATTATCGAGGTGTCACCAAGAAAATGACTATGACCGCATTGCTATTTATCGCATATTGCACTGGGAAGTACGTATTATCTTTCTCTAATTCACCTCCACTGGTTGATATGGGACCACCCGCTGACCTCTTTAGTATTGTCGGCCCCCAGTTGTTCATATCAGATGAAGAGCCTACATACGACACGGCTTTCCGTGCGATTATGATCTGTTACGCCTTAGTGATATGTCTCATCGCAACACTCAGAGTGTATTTAAAGTTAGTCAATAAGCGGAGACAAATGGAAGAAGGTATCCAAGGGAGCGCCGGAGCTTCTGGTGCTGTTGGCGGGGGTAAGGTGGTTGACGTTACTGATACACGTAACGTGACCGAGGCGGTCCATGAGGTCCAATTGAGGCCAGAAGACTACGAGGATACGACCGATTGGAACAGCTTTGGGTTCCGCTATAGATTCTAGAGCACTTGAATTCTGAAGCTTACTTACCTAGGTAGGTTAGGTGCCTATCTGGTATGCGCCTGTCAGAAACCCAACCGGAGTCTGGAGTTTCCTTACTCTGCAATTTATAATCCATAAGGCAACTTCAATACGCACCTCACGTCTCAACTTCCAGTAATTATCATTATCAGTTCCTTACCTATTTAGGTTTGCATTTTAACGGATAAAGCATATCAGCGTGGCTTCAGGCCCAGTTTCAAGATACCTTGGGCATCTCTCCCAACTAAAAGGCTGGTATAATCTTTTTTTCTTAAAGCATCATTCTAGCTGTGAACCAATTACTATAACAATAGCTGTTTATTTCACATCCCAGCGTTCTTATCTCTGACTAGAAAATTTCACCGTTAAGATGGTCATACACGTAACTGGGTCGTCCGAGGAAAAGGTTAACAAGGCTAAATCCGAGTTCCGTGGATCCTGTGCAAAAGCACCGAATGAGGAGAATATCAAGTTGCTACTCGGCGAAGAATGGGGTATTAACGACTTGAATATCATACTCCTATCAAGCAATCCTCACACTTACACCTACTCAATTATGAAGCCCAAAGCAAACAAGTTCACCGAAATTATCATACGCGTAATGCTACCTGTCGACCCCTATTTCAAAACTCAGGCCGAGGTCTCTTCCATCGAATGGGTTCGAAAGTATACGTCGCTACCAGTCCCCAAAGTCTTAAACTTCGATCCGACTGGTACTACTCAAGTTGGGCTAGAGTGGATTGTCCTAGAATGCTTCCAAGGCCAGACACTTCCCGTGGTGGCCGAGGCGGGTGAAGTTAACTGGACTATGGTAAGCAAAGAAAAGCAGCGGTCATTGATTAGACACCTTGTGGCGTTCTATTCCGCTACGTTCGACCACCAACTGTCTGCAATTGGCAATCCATATATGGGCCATGCGACCGGAACGCAGGAGGAAGACGATAAGATTGGTGTTATCGTCTCCCCGGAGTTCTACATGGATAACCATAAGTACGACCTGAGCCGTGGGCCATTTAGAAACAGTGCTGAGTGGCTCAAAATACGCTTGGACATGAAGCAGAAGGGCTGCTTGGCCATACCAAACACGAATGTCACACTCAAAGCCAAACGTATCATCGACCGCCTAGAGAGACTGAGAGGAAGGCTCTTTGATTCAACACTCTTCGAACCAACCGTGCTCACAAATTACGAGATAAAGCCAGATAGCATTATAATGAATCATAATAGGCTAGTCGGGGTACAGGGTTGGGAGCATACTTCGGCGCTTCCATTGTGGAAAGGCTGTGAACTTCCCAAATTTCTGCAAGGGGTAGCACGTACCAAGGATCCTCACGAGAGCGACTACCTCGATGAAGAGGGCCAATGGCTTATGGGGGCCAGAGAGGACTTCACCAAGCATATACTTCAATGGCACCGTACATTGCTTCAGAAAATGTTTCTTGACGAAATGTCCCACAGGTGCCCCCAATGGACTGCCATTTATAACTCTCCAATTACTCGACTCAGGAAGGACTACGACATTGCTGTAAGCTTTTGCGACAATGAAGCCACTCAAGTTACAATCGAGAAGTGGCTCTATACAGTAGAGTCAGGCTTGGAAAACATACGGCTCCAAGACCCAGCAAAATCCCATGCGGATATCTCAAGTCTCGGCTTTACAATTCGCAGCCTCCAGGATCGTATCTACGATAGCACAAACATGTCCGACACGGCAAGACACCCCGCAACAGGGCCAGAATCGCATATATGGAATATATCTTGATAACGAAGGAAATTGTTTGTGGACCTGGCCTCTGGTTACCATTGTATCTTTAAGATATTATCAGAGGCTAGCCCTCTGGGCTCTATACTATCTCGTTGCCACTCCGAAATTAGCACGCCAATCACGGATCATGATCAAAATTACGGTGAAAGGAACCCCAAGAGGAGGTTAGCCCTTATTACTCTCGGTATTATTGCTCAGAGGGGTCGAGTTACACATGCTTTCGTTGGGATGATGCAAGAAAGGTTCAGGGAGTAACCAATCAAGCAGCTATAGCTAATACTAAGCCAACCAAAACGTGCTAAAAGACCTTTCTTTCCTGGATCTCGGATCTAGTAATTTACAGAAGAGCACGGAATCGACCCGAATGCTGCATGTCTGCAATATCGAATAGCCATGCTGGTAGTGATTATGACTCTAGACTTTCCAGATCCAAAGTCTAGACTTGAACTCACCCACGTCGTCTGACCTCGCTATAGTAGATGGATCCCAAAAATAGCTTATTCAAATTATATCACGATAGGTTCCAAGGCACGGAACGTGTCGAAGGCTCCATAAACCTTCTCTCTCTTTCCGGATACTGTGATAACGCACCCGGAACTTCTTTCACGATGCTACCACGTAAGCAGCGAAGGCTCCGGACGACGTCGTCGTTACGATGCTTGGCAGCGCGGATTTGACTTAGTCAACCATGAGAAATGTCACGATATGTTGCGTGTGTAACGGAGCGATTTGAAATATGAAGCATCTGCTTGGTTTATTCGCCAGCCACCGAGAGCCCCCCTCCGCTCTGGCGTGGAACCCGATGCATCGTCGGCCTGCAGGCACGAGGTTATCCCTACGACGTGGATCTTCTGGGCTACCACCCCCCCGTAACCCGCGTAACCGACCCCTTGGTGTTCTTTTAGGGATGATTCCATTCGCTCTGCTATAATTAATCAGGGAGTTAAATGCGGGTAGAAAAGGGAAAAGGGAAAAGGTAAGCATTTCTTTGTTCGCTCTTATTTGCATTTACCCCGGCTTTGATAAACCCCCATAAACACCTCCCCAGTCGCTCCCCCTAGCAAGTCAATATACGGCTAAATAGATGGCGCGTTCTCAACGTCACCTTTCTACTACCCCAACCGTCATTTCCTCGGCCCTTGCTACTCCAATTGATTCCTAATACGGCCTTCCGTTTTCCGAACAAAGTCGTTTTTTTTTCTTTGACGGGACGGAGGCTATTTTGTCATCGTGTTCGCAAGGTGGTGGCCAAGACTTTGGGACGGGTACCACTGTAGTAGAATGCTTCAGATACCTTACGCAATTCGCAATTCGATGATGATCTTATTTCAGTTTATACGGCTCCAAAGTGATGTTTCCCCTTTCGCCTTTCGCTGGCTCGTACCTGTGCGGGCCTCGGCCCGCACTCCTTGCTATATCACCGCGCATCATTTCTACGACCTTGGGAGCCCGTCCGGGGGGATAGAAACTCGCTCACATTATAATGAGCCGTTTCGATGGGTATTTAATTGCTATATTCCTGGAATATCTTCCTCTGCGCATGTGAACTCGTCCCTTATCTCTATTACTACCAATAGCTTTCCTAGGTCACGAGAACGGTTTTATAACCACGTGTAATATGTAAGCCTCCTAAAGAAATACTATATATATGCCTATATATATCAAGATAAAGTCCTATATCTAACATGTCCATTAGTACTCTTAAATAGCATTTAAGGTCACGGTAGTTGAGTACTCGTCGAGACTCGTTTGTTCGGTTAGCAAGTCCTCGGAAAGCTTCAAGCTAGGAATCCAAAAATGCGTTGGAACTTGAGTTTGACGTGCGCAGCTGCGCTGTCTGGCTTCGGTGCGTACCAACTCTGAAAGCAGCTTGGAGATATCAGAGCAGTCTCAGGACCGTAACAGGGGGGTGTAAGAAGCGTCGGCTAATATTTACCTGCGGGTATTTGTTTACAGTGTCCGAAGCTAGCGCCGACGTATATCGTGATCCGGACACTGGGTTCTCGTTCTCCCAGAAAGACGTCGCGATCACGACGAACAACAACCACATCACGTTCCGTATCGCCATCCCGAGCCCGGTCCCCGCAAACCAGCCGTACGATGCTGTTATCCAGATCGTCGCCCCTAATACGGCCGGCTGGGTCGGCGTCGCCTGGGGGGGTTCTATGACGAATAACCCGCTCCTTATTGGCTGGACCAACGGTGCAAACGGTGTGGTATCCGTGCGCCGAGCGACGTAAGTTAGAGATTCCATCACATAGATGATCCTACATACTTTACCTGCTACACCCTCCCTTTTCCCTCGTCCTCCATCAGCACATAACAACGGCATATTAAAAGAAAAGAAAAAAAAAAAAAAAAAGAAAGAGAGAGATAAAACTAACACTCGGACCAGCGCGCACACCGCTCCGACGGCATACTCCGGCGCGACGGCGCAAGTCTTCAAGAAGGGCGTCAAGAGCAACGGGACACACTGGCAGGTGACGGCCAAGTGCACGGGGTGCACGTCGTTCGTGACGACGGGCAGCAACACCAAGACGCTGAACCCGGCGGGCAGCAACCGGCTCGCGTTCGCGTACTCGAGGACCAAGCCGAGCCAGCCGGGTTCCGACAGCTCGCCCATCAACGTCCACGACCTGTTCAACTACTGGGACCACGACTTCGCGGCCGCGGGGAACGCGCAGTTCGAGGACCTTGTTAAGGGGAACTTGTGAGTTTGAAGACGTTGCTGTTGTTGTTGTTGTTGTTGTTGTTGTTGTTGAGTTGCCTGTTAGCTTGTGTGTGAGAAGTGAGGTTTATGTTTGGGAGGTTTCTTTCCTGGGAAGAAATATTGCTATGAACGTGGGGAGGAGAAAGATCGATTTAAATATATACGCAAATCTATTTATTTATTTATTTATTTATTTATTTATTTATTTATTTATTTATTTATTTCTTTCTTTCTTTCTTTCTTTCTTTCTTTCTTTCCAAGGTGTCGCTCGAGAACAACCTTTTCTGACCAAGTCTTTTCGCTCAAGAAATTCTTCACTTGCGTACTTTCCCGCGAGGAACCTGAACCTGCGACGAAGAAGCGGTGTTGATGTGTTGTAAGGGCGCAATTCAATTCCTGCGTTCTTGGTGAGAATTTTAATTAGATACTAGAGAATCCGATAGGCACTTGGGTGTTATAAGATACAGGAGAAAGAAGGAGGAAGAAAGGGGAGGCTCTCCGAGTTCATTTAATCCCACTGTCTTTTCTGCTAAGGATACCGTACTTGGTGTATATAAAATAGAGTGTCCCGGCTTCAGTCTTTTAGTTATGATAAATCCGTAAGCTTAGGTACTCGAAAATAAACGATGTTTTCCTTATGATTAAGTCTTGTTCTATTACTTCAAAACATGACGTCTCAGTCTGAGGCTCAAGCACGTTCCGGGAAAACTTAGCTGTTGCTACTGTTGCACCGGCCACAGAATCACTGCGTCCAGTGACATCGCACTCGAGGTATTTATAGTCAGAATTGTGCACCTAAAATAGTTAGACGCATACACACAGACACATACATCACACACGCACACACGAGTCCTAGAAAATAGGAAATTTCAACTCAACTCATTCTACCTATGTATTGGACTCACTCAGTCACTTTTAAGCACAGTACGCTTTTGTAAGTTTGCAAAATAAGGAACTTTGAAATTGCCTAGGTATAAATTACGTGGAGATGATGTCGATGAACAACGGCTAAGGTCTAACAGATTTAACAATTTCAATAGGAGAGTAAAAAAGTTGACAAAAAAACAAACATTAACACCGAATACGTGTGCGAATGAATGCTTTCTCCCTAATCTCGCTAGTACAGAGGGGGGGAAGGGTTAAAAGTCCTATCAGAGGATGCCCATATTTGACTTTGACTGGAAAAAAAGAAAAGGTCCAGATTCTCCTCCGACAGGACATATATCCCTCTGCCTAGCGAGGATCCCGTAGAAGCGGTTACGTTACGTCTAAGCCTTGATAGCCATCTCGCCCATGGGTAGAGCCGCGAGCCCTGTGATTTGTCACGTTAGCTACAATTTCTCGCCTGGTTGTAGTCCTTCTCGGTAGATCGAGAGAAAGACAAGATAAGGGGAAGAACCTACAGCCGTCAACTTCCTCGGGAGCTTGTTGTTCCTTGGTGCAGGAGCTGTACTGGTCGGGTGTCTGGGCGTGTAAGCCGGCGGTAGGGCAGTCGGTGTTAAGACCGCATCGGCCGATGTTGTCCATGGCCTTCTGGAGAGTGTCGCCCTCCCAGCCGAAGAGGTAGTCACCGTGAGCGGCAGGGCCACTAAAACAGAAATTAGTTTGATCGCTCGAAAAATTTACAATAAGGGTCTCCTCTTCTACTTACCCAAGGTTCATGGAGTAGACGTAGGGGTTAGATCCGTCGGTGGGGAAGTCGGGGCTGTTGGCGAACTCGGTGACGTTCCACATCAGCTCGTACATGATCTGGGGGAGCTTGACGGGGTGGGTGGACGGGCAAGCACCACCGCCGGTGGCGCCGGAGCCGGAGCTGTAAGCGACGTGGCTCTGGTGGTCGGGGCTGTCCAGGTTCTTTCCATCCCAGCATCTATAAACAAAAACAAGTTCAGTAAGTCTGATCGAAAAAGAGAGGAAGCACTAAAGGTGACTTACGTAGGGAAGATGATGGTCTGTCGGATCATCTTGCAGCTCTTGGACTTGGGGATGTCGACAGTGTCGGAACCAGTGCAAGGAGCACCACCAACGAAGGTGTTCTCGTTGGGCGATGTCCAGCATCGGTGGCAGATGTTGGACTTCTGGACCTTGTTGGGGTCGGTGTTGGCGGCGTTACCAGCCAACATACGGAAACCCTAGTTTTCCGTTAGCCAAGTCTTCTCAATCCTGTTCATCTTCCTCTCTCTCTCTCATACCTTCTTGAAAGCGGTAGTCTTGCCGCTGGGGATGTAGTAAAGATCGAGACCACCCTTGTTGATCAACTTTCCTTGCGGACCACCGTTGCCGACCTGAGGAACACGCTTGTAGGTTCCGTTCTTGGCCTTGTAGAACATGACGGCGGTCCAGTAGTTGGACTTGTCCTCCTTGAACGTACAAGACGTACAGGTGGAGGAAGTCAGGTCGTGAGTCTCAGGGTCCATGGTAACGTTTAGGGAGTTACCACCGACCAGCTGGTGAAGGTGAGGAGTGTACTTCATTCCGGGGTTGACCAAGGGGTCGATTCGGTCAACGACCAACTGGGAGCATGCGAATCGCAGCATGGAGTTACCGAACTGAGCGGTAGCACCCTGCGCCAGAAGCGCGGCGGCAGCGAGCGAAGTCAGCTGCATCGTGACTGATTTTCACTTAAGACGTTTATTGATGAAGCCTTGTAGTGAGAATGAGTGAGACGTTGGGCGAGCAACGATGGTAAGCTGAGAGAAGACAGCGAGATGCACGGTTGCAGAAGTAGAATCCGGGGATCAAAAAAAAAAAATCTGGGGAAGTTCGTGATGCCCGTCGTACTTGTATAATCTGTGAGAGGGCGCTCTCGCGGGCTTGCGCCCACTAACTGCCGAGCGCGAGGAACTCATTCGAAGATTTCTTTCACTTGGATGCTGGAAAACCATTGGTCAGGATCATTTCCCAGCTTGATTGGCATCGATTTCCGTATTGGGGATCCAGGGCAGCCATGGCTCCGTGTGTTGATTGATCCCTGAGCCTTGCTTTTCACCCCCTTCTGGCTGTATCGCATTTACCCGGTTATTTACACCTCCCAATTATAGAACCGCGATAAATGGCAGCGTAGCAACAAGCCGCATTCAGCGCTCGGAAATATGGGGTCTAAACAAATTCGATTTCAATATTGGACGAATCTTAGATACCTTCTTTGCCACTGGTCGTCGTATACTAACACGTGTAGTTAGGTTAGACCTGAATTAGGTTACCGAACATCATCTTCCATATCGCCTCGCCTGTGGAGGCGAACCATGGTTCTAGGCACGAGCGAAAGGAACTTGCATTGGCAAAGATCCACCATTCTTCTACCTGGTTAACCGGTTAGATGTTCTGGCTCATCACATCGTTCCTAGCTCTAGGTAAAATCTACAGTCAGCATCTCCCCACGATGCTGTCGACAAGTGATCGACAAACCGTGGGTAGCCTTATGGCCGAACGTGCGGCGAGGACTACCAGGGTGCCCAAGGAGCACCCGCTCTTCACTATATCCGGACCAAATCTCGGCCCTAATGTAGAGAGGAGGAATGAGTGCCAAGACATGTTATAGGCCTGGTCCGGCATCCATACCGTAGGCATTATTGGGAACACATGCTAGTGTCGTCATGCCCGATGAGAAAATAGAGTCAGTCTCCTTGTGCAGTTAGTCTCAATGGTAAGCACGCTTATTGGGGACATGCCCAAGCGTTCCCATAAGGTCATGGTATTGTCGTTGGTGCCTTGTGATGGGTCGCGGGCACAAGTGTGGCCTGTAGGACGAGACATGTATGCCAACTGATACATTTCCTCGATATTGCGGCTGCTTGTTAGGTACAGGCCTTCTGCCGGATGAAGCTCCCACGTAACGATTCGGTTAACTGTGCCGTAGGTCATACTCCTGAGCGAGGGCCACCACAGCGGAGAAAAAGAGAGTATTCCAAATCATTCCGTCGTATAGGAGAAATAGAATAATTTTCTTAGATCACTTTGCATCTGGTATTCCCCCCAAGCGAAATACCAACTTGGATACATCGTGGCCCAAAGTAAGCCCGAGAGAATATGATCGCCGATGAATCACTATTCAGTGAGATAGATAGATGATGCTCCAGTCTACTGAGTCATAGTGGAACCTGTGGACGGTTTGGAGTTTATCGTCTCTGAGAATTGGTTTTCATCCGGGTTGGTGGGATAAGCCTCGCAATACATGGAATACTCGAGAACCTATCGGTAGGATGGAGTGAGTGGTTTTCAATCTTCTACTTACCAGTTAAGTGAACTTGTTACCTCATCATATAAGTTATTATACCACGAAGAAACCCACTCACCAAATCGACTATCAACTCAAATTTCCTGAGAATAAGTCTTCCAGAGTTCTCCCTTGTAGACAGCGGCGATCTATCAAGCTTGCCACAAGAATTCCCGAACTTGTCCCACGCGTCGTCGAAGTTTCCTCTTTCAAGTTCCCAGGCCCATAGTAAGTCACGAGGACACTCACAGCTTTTCGTTACTTCTCGACTAAGAAAATCTCATAACAAGGGGATATGGTATATCTTTCTATCGATTGTAAACGTCAGCCTAGCATTATTGGCCACTCCGGAAACCCCGAAGATATTAGGACAATTGGCGAAATTAAGCATAAGCTTAGGGAAGTCGGTGTTCTAAGCTTCACTCCCTAGTTCCTCTAGACAGATGATGATCGTGAATACTTATTCTATAGTTGCCTCATATCATCGTCAACTACATTCTATAATACCACATTCGATCTCGACAACCGTAATATCTTGATATCTAATAATAGCTGTTGGTTTTATTATTAGGTATTGCCTAGTCTAAGAATAAGAGGAAGCGTACCAAAATTTTCTATGACGACGGCTGGCGACTCTCCTAGAAACCTCGTGGGTGGCTATAGTTAGCCCTTTGGGCTGGGTATGCCATGTGAGTTTATGCGTTGTAACCGGACCACCCACATGAAAGTTCATTAATTTCGACTGGGGGGTTAATATATTGAGGTTAATATATAGAAGACTGCAGTGGTATGGAGAATTTTGTTATTAAGGAGTAGGTCGATATTAATTATATGCGATCAATGACAAATAACTCAAATTACGTCTTGCATTTTCTTCATCTACGTTGCAAATTCCGTGCCCATTGACAGGTAGTGAGATAAAGTACAAAAAAAATATCAAGGCAGTCGAGTGAAGTCAGTATAGTCTTGCGTAATCCCCTCGTAATATCGCGACAATGATCCAACCCCATGGGGACTCCGCGGGGTTTCGCGAAATCAGCAACCGAGACCAGTCAATCGTATCGCCTTATATCTTCCAACGGCATTCTATTATCTAGACCAATCACATTCGAGACCTAGCAACGCGTATGAACCAGGTCGCTATCATGCTTGCAGCAGATCTCGGGAGTTGCCTAAAACTGTCGGAATGCGACCCTGCCACGATCGGGCGCCGATCAGGCGGGTGAGGTGAGGACGGACCTGAGGGCCGGCGCGGAAAAACACCTAGTATTTTTCTACTTTACAGGATTAGAAATCCTGATGTAAAAATAGTACGACGAAACACAAGAAATGCGAGCGATCATGATAAGGGGTAATAGCATTCTCGCAGGCCTCCTCCTTCATGTGATAGTCTTCGCCGCGGAAGCCACCGAGCAAAGGTTAGAGGCATTTAGGTCACAGGTATGCTGAATTTTACGTGTCTACATCTACATTTCTACCATTCAATGTGAAGATATAGTATATTCTTATACGAGCCAGTAGGCAGGGTCAGTGTAGAACTAATGCTGTAAAAGTCTATTCCGCTTGACTTGTCATCAC
Source organism: Daldinia sp. EC12 (assembly GCA_002120325.1). Lineage (NCBI taxonomy): Eukaryota > Fungi > Ascomycota > Sordariomycetes > Xylariales > Hypoxylaceae > Daldinia > Daldinia sp. EC12. Next base: position 280,777 of record KZ112954.1, read on the forward strand.
TTTACAACAATAAAGCGTTTGGCACATACCCCGGGGAGGCTTCTTTTGACACCCTTGGCCAGTCTTATCCTGCGCCGGATCTAGATGAACCCTACTATATCTCAAGCGATACGGGTATAGTATACTCGTTCCCGGGCTATACCGGACCAAACAAGCCCGATAATGTCATATGCGATGGTCAGACTATAGCTGTACCCCCGGGGTCGTACTTCTCAGTCTCATTCCTGGTTTCCGAGGACAAGGAAGGGGAGATTGTGTCTGGTAATGTCACTTTCACGTATGCTGACAACAGCACGTTAGCGTACGAGTTGCGTTCTCTGGACTGGTATAGCTTCCTAACTATCAATCGTGGCGAGATAATATTCCCGAGTCGCTTCACTGCGACCGGTGTGGATTATAATACTAGCCACATATTCGAGCGAACTGCGCATCTTGATCCTAGAAAGGAGCTTCGTGCTATCGCCTTGCCCGAGGCGACAAGTGCAGATGATGGTCAACTGCATGTGTTCGCTGTTTCCTTATGGAAAGCTACTGCGGGAGTAGATATACAGTCTATTCGCCCAACCCAGAAATGGACCAGCAGCGGCGCGCAGGTGGTTGAAGCGACTGTTAATAATGCAGGTTCCGACTGCGTCACAGGAGATGGGTTGACTATTTCTCTCTCAGGAGACGGCCTCCAGACCGTTGAGAAAGGCCATCTCAAGCGGCTATGTCCAGGGGACCAAAAAATAGTGACAATAGGGGTGAAATCCAACGCCACCAGCCCCGTTGACGCTTCTGTGCTCGTTGACGATGGCTTAACTAAACGGACATTTGAATTCGATAATATTCAATTCGGTCTGACTGACTGGACCACCGACCTGGACAACCTCGCAAGGCACGAGAGCCCAGACTGGTTCAACGACGCCAAATACGGGATATTCATACACTGGGGTCCGTACTCCGTGACGGGATGGGGCAACTCGTCACCATACGAGAGCTACGCAGAATGGTTCTGGTAAGCCGTGAAATGTTTATGTTAGATCGATCCACTGTATCCATCGAAACGGCAATGCTAAATAAAAGAACATCGTAGGTGGTACTCAACGCACCATCCCGAATCCGACCCTTCCGACTTCTTCGACTACCGCCTCCGCACCTACGGCAAAGACTGGGCGTACGACGACACCTTCCCCGACTTCACCGCGTCTAGCTTCGATCCCAAGGCCTGGGTGGACCTCATCGCCGACTCCGGCGCGCAGTACTTCGTCCTCACGTCCAAACACCACGACGGCTTCGCCCTTTTCGACACGGGGAACACGAGCGACCGCTCCGCGCTACGCTACGGTCCGCATCGGGACTTACTCAAGGAGCTCTTCGACGCCGCGGCGCAGCACCAACCCCATCTCAAGCGCGGGACGTATTTTTCCTTGCCGGAATGGTTCAACCCGTCCTACGGGCCCTACGGCACCGCCACCTGGCCCGGGATCCTCGCTTCGAACCCGTACACCGGGGCCCCGGAGCCGTACACAGGGCACATCCCCGCGTCGGACTTCCTATCCGAAATCATGCTCCCGCAGATGGACGCGCTAGCCTATACCTACTCGACGGACATAATGTGGTGCGACTGCGGCGCATCCAACGCCACTGCCGTCTTCGCCTCGCGCTGGTTCAACGCCGCGCGCCAACACGGCCGCCAAGTCGCCATCAACTCCCGCTGCGGCATCCCGCACGCCGCCGACTTCGACACCCCCGAGTACGCGCAGTTCGCCTCCCCGCAGCGCCGCAAGTGGGAGACCAACCGCGGCCTCGACCCGTACAGCTACGGGTACAACCGCGCGACGCCGGAGGACGCGTACATGAACGCGAGCAGCGTCATCCGCACGCTCGTCGACATCGTCTCGAAGAACGGCAATTTATTGCTCGATATCGGCCCCAAGGCCGACGGCACCCTGGTCCAGGCCGAGGTCGACAGCTTGCTAGAAGCCGGGAGGTGGATTAGGAGTCACGGGGAGGCTATATTCAATACGACGTATTGGTTTGTGCAGAGCCAGATTCAAGACGGACCGGATGTGAGGTTTACTCAGACGGATGACGCTTTTTATGTGTTGTTTCTAGAACGGCCGGTGCTTCAGAATAGTACTATTGACATCATAGCCCCGGTGCCAGTGCTTCAAGGCGACGGAGTTAGTTTACTGGCTGTTGAAGGTGGTGACAACCTGACTTGGAGCGTGACAGGACACGGCAGCGAAACAACATTGAGAATCGAGGTTACCGAGGCACTTTTGGATAAAGAAGAGTTCTGCTGGGTGTTTAAAATCAAATATGCATAACGCCATAGTCCGTACATGACTGAAAACTATCTGTCTACCTGTACCTAATGCTAAAATGCTGTGATCCGAGTATGCTTTCGTTCGAGTATCGGAGAGGATGCAATTTACTGAAAATAAATGACCTCCAAAAGTTGACCCCAAATGAGAATCCTTACCCTAGTAACTCATTCCCTTAGAATCATATCATAGTTCCTCATTATTCCAAAGTCATCCTTCTAAGGTCCCTGGGGAGATCAGGCGGGCTTCTTCCATTGCGGTATTGCCACAATCGACTCAAGTCCTTCACTCTAACTTTTCCGTCATCAATGTCGTCCCTCTCATAGAAACTTCCATGCACTGCAACTTCACCCCCAGCAATATTTCCCTTTTGACCAGCAAGCTCAATCATAGACCAGGTATAATCGACGGCTTCGCGCAGGTCATCTTTTTCCGTTCCCGCCTCAGCCACCTCGATAACGCTGCTCATGAAGTCATTGCGATCAGCACAGCCTATAAATTCCCCCTTGGAATTTCGTGCTAGCGGGAACATCCCATTCAGATAATGCTGAGAGAACTGATGTCCACCCCGCGGAGAAGTATGTTTGAATACTCGTCCGATATAACGAGGCATTTCCGGAGATGCACGTTCGTTTGTAACAAAGTGAAGAATCCCCCACAAAGCGACAAAGTCAGTTGTATGAGCATAGTGTTCCACATGAGCAATCGCGCGACCAGACGCTGGAACAGTATAAGCTGTCGCGTGTGATGCGCTTGACTCTTTTGAGAGTGAGGTGAGCGTCGGGACCCGCCTGTTCACTTCAAACGAGGCTCCACTACCATTTGACGGTCGTCTTCTCGATAATAATGACTGGGTCTCAACTGGAGAGTCGGTGAGCGGAATCTCGGCAATCGTAGTGGGGATCTGAGTGTTCTCTTTTGAGACCTTCTTTTCCACATGCTGAGCGTCGACATGACGATGCGGATTATTGAAATGATTAGAGGCGTTCCCAAACGTATAGACCTCAAGCTTTGATAAGAGGTTCTGTGGTAACTCCTGAAGTAGCCAGTCGAGAACCAAGCCGCCTTCTATTCCACCCTGTGAATGTAAGATGAAAACCACTTTTGTATACTGTGGATTGTATAGCTTTTCCTTGATAATCTTATACGCCGCCCGAATATCGCTCGTAGCATATCCAAAATTACGTTGTATTAAGCATTCGACAACGTCAAATATGATTCCCGTAGTCCGATTGTGTACACCAATAACCGGACGCTTGAAAGTGAGGGCTAGACGATTGATGTTGCTCTTAAGCCAAGCTTCCCTAGTTCTTGGGGTTAGCGGAAAAAAAGTGTCACACATAGGATCGTCATGGGGTCACACATACCCAACAGCAACGCCATTTAGGAAAATCCACTGCTCATGTGCGTGCTCTTCGAGGGCGGGCGCATATTTAGGGTCCGAGGTGAAGGTAATGGTTTTACCGTTCAAGAAAAAACATAGGAGTCGGTTCACGGCAAAGAAGACCGCAATTCCCAAAGCCACCATCCAGACGGGAAATAAGACAGCCAAAGGCAGCATTAATATGAAAAACAGTTGAAGAACCACAAGGATCGCATGAATAAACATGCACCATAGGTTTTCTCGAGTAAACGAGAGCTCATCAAAGTGATCTCCGTCACATGGTCGGACGGGCCAGATAACCCAAGGTAGAGCCCAAGCAAAGGTGAAGAAATATCGTACATCCCACATCATCAGCCTCCAGGGCATATCGGTATAGCTGTAGTTAATAACAGACTCGCCGCCGACTTGCGAGCCGACAAACTCGGTACGATCCATGATGGGACTCGACTTCGCTCCATGTGATTTCGCAAAGCTTCTTGAAAAATAGAGAAGACCACCAACCATAGCAACGAGAACGCAAATGAAATAGGTAGAAAAGTCCGTAGAAGAAAAGAGAGACCCCGGATGGGGAGTGCAACAGTCTTTTATGACCCCTAGAATGCCCATCCTCGTGTATTCTCCCAGCTACCTTACTCTAACTCAGCCTTAACGCCCCCAAAAGGTCAGTAATGCAGTAATGCAGCAATGCAGCAATGCAGGGAAAAGAGAGACAATGTGCACGGTGGTACCCATGGCGTCGGCAACGGCACGGAGTGGCTAGGCCCTAAGGTAGCGACATCCTACAGGGCTGAGAAGACTTCACTTCTTGGCGTTCATAATAGTATTTACAACCAATGAGCGGTTGTGTAGGAAGGGTGAGTTGGTCATATTTTGGGTCATCTGAGCTTAGACGCTGGAGTAGTTTTCGAGTTTTCGAGTTGTGGAGGGTTGGAGATATGAAATAAGACGGGAGTTTTTCTATAAAAGGTGACTCTTTTGTACGAGTATTTTTTTGATTCGTTATCGAATCCCGAGTGGCTGTAATTTAAAGCTTTACCGAATACCTGTCATAAGTATGTCTTACACATTAGGTGCATTTGCTTTTCATTTCTGCCTGGGGTAGGCAGGGATTGCCTTATGCTGATGGGTTTAAATACGCAGAAGACTGCCTGGCATTTAAGTATTCATAGGTACCTAGCTAAGCAGTTCCTACCTCTATAGAAATACCAGGCTTAGGAATGTGTGTTACTATACAAAGTCGCACAACATGGACGAACAGCGCGCCATGTGATTCGGTTTCGGCCCGTGCTTGGAGCAATTATAGTACTATCCTAGTACTAGCGCTACTACCTGTACTACCTAACTTACTCACTTAGGTAGGTGTCCCTAGGTAGGCGGGTACTAGGTAGGTAGTAGATCTCTAGTTTAACTCGTGGTTACGTCAACCTTCTTTTTCGTCAACTTCAACAACCAGACCTTGTTTAATCTCTTGACTCGTGATTTAATCCAAACGCAATCGGTATACCTAAACCCAAATAGAAGCGATGGACGAAATACTTGAAGAACCGCAGATTACCTCATCAGGTACCTCGGTCGCGACGCCGAAGGTTCTCATTATGATGGCCGATTATGGCCACGACCCCACGGGTGCGCCACCTCTTGAGAGAGACGTTTACATTATCTTGCGCATGTATAGTTCTATCATCTAACCACGACATCTCTTTTTTAGAAACTGCCGTCCCTTATACTGCATTCAAGAACGCAGGCTACCAAGTCGAATTCGCAACCGAGAACAGAAACCAGCCGCAATGCGACCAGAAATTGCTGGTGGGGTTTACTCAAAAGCTACTCGTACGCCATGACGGCTCATGACGGCTCGTCAGATGTTTGAGCTAGCTATCCTAATATCCTAGCAGGGCGCAAAAAAAGAAGTTGTCAACCTATACAAGTTGATGGCCATAAGCGAAGAGATGCGACATCCAGTCTCATGGTCCGATCCCGGATTCTCCCTCGACCCTTACGATCTCGTCTTCTTTCCCGGAGGCCATGACAAAGGAGTGAAGCAAATCATCGAGTCACCCATCGTTCATAAGCTTGTAGTAGACTACTTCCCCAAGACTAAGAAGCCCGGCAAGAAAGTCATCGCTGCTATATGTCATGGTGTCATGGTCTTGGCTGAGTCAAAGGATGCTAACGGCAGAAGCGTCATACGGGATTGCAAGACGACAGCATTGCCAGCGAAATTCGAACAAGCCGCATACTGGGGTACTCGAGCCATCCTCGGCGACTACTATAAGACGTATGGTCATGGGAGCGAAGACGTCGAGCAGTCGGTATGCAAGCCTAGTCTATGAATGTGTCGCCGTAAACGGGTAGCTAACTAGACCAACTCACAGATCAAAAAGGTCCTTGCCGACCCATCTCAATTCAAGGCCAGCTTGAATCCCGGCCCGTAAGTAACCCCCTCGAAACTTTTGAGTCTATAACCACCCTATAGACACGGTCTCGTTTACTCACCGTTTACACCCAGTTTTACCGTTGAGGATGATCAGCATAATTATATAAGTGCTCGGTATCCCGGCGATGCAGAGCTATTCGCCGAGGAAATCATCAAGCTATTTGAGAGCTTCCATAAGATTGTGTAGATGCTCGTAATCTCGCGTTAGCACGGTCTCGCGATACTAGATTGCTGATACTCTTTTTTTTTTTTTAATGGACATATATGATTCATATTTCGAGAGAACGATTTAGCTATGTACATGTAATCTAATACACTAATCTTTCAGGATTGATGCTATTGCTTCATCAACTCCCGATGCTACAACCACAGGTGCGCGCTTCTCGTCTAACCGATCTATCCAGCCTTTACCAGCTCTATCGATGAAGGCTGCTTTCAGCCCAGCTGCCCTTGAGCCGACGATGTCGAATGGGTTGGCGCTTACGACCCAGACATCGCTTTCTTTCCCTTGCTTGCCAACTTGTTCGACTAGATGGGTATATGCCCTCTTATCCGGTTTGAAACACTTTAAGCCGTGTACAGTAACCAGCGATTTGAACCTCGCCGCGTGAGGTCCTAGTTCCGGCGAGGTCTTAATCGAATTGCCAACCATCTCGTCTGTGCCGTTTGAGAAGACGTAGGCTTCCACAGAATCTTTATTCTTTTCCAAGAGCTGTAATGCAGAGGGAATTTCGGGAAAGACATGCAATGCGTCATACGACTTCATAAGGGTATCCGCGTCTTTCGCCGAAAGTGTCAAGCCAAGCTCGGCCACGGCATGGCTTAATGAGTTGCGGGTTATCTCGCTGAACGACTTGTATTCACCTATCAGCCCCGGTTAGAAGAATGTAATGTTCGGCGTAGCTGTTAAGGCTAGAACGAAACAGCCCTACCCATGCTATTTATCCGCCACGTATATTCCAGCTGATAGCGCCGCCACAGGGCAGCCAATCGCTTGGCCTTGTCCTCATCGTAGATCTTGGCTAGCTCATGAGCTATCGACTCGGTGGATAGTAGCGTTCCGTAAAGGTCAAACGCGATAACTGTCTTCTTAGCCGCCATTTTTAGAACCGTACCTAGTGTGGAGTTTTCCCGGGGAATGAGTCAATTGGCGAGGGAAGACAACATACAGCTCTCTTATACCTCTCAACCGAGGTCTGTTGGTAAGATTTTTATTTATACGCTTTGTCATCTGTCATAAGATGTCATGGGTTATGAATTGGCCGATATATTGCGGGGTAGCTAGATACTGGATTTGGATAGGTGAAGACGAATAGCTACCTAGATCTGAGATATGCTTGTCTAATACCTTCATCTACGTTTGTATCGAGGCGCGAGATGGGAGTTGATAAATTGGGTCTCACCACCACATATGCTTCAACCATGTTATACAGTTATATTGTACCAGAGGTCTCTCTTACGTCACTTATACACATATACATACATTTCGTTCCTATTCTATAATTTATCATATACCTCTGTACCTAGGTATACAACAAGTCTTAGGTTTATAAGTGCAACATATCGTAAAATCCCAGAGAAAATGTCAAGATGACATCAATACCCCCAGACCAGCAAAGAAACTACGAGATATTCCGGGATTGTCTCTCGACCGCGCTTATAGAAAAGATCTCGCGTCCCGAGCCAAAACCAAAACGAAGATCCAAGCCTAAGAAAACTATATCTTCTTCTCCCTCAGCACCCAAATCGCAAGATGTAGTCGCAGACGCAGACGCAGACGTAGGTGCAGACTTTAATAATACGGACGACCTCGCCGATTTTGCGGATTACATCGCGACCGAGACATTCCGCGCTCTCCCCTCGGAACTAAAAACCATCGACTACCACACGTACGCCAAAGACGCCGCTCTCCAAGCGCGCTTCGCCCACGCGCTGCCCCTCACGGGCGCCGACACCCCTCGCATCCTGCCGTCCCTCGACCCCGCCGTCGCCGACTCCCTGTCCGCGTACGGGATAACCCACGAGTCGACGCAGGGCGTCGACGAGTTCCTCGCGCCGGTGCTCACGGCCTTCCTCGCCACGCTGAACACGCCTCCGCGGGCTCCGAGGGCGACTCTCGCCGAGGCAGAAGGGTGCGAGATGTGCGGGCGGGACTGGGTGCCGCTGTCGTACCACCATTTGATTCCGAGGTTCGTGCATGGAAAGGCGGTGAAGAGGGGGTGGCATAGAGCCGAGGACCTGGAGAACGTGGCGTGGTTGTGCGGCGCGTGTCATCGCTTCGTGCATCGGTTTAAAGGGCACGAGGACCTCGCGAGGAGGTATTATACCGTGGAGCTGTTGATGGCCGAGGAGCCGGTGAGGCGCTGGGCGGAGTGGGTGGGGAGGTTGAGGTGGAAGGGACGCTGATTGTACTTATTTGGGTTTGTGTTTTATTGGGAATGCAATGTAAGTGAGCGAGTGTTTGCTTATATGAGGATTTATATATAGGATCGACAGTCTACGAATTGTTGTCGTCGAGAACTCATAGAGTTCTTGATCAACCTATGGACTGTGGACAGAGACATATATCCTCTCCAGGCTTGTATATACAGGCATCTAATGTTGTATATATCTACATACTTTAGCTCCTACCACCGACGGGTAGAAAAGAACAATGTATCAAGTGGTCAAATCGTATGTGCAATCAGTTAGGATGTGGTTTTGAGTCCTTGCAAGGTAACGCGTACGGATATATAATGGCAACATAATATGCGCAGACTAGTTAAGCAATATGCAAATATAAAACCTACCTCATTGACACTTGGCTGCTTACCTTCTAGGTGCGCAGTACCTGTCGAGTTACAGTGAGTTCTACCACGATATCTAACATAAAGCTCCTCCTACACCGAAATGTTAACACCTACGCAGTTATCAGGAATACACTAGAACAGGAGTGGCTCCTTAAGCACTAATAGAGGCTAAAGAGCATAATCTCATGGGTGACGGTATAACCAGATACACTTCATAGAATAGTTCCTCTGATCACCACCTCTTCGGTGCCTCCGCGGTGCCTGACGAAAACGTCCGACTCATGATATTTGCTCTCGACCTCTCCTTTTCGAGTTTCGCTAGTCCAACCCTGTCCGTGACGGGTGTAGCGTCAATAATGTTATCGAAAGTGTCATCACCCTCATCGTCCGACCCGTTATCCGAGTCCGGTTCTGCGTCGGAGTCCACTTTGTATCTTTGCGGTTGACGGGGAGGAGGGATGGCATGCGGTTTCGGTTTTCGATCCATGTTATCCGAATTAGCGAACGGCTTCGACGCTAGGACCTTGCGTCGAATTTCTTCCATCTCAGCATCGTCGTCTGTATCGTCTGAAATATCGAACGGATCCTTGCTAGTCGTACCCTGTTGCTTATCTTTTACGTCTTCTCCTAATTTCGGCCACTGGGCTGGTTTCTTGCCCAGATAAATCCCGTCAACGCTATCATTGTCTCCGTCCCCATCCTCCTCATCCTCATCTTCTTCGTCTTCATCCGAGTCATCCGAGTCAATAATAACCCTTCGGTTAACATTGCCACCTTTCCATAAATCGTCGTCGTCGGCGTTTTCTCTGCTTTCGGCATGCTCGCGCTCTAATCGCTCCATCCATTCCTTCTCCGTCTTGACAATCTCATCCTCATCCGCACAAGCTGCATATTTCTTTAACAGCTTCGAGTTGATAGCCAAAAATGATTCGCCATAATTGAACGGTCGTAGAACCTGCTCTGCCCAGTCTGAATGTCCGCATATGTAGAACGCGGCAGCTAAAGCCTCGACGCAGTTTAGCCGTAGGGGTTTTCCGTAATTGACAGTATTTGCAGCAACCAGATAGGGCAGGAGACGCTCGCATTTGCCGCCGACTTTGTTCCATTGGACTTCGTTCGTCCGCGCCCAGGAACACTCAACTACTGCGGCGCCATACTGGTCCATGAGCTCCTTATCCGCGGGAGAAAGCTTGTGTTTCCCGTTGGGTGTGATAATAACACCATTGTGTCTTTGACCTAGGTGAAGATCGCGCATGAGACCAAGCCGAATCAACTTCTTGCCTGAGCATCGCTTCGGATCGCAATGGTTCAAATCCCAACAGGCAGCTTTGAAGGCAGGCTTAGAGGACTCTGATCCTTGTTCAGAGTCATTTTCACTTGTACGGGGCCGAGGCCGAGCGTTTCCGTGACCTTTTCCACCTCGAGATGAAAATTTATCTTTCTTATGACGAACCATATTAATATAGTTATCAGGTCCTTTGTAACAAAAACAAGAAGACTGAAGAAAGAATTGTAAGAGGTAATCGTTGTATATTGCGATCCTGCAGTAACTAGGGAATATATCTCAATCTATTCAGAATGATGTTGAATGACGAAGCGTGGGGCAAGAATTACTTTCTACCCTGGACCCCGAAAATTGAACCTAGCGCTTGGCGGGGTGAGCTGCAGTTGCCTGATGTACCCGTGTGGATTCCGCATGTATAGCGGATAAATTTGATAATCCGGTAGTACCTTCTTAGGTACTACCTTACGGGGATCCGCTAATTCCAGTAAACCGTATATTTCCGGTTTGAAATTTTCAACTAATAATTTATAATAAAAATTGTTAAAATATTTTAAATATGATATGTTTAGGTTTTTTAGCGTTTATAAACGTTTTAATATTTAATTTTATCGAAACGTTTATAAAATACGATAACGTTTATTTTTATTTAAACGTTTAAAAATAATCAAACGTTTAAATATATTAAATAATAACATTTTTTAAAAAAAAGTTACGATGTTTTTATTGTTTTTAAATATTAAAATAAAATAATTTTTTATACGCGTACTTATAATATAATTTGTAATTACCATTATAATTAAATTAATAAATATTTTTTTATTTTAAAAATAAACCACGTACAAATAAACCACGTATAAATAAATATATAAATAAAAATATATATACATACGTAAAAACTATAATTCGAATTTAAAATTAAATAAATAAAAAATATTTTTTTAAATATTTTATTTTTAATATTTTTAAATTGTTATTATTATTATTATTATTATTATTGTTATTATTATTGTTATTATTATTATTATTATTATTATTATTATTTAAACGTTTATATTATTTAAACGTTATATGATTTAAACGTTTGAAAATTTTTTAAACGTTTGAAAATTTAAACGTTTATATTATTACATATTTATTTTTTTTTAAATATTAAAAAACTTTTAAATATTTATTATTTTGTATAATATTTTAGTTATTTAGGAATTTTTAAACGTTTGCTATTTTATACTGTAATACAACGGCCATATAACGGTTTACTGGGATCACTAGAAGCTGGTAAAGTATGTACAAAGGCTTCGGGTTAGGTACAAGTTCTGGTGCGGTTCAATGTTCCTTCGCCTTCTTTTCGCTGCGCCCCGGCCACAGCTGTGCCACAAGCCAAGGGGTTCAAAGTGGGATGGAACTGGGCCTGCGCTTTCAATTTAGGTACCTAGGTAGGTACCTATGTACGTTAGTAGGTAGTGGATTTAATTGAATTAGTGAGTTTAATGGGCGCCGCATTAAACACCGTAACATCTTAAGTGATGAACCCTTTTTGAAGCTTCACCACCAAGCAAACCATCTTCGTTGCCAATGAATAAAAATACCAATCCTCGATCTCGCGCAACCCTATATTTATGGATGACCTTATGGCCTTAAGCGCGTTCCAATAAATCCGATTATACCGTCTCAACATTAGTTCCTTACTTTGTGACAAACCCGATTTGAAACCTTCAAGATGGAGGCCGCCTCCGCTCGAGCGGCAGCCAGAGATCGCTGGAGCGAGATGGGTTTCCCTCGACCGTCCCAGCTTCAACGGTTCATAGCGAGCGCTTGTAGCCCTGAAAATTACGAACCGAACCTTGCGCTGAACCTCGAGATCTCGGACTTGATTAATAGCAAGAAAGGCAGTGCTCCGCGCGAGGCAGCAGTCGCCATAGTTAACTATATCAACTCGCGCAACCCAAACGTTAGCCTTCTTGCCCTTAACCTTCTCGACATATGCGTCAAAAACTGCGGGTATCCTTTTCACCTCCAAATCAGTACCAAAGAGTTCCTGAACGAGCTTGTGAGGCGGTTTCCCGAGAGGCCTCCCATCCGATATACGAAAGTCCAAACTAAGATTTTGGAAGCTATTGAAGAATGGAGGAGCACTATATGCGAGACCAGCCGGTACAAGGAAGACTTGGGCTTTATTCGGGATATGCACCGCTTGTTGAGTTACAAGGGTTACCATTTTCCCGAGGTCCGGAGGGATGACGCCGCCGTTTTGAATCCAAGTGACGTGAGTAGGCTATGGCGCAGTTACGTTAATGTGAAATAATCTAACTAATAACCGTAGAACCTGAAATCCGCCGAGGAGATGGAAGAGGAAGAACGAGAAGCGCAGTCCGCTAAGCTTCAGGAGCTAATACGAAGAGGCACACCGGAAGACTTACAAGAAGCGAATCGACTAATGAAGATCATGGCCGGCTACGACACAAGGTCAAAGACGGATTATCGCGCAAAGGCAGCTGAGGAGGTTGGAAAAATCCAAGCCAAGGCGCGCCTGTTGGAGGAGAGGTTAGCAGCGTTCAAGCCGGGCGATACCATGAAGGACGGCGACGTCTTCGAGGAATTAGCCTCGTCGCTTCAAAGCGCGCAACCCAAAATTCAGAAGATGTGTGAAGAGGAGTCCGACGATCACGAGGCTGTAGCTAAGTTGTTTGAGATTAACGACAGTATACATAGGACAGTCGAGCGGTGGAAGCTCCTTAAGAAGGGCGATATTGAAGGCGCCAATAAGATAGCTGCTGGCGCACCCATTGACACATCATCTTCCGCGGCTGGAAAGTCGACATCGGCTGCAGGCGAGCTATCGTTAATCGACTTTGACGCAGATGCTGCTGCCAACGGTACCGGGAACAATGCTGCCGGTTCCAGTTCGCAAGCTGGTGGTCTTGAGAACGATCTTTTAGGTCTCTCCCTGGGAGATAACAACGCCACTTTCGGTCAAGGAGGTGGAATATCGCTTGGCTTCGGGGCAAACCAAAGTATGTTGGAACCACTTTCTACTGAATGAAGAGTATCACTAATTTTCACCTAGACGTTCCGGGACCTGCTTTACTATCATCCATGACACAAAACAACAGCGCAAGAGGGCCATCTCCTACCCCGCCACCCTTTTCTCCTTTTTCAGGATTCACGTCACCTCCTGCGGGATCCCAGTCGAACACTCCGCAACCCAACCTCCCCCAACAGTCCTCATTCTCCAGGCCACCACCCCAGAAGGCAGCTGTCGCCAGTGACCCCTTCGCAGCTCTCGCGTCACCCCAATTCTCATCGAAACCGACTACCCCCAAGCCTACTGCACCTGCTGCACCTGCTGCACCCGCTGCAGGGACAGCGGACGACGACGAATGGTCATTTTCATCCGCATTACCGCCTGAGCCCACGCTTCCCAGGGAACTCCAAATAGACGTCAAGGACGGTCCCTTACAAATCCACCTCAAAGCAGCGAGGTCACAGACGCCCAGCGCCCTTGCGCTAATCTTCATCTTCTCCAATACTACCGCTGCTCCCATAAGCAATCTTCACTTCCAACTAGCTGTAACAAAGGTAAAGTTCACTATCTAATTATAATCCAACCCCCCCCTTTGTTTAATATAAACCACATATAGCTAACAGCCGACAGGGCTTCGAACTCCAACTTCAGCCGCAAACCGGCCGCGCCCTGCAGCCCAAACAGACGGCGGGCGTGTCCCAGTCGGTCGAGGTGTTCCACGCCGGAGACCGGTCGAAAAAGGTGGAAAGCATCAAGCTTAGGTGGCGCGTCAGTTACACTCTGGGCGCGGAGAATAAGTCCGAGATGGGCGAGATACCCGAGTTTAGCATCGCGTGAATGCATGCGGTATTATATGGGACGGTGAAAGATAGGGGGCTCAACGATTAGGATAAAACAAGGATAAGAGGAAAAGAAGAAGTCGTGTGTTGTAGTAGAAAGATATGTGCAATGCAGTGCAATACGGAGTAAGACGCTGTGGAAATGGAAGTACAAGTGCCAAATGCAAGTGGAATGGAAATAAATGTCTGGGGGGTAATAGTAGTAGATTCGAATGAACAAATTCTGCGTTGACGACGCCCCCCTTCTACCGAAGTTTTTCAATATTCTAATTAATAAGCTGCTCTTCCTGCGTTTCTAGGTTTCGCCTGATGAATTGTATAATGTATAATAGCACAGCATTTCTTTTTCCTGATCCGACGGCTGATAGAAAAGCTTCAGATGCTTTTGCCTTACCTTATAAATAAGTTCATTCATCACTACAGAATCAACCGTACAAAAGTCGGGTTTCTTTCCCTCGGAACTATTAGACGCGCACTGAGGGTATATATGTATAATCATACCGATTCCTTTGTTCAGGAGGGAGTTGATCGAGGTGTATATATACACGCACGCCATGGCAATGCTATATGTAGATTTATATGTACAAATCCCCAATAGAACAAGACCCTTCCCCTCCCCGACAAGTCTATATCCTTGTGGAAAACGAGTTTACAGCCTTCATGACCCCGTCGTTCCCCCTATATAAATGTGCGTATATACTCTTTTTCTTTTCCTATTAAACTCATGTGTGCACGCGACCAGCCTCCAGATATGCAGTGTACCGTCTACCCCATTTTTGTAATACACCCCATATCATACAAAGTTCGTGCCATGGCTTATCCATTCATCCATCCATCCATCCATCTATCTGCCTCGACGTAGGTGCCTAGGTAGTTGAAATTCCTCTTCTGAAGCTCTTTGCCCCCTATAGGTAACTTTACTCGCCGGTTTAGTTTGGTAGCCCTAAACTACAAGCTACGCTTGGTGACAATCTCCTCGTATGATTGGATCTTGTCGCCGAGCCTAAAGTCCTGGAACTCTTCGAAGCCGATACCGCACTCGGTACCCCTGTTCACCTCCGTCACGTCCTTCTTCAAATGCTTCAGGGTCTCAAGTTTACCTGCGCGGGGGGTCAATTAGCACGTAGGGCATTATGAGGAAACAACGAAAATATAGGATAGAATAGTATAGAATAGGACAAAGGAGGAAACATAAAACCAAAGGACTCACCATCAAAGACCTTCTTCCCGTCCCTAATAACGCGGAAGAGATGATTCTTCGCCACCAGTCCGGTACGCACCCTACACCCCGCGATATTCTTATATACTCTACCCTTAATATTGATCGGGAAGATCTGCAGCACCTCCGCCTCGCCTAGCACGCGGCTAGTGACCTCGGGCTCCAGGTACTCGCTCATAATAGCCTTCACGTCGTCTACCAGATGGTAAATAACCTTATGATCGATAATCTTAACTCCCTTCTCCTCCGCCATCTGCTCGATATATCCCGGCGTCGTCGTCGCGAAGTTGACGATAACCGAGTTCGACGCCGCCGCATGCTCTACGTCAAACTCGCGGATGGGGCCTGTGCCTGACCTTAGGATGCGAGGCTGCACCTCGTGGTTACCCAACTCCTGGATAGCTGCGCATACTGCTTCCACGGAACCGTGGAGATCACCCTTGACGACGAAGTTAACCATCTTTGCGCCGTTTTCTTTTTCAGGTAGATCTTCAAATTCTTCACCTGTGGCCTCTGCGGCCTTCTCACGCGCACGTTTTTCCTGTAGCGCTTTGCGAGCCTCGGTGATAGCTGCTTGAGCAGCAGCGTCTTTTTCCATCTCGTGAAGACTCTCGCGATACTCCACAGCTTCTTTGGCACGACCCTCGTCAGGTGCCTGGAGAACTTGGTCGCCTGCAGCGGGAAGATCCTTCCAGCCCAGAATTTCGACAGGAGTGCCAGGCGGTGCCTCGTCTATGATTTGGCCAGCCTCGTTGCGCATATGCCGAATCTTCGCCCATGTGACACCAGCTGCGATGTAGTCGCCCGGTCGCAGAGTACCTCGCTTGACGAGAACAGTAGCGGCCTTTCCTAATGGCTTGAGACTACTCTCGAGGATCCAGCCTTCTGCGGGGCCATCGACTTCAGCTCGATGATCCAAAATTTCGGAGAGTAGAAGGATGTTTTCTTCCAAGTCGTCCATTCCCTGGCCTGTCTTGCCGCTCACACAGACAACTTGGACGTCTCCACCGAATTCTTCGATTTCAACTCCTTCTCGTGCAAGATCGTTCTTTACTTGATCTATACGGGCACCATCCTTATCAACCTTGCTTATAGCCACAATCATCGGTACCCTAGCCGTGCGGGCGTGTTTAATAGCTTCAATAGTTTGCGGCTTGACACTGTCATCCGCAGCTACGACCAAGACGACAATATCCGTCACATAGGCACCTCGTTGACGCATCGTAAGGAAAGCCGCGTGTCCGGGGGTGTCAAGGAAGGTGATCGGTTTGCCGGAGGATAGCTTCACGGAGAAAGCACCAATTCGTTGCGTGATACCACCGTGCTCCTGAGCTGCTATAGATGATTTACGTAGATAATCAAGTAGAGTCGTCTTTCCGTGATCGACGTGACCCATAATAGTCACAACGGGCGGTCGCAGTGGTAGAACTGATGGATCTGCAGGTGGAGGACGCGGTTTGAGGTCACGGTCCTCACCAGACTCAACAGTAGGCTCGAAACCATACTCCTGCGCAACAAGTGCAGCTGTTTCACCCGCCATGAGACTATCCAATGTTACGCCCTCGAAGCCCAACTCGGTAAGCTGAGTTAAGAATAAATTGGGTTCCACCTTCAGAGCCTCAGCTAGAGCTGGGATGGTGATTAATTCTGGCAGCAGGATGGGCACAGGGCCAGCCCTTTGAGCTTCGCGCTCAGCCTTGCGCCGTGCCTTTAATCGACGCTTCTCTTGGTAATGGTCGTAGTCAAAGCCACCGTCTTCGTCGTCATAGTCTCCACGCCTCGAACTGCGCTTAGATCGTTTATCATCAACCTGATCCGCTCGTTTCTCGCGGCGACGGTCTCGGCCCCGGTCCTTGAAACCTTCAGGTTCGACCTCTTGCTCAACACTGGCCGCAGTTGAAGATTCCGACTTTTTCTCCAACTTTTTCTCCGACTCTTCTTCACCTGAAGGCTGCTTCTCCATAACCCTCTTTTCAGGTTTTATATTATCAAATTCTTTTCCCCAATCATCCATTTGGGATCTCGTGTCTTTTTGGGTGAGATTGCTCTGCATCGCAGCCCAAGGATCTTTTTTCTCTTGAGGAGCTTTCAAATCTTGAGCTGCTTTCAAGTCTTGCTGTGTTTTCGAGTCTTGCTCTGGAGTCTCGGGTTTTTGGGACTTCGGCCCTAGCAACCCGCCAGAACTTCTAGCCATAGCAGCCCAAAAGTCTTCACCATCAGATTTACTAGGCGACTGCTTTCGCGCCAATAAGCCCCATCCCGAATTGCCACCAGATTTAGGGGGTGATTTTGTAAGGTTTGTCAAATTAGCCGGAGATGTCGGTCCTGGCGGTGGTTGTCGATCCTGTTCTGTACTAGCTGTCTGTTGTGCACTAAGTGTCTTCTCCGTGTTAGGTGTTTGTTCTGTACTAGGTGGTGTCGACTCCTGACTTGGCGCCCGTGTTGGCATGGGCACCTTGTCGAGAGGCCCAAGTGGTATCCTCCCGCCTTGTGATGGTCTGGGATAAAATGCGAGAGTCCTCTGAGGGTCATACTCATGTTTAGTTATAAGGCTCTCTGGCGGGTTAGAATTTGGTGCATTCCTGAATTGGGGACCCGACTTAGACCTCTCTTGGTTATCGCCAGGTCGGGTGTCTCTGTCTGGGGTGAAATATTTTGTGAACCCAAACCCTCCTCTTTGACCAGTGGGTTGTTTCTGAATCGTCACGCCGTTTCTATGAAGACTCTCTTCTATCGCCTCTTGCCTAGGCGCATTCCATACATATTTCGCCCGGGGGCCGTTATTAGCGGGTTGCGCTTGCGGTTGCGGGGCGGCGGCCTGTTTCTGTTGAGCTTGCTGCTTCGCAAGTAGCTGCTGGCGTGCCAAGAGCTCATGATGAGAGAGAAGGTCGTCCGGCTTGGACTGCGGCAGAGGTTTAGCCTGGCTCCCCCAGCCGCCACCCCATCCGTCATCTGCCCTTAGAATCCTCGAGCTTGAGAAATGCTTCTCGGTCCGCGGGGTCGCTGGCCGTAGCGAGAGGCGATGTCGACAGAAAACGCATATTGAAGAAGACTCTCGCTATACAACGAATGAGTTAGTTAGTTAGTTAGGTTGAGACAAGGGTTTTAAGGAAATATGAAAATATAATTGTATTGAATTGAAATTGCGTAGACTAACCCCTGATACTCTCGCTCTTAACATGGTGAAAGTGACTGCTTCATATCGCTAAAATGCGACTATTTGAAGCTCGAATAATCCTAGTCAAAATTATCGAGATAAAAAAAAGTTCCAGATCGCGAACGCAAGTTCAAAATCGAATACCGAAAACCTTTAGTGGGGCCTTGTAAGTTCTGAGTAACCTTATTAGAGGTACCCCGATACCTAAGCCCGCGGGGCCGTCGACGCCGAGAAAACGGATCCATCAGCCACGAGTAGGAGATTCGGATGCAGGGGGCAAAGGACAACGGCAGGGGTAGCTTCAGCCACAATCCCTGTCATCTTGGAATTTTTGACAGCTTTCATCACCCCTTATCCGATCTCTCATTCACTTTTTTTACTTAATAAGCTCAATTTTTTGTTTTCTTTTTCTTTTTTTTCTTATATCTTCTTCTATATTCCCCACTACCATGGCTCGCCAACGAGGCCAGGGGAAGTCATCTTCCACCACTACCAAAAAGAAGAATGCCGGACCTCCGGCCCCCTTCAAGAAGCCGCCTGAGGTCCTGCAACCTTTCCTCGAGACGCTCGATGAGAAGTGCGTGTACATCACACACATCGACAGCCACCCGCGGGACTTCAAGCAGAAGATCTTCTTTGTCCCCACGCTCATGAACATTGCCCTAACGGCTGCTTTACTTTACCGCATATGGTACATTGGGCCTTACTACCTGCGGATCTTCGTCTCCGTTCTAGGCTACCCCAATGAGACCACCATGGTAGTCGATGAGATGGAGTGGAACGAGATCATCCCCGAGGTTGCCGTGCGCGCTTTCAATTTCATGCTAGACTTTTTACTTTTTGTCTTTGTCTGGTCCTGGCCTTTCGATTTCGTTATAGGCGGCGAGCACGGAAGCCCCATCATGTGGCGGTGGCACGTGGGGTTCAGAGACCGCGAGGTTGTCGTGCGCCGGAGCAGGAAATGGGTCGAGGCTGCCGGCGACTTCGTCAATGATGAAGGAGCAAGGAGTCTCTTCATGTCGCGTATCGGCATGGCGACGTCGCCCATGCTTATCAACGAGAAGACCGGCTACCTCCTCATGACTGCAGATTGGGACCTGGACTGGGCTGCTATGGTTGATGCCAACGATATGGTAGACGAGAAGATGGCTGCAATTGAGGCGTTTAAATTGGTTGTCCTACTTTTCCACGAGGAGTACGGCTGGCTCTGCGTAGACACGAAAACTGGTGAAAACGGCGAGGAAGATGAGAGGAGGCGCCAAGTATTTGCGTTCAGAGACGCGCTTGCTGCAGTTGGCAAGGAGGCTCTATTTTACCGCTGGATCGAAATAGTTCAGTTTGAAACATCACGACCTGGTGGTTTCACACCAGACAAACAGGAAAAAGCTGCGCAGGAAATCAGGGACTTATTCAGCAAGGAGGGTATCAACTTTGATGAATTCTGGAAGGAAAGTGTAGGCCAGGAAGGTCTAGCTACTCCCTAGACGATGTTATTATAGACCAAAGAATACGGAATAGATATATATAATGGCATACGCAATAAGCAAGTGCACAGTTTGGATTAAAGTCAACCAAGTTCATTAATTTCGAGTGATTAATCAATTAATTATCGTGCTGCTACCTTATGTACAGCATGAAAGAGCGTATAAGACACGCATAGGTACTCAAGTAGGCCAGCTCAACTACATAATCCCGCAACATAAAACAAAAGGGGGGGTAGATTATTAGGGATGCCCATAGGGCTAGTAAGCAGCATCATGCAAGAGTTTCAGAAAAACCAACGTGAAATGTCAAGGTAAACAGAGCAAATGAATAGGTAACAATGGGCCATGGTGAGAAATCATTCACTGTGGTGCGTGTACGGTGAAATCAAGAAGTAACCTGCAAGACAACGCCGGAGTATTTGATTGATATGCAACATGAGAGGACCTGAATGACTCTCACGGTCATGTAAGACTACGATTGTCGTAGTTGATCGCGAAGGATCACGCTCATTTGGTTGACTTTTTCTTTCCGGCGCTCTTGCCCAAGGCAGCTTCGCGCTTCTTTGCTTCCTTAGCCTCGATCTCGGCTCTTCGGGCCTTTTCCTGGGCCTCTCTTTCTTCCTTCTCGGCCTAGGTGAATGATATGTTAGCAGTTGAACAAATGGTATTGAACTCATCATAAGTTTTTATAATTACTAACCTGCTTTCTCGCAGCCTCAGCTTCTCGCTTCTCTCGGATGAGTCTTAGACGCGCCAGGTCAGCCTTAGCCTCATCTGTCTTGCCAGCCTCGTGTAGTTTGCGGTATCGCTCCTTGGCTTGCTGGGCTTCTAGGGATTCGCGCTCCTTTCGGCTCATGGTTAGGTTCTTAACACCTTCGGTAACCTCATCAACGCTAGCCGACGGAGCCTTGGTCATGTTTCGGGCAGCCTTGGAGTGGTTGGGGTTGGCAGGCATGTCGTCGTCTTCTTCTTCCTCTTCAGAGTCGGTGGGTAGATCTCCGACTTGAACAGTCTTCTTCTTCTTGGCAATGGCTGCTTCCTTCTGGGCCTTCTTTGCCTGTTTGCGCTCCTCTCGAGTTAACTCGGCATTCTGTTGGGAAGGACCAGCATCGCCCTCCTCCTCTGAGGATTCCTCTGAGGAGCTCTCTTCCTCCGATTCTTGTTCGCTGCCCTTTCGAGCATCTTGGCTCCACATGCTAATCTCGTTGCCATCGGCGTCGAGAGGTCGGAGGTCACGAGAGAAGTGCTTTCCGCCTGTTAAAAATGGTATTATTAGCGACTGAAAACTTATAAGGAGAAAGAAATTTTAATTAGTTAGTTAATTAAAAACATACCTCCTCGAGTATACTTCTTGAACTTTCCTCCACGGCCGCGAGAGTTGCCGCCTGGTCCTCCTCGTCCAGACATGATGACAGCGTTGACGGTATTGAAGGTATTGAAGGTGTTAAAGGTGGTAAGTGATAAAAGTGACGATTAAGTGGGATGGCGGGGTAGATAAACTTGAATCGCGATTGGAAATCTGTGAGATAACTGAGCAAGACGATCCAAGTCAAATTGGTATGAGAAATGGAGAAGAGCAGTGACTTTTATATCTATGGGTGCGGCGGACGCGCATAAATAAATAGACACAAGGAAATAAGAAAAAAAAGAGAAACCAAAGTTTAAAAAATTGGTTGTCAAGGCGACTAAAGGGACGAGTAAGAAAGATGATGTTACCTGAGTCAAACAACGGCGTAGGAAGAGGGGCAAAAAACTAACACAATGGCGGTGTTCGAACTTTAGGAACATTAGGAACATTAGGCGATAAAGACCTGGGACCTGGCATCACAATTTACTTACTAGCGCCGTCAAGGTAAGAGTCACAGCTGCAAGTCACTGCAAGTCACTGCAAGTCACTGAGCGCACAGAACAAAAAAGTCCCTGATCCCAAGGCCTGAATGGTGGGGTAGGTAAGCTGTTGGCACGCCTGTGCTGTTGTAACCCAATTATAGCGCCATTGATTGGTCAGGATTCGGTTGGCTTTTTGATTAGCTTTGGTTATCATCGCAAAGCTGTGATGCCGTCATATGTCAGCAAGTTAAGTTCACGTCTATTCGTCCAAGTTGAATTAAAAGGAAAAAGGTTATGCCGCTTGGACTCGTCTCAGGCTTGCCCCACTATTCCAACCCAATGAAATAACCTTTTCTCTCAATTTCTCTTTTCCCTTTTTTTTTTTCTTTTCTTTCCTCATCATAAGACAACATCCTTCATATTCACTCTGGCTTTCGTCGCGCTCTTCGGAGCTTTTCAATGGCAGGTCTTGGAGGGGAAACTGGAGGAGAGAGGAATGTTTATTTTTCGATCACTTACCCTCTGGCCCGTTGTAGTTCCTTTGGGAGCTGCCGTTGGGTACCAGAGAAAATTTTGCATCGATACATGCATCCAGCTTGGACACTCATGATAGTTAAGAAGAGCTCACTACACAATGGGCGTAAGAGGTCTGAAGATGGCCGAATGAAAAAGAAAGGTACTGCTCGGCCTGTGCTCGTATTTGCCTGCGACCAAGGCCCTAACATTGATGTGACTTTGCGACGTTCGCTGCAAGAAACTCGCTTTACGTGTTATCTCGCTCTGACTAGCCATCCAACTTACAAGTTGACATATGTTGGTAATCGACCTAGGAATAGCTTCGTTAATACTGATGGCCATACTCTTCGTGTTGTTATACAATCCAAATACCGAAAGATCTTCTACAGTTATCAATTTGATATAGCATGAAAATCACGACATAATTCCTAATCACATCTACTCATACTTAAGATTCAGAAATCAATTATTAAAAACGTGTCGATTTATTATCTACCACCAACTTGACTGATTACCTAGGTACCTAATTAATTAATTAAATTCCCTCCACACGACCCGACTGCTACTTTTTATTGAATAGAAAAACAAATGAGCTTCCGAATTTTCACACTTTTATTAAGATACCTAACTGCTGTCTTAGACAGCTGGTATAAACAAGTCGTCAAAACAGGTTGACTTCAATTGCTGACCGGCTCCAAAATATCGTCGCGAAAGGTCTCATGTACGAATACCTCGGCCATCCTCTTCAAACTACCATTCAGGCAAGGGTGCATTCCCCTAGAAGGATCATATGAAATGGTCGGTGGAAGATCCCGAGGTGTTTGGGGCTGGTCACGGGCGAGTTCCTGCAAAAGTAGGTAACGAAAGTATAATCCAAGAACCTCCGTCGATGTCGGCATATAAAAAGCCTTATGCCATACACCCCTAAGAAAGCGGAGGTTTGTTAAAGTGAAGATGGTATACTTGATAAGCGGTATGCAGAAGTCTATTAGTGCTGCTAGAGCCGATGCTCGATCCTGCTTGTTGGTGCTTCGAATAGACGTGATGCATTTCGAAAGGTGAAGTCTCAAGGCATCGTCCAGCTCCAGTTCTCCGTAGAGTTTCAGGAGTTGGTCCTTCAAATCAAGGGACTCCTGGAATTTGAGGCCTCTAGGTTCCGCGTAGATTGCCTTATTAAAGAGCCTGCTAAATGGACTTCTCACGATGTGATTTCCATCTTTGCCCTTGAGTACTCGCCAGCCATCAAACGTCAATGGTGGCCGACGTCCGGCTACAGTTAGTACGGTAGTGGTCACATCATGAACCAACACCTGGAGGCGAGCGACAGTTTCCCACAAGCCCTCAAAGATACTCCAATACGACGCTAGTGGAATCTCCTTCGCAATGCGAATCATCGGCTTCGGTAGCGGTTTACACGCATTGGCGACCGCGACGACCCAAGCCTTAGGGAGGTTCTTCACCTTTTCAACTTCAAAATCCGAAGAGGGAAATAGGGTGTGTGGAGAAGGAGATGGTCGATGATATGAAGCAGGAGATGAAAGAGAAGGCGTAATAGAGGGTAGACTCTTTATTCTCAGGGAGTAAAGAGAGCCCATGAACTTGATGAATTCATCATGACTTAGTTCGCCAACCCCTATGAGAGGGACAATAGAATCAAGTAACTGGCTTACTCTCTCCGTAGTATCACTAGGTGAGAGTAACGAGCTCCCTTGTTCCGGAGAAACGCTCCTTATCGTAGAAGATCGATCATCTGAGAGAGATTTCGTGTCCTCGTCCAAGGATCGAGTCTCTATGTAGTGTCGAGCCTTCTTCGCATATAAGGCCACTAAATCCTCTGGTCTCTCCTCATGCTCGACCATATCAGCAGTCCGTTTCTTCAAGTTCGACATTTTTTTTGTTTGCTAGGGTTGAACTTGATAAGAATGAGTACAGTAGGCAAGAGGAAAATACTCGGGGGCGTTGCTACTGTTTTTATATTCTCAGCGTTGTGCGCGAGTTAAGAATAACCGTAGTTGAAATGTAAAAGGTAGCTTTGGCCTAAAGGGAAACGGTAGCTTCCCGGGCAATAAGCTTTTTATAGGGATGATTACGCTCGAGTCACTCAACCTGAGATTGAGCGATGATAGAAGAAAGTTCTCTAAGTGTTGATTTCTCAAACAGTGGTAGTAGATACTTTGATTAGCATTCCAAGGTATTCGAAGCCTCCAATGCACACATTTCAAGATCAGTGCGTAACTGTTATGCTCCAGCGGAATTCAAATTTACTATCAATGCTTCTTTGGAAACATATTCAGACACTTAACTACTTCGCTATGACGGTGGGGGACGGATGGGAGACGATGTGAAGGTGTATCTAAGGTATCTGAATCCTAGGTTCTGAATAGTCTGAAATTTGTAACCTCCAATATTCCAAAATGTTATGAGCTAGATGGTGGTCAAAGCTATGCTTCGTACCACTTAGTCAAGAAGTGTGACCCGAGCTGTCTGGAGATAGTTTTCCTATCCGCTATGCGAATTCAGTTGAAGCAAAGATCGCTTCTGATTAGCCCGTGCTAAGACAGCCTTATCTAGTCTTGGTGTATCTATATTACGCCTTCCACTATGCATGAGCCCCTTGAGCCTATACTTTATTTGAACCGAAATCTCCGTAGTCGCGTTCTCTCTTTCGACAGCGCAAAACATGAACAGGAAGAGACAATGCATCGCTCCAACAAGTACAAACTGCACACGCCCTTTTTCTGACTTCCTCTGCGGCCACCTGCTCCTCACGGTGATACATGTTCAATTGGAGAGTGGCTGCATTCAGGGGTGTCCGGAGAGTGGCTTTGAGACAACCGGGACTCGAGCCTCAACTTTGAATAAGCATTAAACCGAGTAGTGTAGACTAAGCTACCAACATATTGATATGTATTATTTATTATAGAACGATAATCCTTTGATGGAAGCGGTGGATATCTTTGGGGTTTCTCCAAAGCAGTACATGGAATTGTAGCCTTGTCACTGGGACATTCGTACAATATATATTCTTTATTTACACTGGGTAAGTTTCGGGGATGGGTATTCTGGTCAGGAACAAACAGGTATACTGTCACATGAGCCGTTATTCACACCTTCAGAAGAATACGGCCGAGCTCGGTCACGGTCTCTCAGATAAGAGCATCCTCAGCAACACGAACAATGACCCAGCCTAGATAGCCTTAATATTACGTTAATAACTGCGTAATCAAGTTCTGGGCTCGAATATTTGATTTCAAAAAGGTGTTGGGGAAGAATAATCCACTACTTACCTTACCCATACGCTCATCATTGTGCAAAGTTACCTAGATAGTTTCCGTCTAAGGTCTACCTACCCCTCCATATGAGGCGAGGCTACTACTAGTAAGACAAATCAAGAAGCATGGCCTCAATATTTATAAGGAGCAACTTTAGTTGTCTCATATTTCGAATGGCTAGAGGAACCAGAGACCGTTTCTTTCCTAGGTCCGCGTCGCGACCCCCGCTATCCAAACGCCAGACCTTCAGCACAAACAAAATTATGGCTTTGTTGCCAGAGTATATTATATATAACTCACAGAACTTCGATTAAACTTCCCGACACGGCACTTTAAAACATGACACATGGGCCTCTTCTTCTTCTTTTTTTTTTTTTTTTTTTTTTTTCTTTGAATTAGGCCCGATCTACGTAAGTCACAATAATACATACGTCTTCTTGTTCGCGACCGTCTAGCGAATAGCCAAGTCCCCGTATACTTAGCTCCTTACAATCAAATCATCAATGCTAGGTTGTCTAACAGAGGACAAAAACTTATGACTACAATAAAATTATATATAGTAATAGTATAGTAATCAACCGCAAGACATCCATCCATTCTTATTCACATGTTCAACAAAACAGATTACTTAATACTATCGCCCAACCACGAGGGATCCAATTTTAGCAGCAATCGGTGCTCCACCCCCAACTCTTAGCGTGCGACGAGGCCCGGGCGTAAAAGCTAAGAAAAGAACTAAAATAGCAAGCTGCATTTCAACAGCAAGGCGAGTCATTGGTTCTCCTTTGCAAGTCCAAGTAGGCTCAATGGTCTAGTCGTATGATTCTCGCTTCGGGCCACCGAAGTCCCTACGCTTCCAAGCGCAGATGCGAGAGGTCCCGGGTTCAATTCCCGGTTGAGCCCACATTTTTGCATTCCATTCAACTTTTACAATCCCTCTTATCTATCTTTTTTTTTCCTTCAAATTGTTGCAGATAGGACAATAGAAGAAAGAAGACGAGTTGATTCCGTCGAATTCCCTTTGAAACAAAGCTTTTGTGCTAGTTATGCGCGCTTGTGCAAATTAAACTTCAGCGCTATGCATGCTTATGTCATTATCAGCTAAGCTACATTGAGGCGTTAAATGTACTGCGTGCACGCAGGAACACGGAAGACTTTTTAGTACAACTTTATGAGCTCTTATTCTTAGATACTTCTAGTACGAAGCATCATATATCTACGGAAGTAAGTAAGTACGGGCAAGTGACTGCAATAGCCAATAAGCATTGGCTTACTACCACATTTTATAAGAAACTATAGGGACGGAGACGGTACTCAAGTGTTTTTTTTTTTTTTTTTTTTTTTTTTTTTTTTTTTTTTTTTTTTTTTTTCGATTATGAAATTATCTGAGATGTTCCTAAGGCGAACGCAAGTAATTGCAAACTCATCGCATTCCTAGTTGCGCTATCTATACTGCGCATCAACCTGCCAACCGTAGTGGCTAATGAAAGTTATCTCCACCCGAACGCCGCGTAGTTGCAAACCTGAGATTTCCTTTGCTTCATGCCAGCTGAAGGCTAGTTTCCATAGAATAGATCAAGGCTCTCAAATAAGTCAGAGACTGTTGCCGATACTAAATCTCCTCGACTAGATAGAAAAGAGCAATGTGAAAAAGAAGCACGCCTAGATATCATCAACGAAGAAGTCCACCTTAACTGGGTACCTAGGTAGGTAAGTAACTAAGCGCACGCCTAAGCCTCTCCATCAGCCAGTTCCTCCTCGATGTCCTCCTCAATCTCCTCTTTCTTAGGTACGACCTTGGCGGGCCTGCCGCGGGGCTTCTTGGTGGGGGTGCGTTCAACAGCGTCATCGTCACCAGCCTTACGCTTCTTGGGAGCGCTTCTGCCCCTGCTGGAAGGCGTGACGGGGAAGGGAGAAACGTCGTCTTCAGTGTTGATGTGGTTTAGAAGCTTCTTCTGGATAGGTCTCCAGCTATGACGGGCGGAGTCAGCGCTGGCATAGTTGCCAATCTTGGCGAGCTTCCTAGCGTCCACCTAAAGTGTTTTTATATATGGTCAGTGTGTCGGGTCTCAATAGTAATTAATAAAGTGTGGTATAATAGGGTCTAAAAAGACGAAATACACCTAGCAAACATTCATGGAATGTAATAGACGTATGGTAAGGTAGATTTATATAGTGTCACGCTTAAGAGTGAAATGGTGTACGATAGATACTAATATCGATAAAGAAGTCTTCCTTACCTGTGGCACACCATCTTTGATATCGCTGATGCACATGAATGCCATGGCCATGACTTCGATCTCGCGCTGGCTAAGCTTAAGCCTTCCAGGAATAGCTTCTGCGTCAGGCTTAGTGGGAGTCGCCATGATCGTGGGGTCTGAAAAGAAACTTGTCACAAGAGTAGAAGTGGTATTGTATCCGCGTGAGAGGAGGCTTGTTGAAATAGGCCTTAGGTATATGAGGTACGTGTGCAGGGAATTTATAGGTGTTGATGTAAATGAAACAAATCTGTGTAGAACTATCACGGACAGAATTGAAAAAAAAAAAAAAAAAACGAAGAAAGGTGTCGAGTTGAGATATGAGAATCCGAAGAGGGGTGCAGTTGCTTATGGACAGAAAAATGGCCTGTGAATTTCTGTGAATAGATACTTCTTGGGAAAGAACCTGGGGAGCAGCCTATCAACGCGCAGTCACGTGGTAGGGCGTTTTGGTTTTAATTGACGGCAACCCGGAAAGAACCCGCGCAATTGAGACGGGAAGAAAGAGCTAGGAAACACTCTATTATTTGAAAAATTTGTGCTGTTGTCGGGAGTGCCTTCTCGCCGCTAGACAGTGTTATTTTCACTTGCTTCCGGATTACTTAATATGCTCTTTCCAATTTACCCCTTGGAAAACAATCCGGTTTATTTACTTTACATGGGTTCGTTGGAGATCGGAGCTCGGACACTTATAAGGCAAAAGCTCAGATCATTCAATATAAATCAATTGTGTTTTATTTGTTTTGATTTGTTTTATGTTATAGGTCATCAGTTGACTCATTGCTTTATTACTACTAAGCTACTCGCAGTATCAAATCCTAAATGCTGGTGCTAACACATCAGCGCTTTATAGAAGTCTGCTCCTAATAGTAATTATCTGCCACCAGTTGTTCGACTACATTATCTTTATTATTTTATTCGTAAGAATGTTGGCTCCAGTATTAAAGTTAAATTGTCGTGCTTGTAATAGCATAAAAAGAAACGCTCGGGTAACGAGTAATAATGATTTGTGTTAGCTTTGGAAGATATACCTGTGATGAGTGCACCATCTGATCATGCAGTCGTCGGTCATTGCCAGATAACCACTGTTTATGTATGAGTTGAGCTGGGTAAGATCTTGTTACCTAGTTTAAAATGAGTCACTTCAGAATGAAGAACATTGTATGATTAAATCTAAGTGGTGTTTGTTTCCATGGGGCATCAAAGCAGGAACGGTGTGGGTAAAGATTATATTAGGAGAGACGTACAATTACCTACACATTCAGAATGTGTAGAAGGGCTTGGGCTTTGTTTATATGAAACTAGAAAAGAAATAATTTCCTATAGGACTCTTAAAGATCATTATATCCATTACTCGTAAGGCTGATACGGAAGAGGGTCTTCAAGCATTCGAGTTTGACATGCCTTCGCCAAGATATTGGGTCCTTGGACCTTAATGCATCTTATAATATCGACCTATCCTCTACTAAAGATAGCACCAGTAACTAGCTAAATCCGGCATGTCTATCTTCCAAATGCGCCCAAGACAGCTCTCCTTCTACGGCTACTCGTTCCTCGATCGAGACTTATAGAATCCCCGGATACTAGATAATTAAGGGCTTATACTAGCTGGCCCAGGGTTAAATACAAGGCTGGTATCGAACCAAATGGAGGCGGTGACTTCGGTATAAAGTATAAGAAGATAAGGAGGAAGTTCCTCTCAAGAGGAAGGTTGGATTATGTTATACCCAGTATGAGGGATATTGAGGGGTCGCTTTGTGTTTTTCCCTCGGAAAGGAAGTCATTTGATCTACCATCATCACTCCTCAGTGAGCAAGAAGTTACCGTACTGAAGCAGACAAACCAGAAAACCTTGGGTTAGGTACCTAGGTAGGCCCAAGTGACCGCAGCGTCAGGTGGTGTAAGTAGATAGGTAAGTACCTAGGTACGCGGCGCGTGCGCCAGGCACCCAACGAATTTAGACCTTATATACCATAGCAGCAGCCTGAATTACCACCATCTAATACGCCATCTATTACCATTTAGCTCAGTTGGTTATCTCTCAAATTTACTTGCCATCTAGGGACATCTATTTGCCATATAAAGTTCGGGTTCACATCTATTTCGAGGACAATGTTTGGGCCATTTAGCAAATTAGCAACTGCCATATGACTGACCATTTTGCCATTTTGACCAACTTTTCACCTTTTTTTTCTTCCCTGTCTATCAGGTGCCCCCACGATGTTGTCGCTTGGCTGCTCTTGGCTGTAAAAAAAAAAAAAAAAAAAAAAAAAGGCTTACCTAACGTGGGTTTCGAAGTCACCTTAGAATTAAGCTACGCTTGAGCCTCATCGGTTCGTATATTAAATACTATTTACAAGTAGAACCCAGCTCCGCGCACCCGGAATAAGTTCGACCTCGTCACAGAAATTGCCGTAAATAAATACGATATGCGATAACGTCACTTGTTCTTGATTTACGGTCATAGGTATTTATACATTTTATACCTACCACATAAATTTAATAAACCAGTAAGTAAAATGGAGAGTACCAGGTAGCATGACTTGTGGGCTGTTAGTTACACAGTTACTTCAACTCCAACTTCGAACCTTCCCCCACTCCCTCTCACCCGGCATCTCTCCCGCATCCAGTGGGTCAAGAATTGAACCCCACACCACCCGGAGCCGCATCGTATCCACTCAGACTTTTCCTTTTTTTTTTCTTCTATTCCTTAAGCCGCCATCTTAATGCATCTGCCCGCGCTGCGAAGGGGAGGTTCTTATCTGCTAGAGCTCTGATAGGCAAAAAGATAAATGTCCTTTTTTTTTTTTTTTTTTTTTTTTTTTTTTTTTTATCTCTTAACACAAAATGTGTTATGCATTCAAGTGTCTTTCACATAATTATATTCCTCTCAAAGCCAGGTACTTAGAACAAGCTCCCATACATGTACCACATCTACCATTTGAATATGTAACTATACAAATTCAAACTATCGCCAACTGTTTTCCCATTCGTAGAATTGTAATCTATAAATTATTATATGCGTTTCTCTTGGACACCCCTTTTCTCCCCTCTTTTCTTCCCCTTATCTCTCTTCATTACAGCAGACGCGTCAGTTTAAGGTGCAAAGTCAGCCGTGCATGTATGTACGCTCACTTCCGTATCACTGATTTCCGTGCCGCCAATTCAATAATAATAATAATAATAATCACAAAAAGCTTATCATGCCACCACCGCATAGGTACCTACACACGGTGAAACCTCAAAGCCGACCCCTGCGAGCGGAAAGAGGAACAAGGTTCAGCAAACGGGTCCGATAGCTCGAGGACGCGCGTACAAACAGCCATTTCTCACTTTATATTCATTTCCTGGGCCTTTAAATAAAGCCAGAGATTACCAAAAACTTGCTTTCTCGGAATTTCATCTTAATTATTTTATTCGCGGCGTGACGAAGATGACCTATTTTCCCTAGGTAGGTAGTCATCTATATACAAGAGGGATGGTTTGCACGCATATAGAACAGATGCCGCAATATTTCCTACTACGCCTCAAAGCCTCCTTTTTTTTCTCATGAGGCCTTCCGTATAAAAAAACTCCTAAATGCATCGCATCGCGTCAATTCCCATTTCCATTCGTTTATGACGACCCGACCTTACCACTTCCCCCCAAACGTCTCTTTAGTATAGAACGGGCCGGTTTCATATGCAAGAACCCAGGAACGCCACGCAAAATGTCATAGAACATTAAGTGAGGAAAATATTACCGCCGCTCTTCTTCTTTCTCATATATCTTTCATTTTCTCTTTCTTTCTTTTCTTGTCAGGATCTCTGCTACCGTCCCATGCCGCCTTCGGCTTTAAAATCGGGACACATCAGATCCCATGGCTTCTTCTGATTCTTCGCGGGACATACCGCCTCGTTCGCGAAAGCTCGCCATCGATCCAGGAGATCGCTCTTGTTGATACCATCCTTCTGGGTGAAGAAGCTGAAGTGGCCTACCACGGAGCGAGTGTCGATGACGAATGGTCGTCCAATGCGTCTCGGGATGTCTGAAGTGATATCTTGCTCGTCGTCGTCTTTGATGGGCAGTTGGTCTCTGATGTCAGAACCCCACACAGCGCAAAAGTTCAAGTTATATCGGTTATATCCTGTGTCATACGTCTGCTCACCGCCGGGACCACTTCCCTTGGGAAGGACAATTGCGGAAGCATTAGGACCTAAAGCGTTCTCTGGATATCGTATATTTCGACCGAAGAAATAACGTTGCATCTTGTTCTGCTCCAGATTATACAGGAGCGAATATTGCTGTTGCGCACCGATAGCCCACGATTTCCACGCCAAACCGAATGCAATTGGGTCGGAACCGCGGTTCTGGTCATATTTGCCCATCGGTGTCTTTAATAGGTCGTAGTGATCGTCAGATATCAGTAACCAAGGATGGCCGCGGTATGGCGGCTCTATGTCCATGACTTTATACTCGTCTACCAGTTGATCCTTAGGATATCTCTTCTTCTCGGATGGGCGCCACGTCTCAGCCGCGTGAAACGAAGGCGTGCTACTCGGATCAGGCAGGAAGGGGTGGATCGCGCCGTAGTGGTATTGTTCCATTCCCGTGACGGGACTGTTAACCAAATTCGACGAGATAGCATACGGGTGAGGCAGGGCAATGCGGGTATGGACGAGCTGAGGGATGGCGTCAGGGTGGATATAAACCTGAATAATTAGGTTAGTTGATAACTCGTCCTGATCGTTGAAAACTATCCTTCTGGATGCGGGAGTGTACTCACAATATCGTCATCTATCTTGACATAGATGGTTTTGTCTTCTACGGCATAGGTCCACAAGCATTTATAGCTTTCACCTTCACATTTATCCTTGCCGACAATCTTGTAACCAGGTGTCTTTTTAACCAGATCTTCTATCCAGGCGACGTCGTCTTCATCCTTGGTATGAGCCATAAACCATACCTCGTCGAAGTAGCCACCATTCAATGCCAGATTCTGCTGGAGATAACAATCCAAGATGTCCACATATCTCTTCCGGCCGTAGAAGACCATGCCGATAACCTTGATACCTGCGGGTTTCTTCCACCCACCCTTAGGAGCAATGCTATCCGTCTTGATCTTGTTGGTTCGGCTGGCTCCCTTGGGCTTGTACTCGCCGTTCTCACCTACGGGCCATGTGGTACAGTATTTATCATTAGCCTCGAGCTTTGGTGGCTTGTACGCTTTGGTTTGAGTTTCAGTGGGCTTTGAGGCTTCAGTAGAGGATACTGTACTGCTGATGGCAGTTGTGGGAGTTACATCAACGTCAGTCTGGTGCTGGGTAGGTGTCGTCGGGGAATAGGGGTTAAAGATAAACAGCGTAATGAGTAAGGAGACGACGATGGCAAAGATGTAGTACTTGGGGCTGAATTTCCGACAAGGCGCCCAGGCAGGTAAAGCGAATGACTGGATACGGCGCCATAAAGGATTTTGCTCTATCCGAAGTCTGCGGCGTGACGACCTGTTTTGCTGATTGGATCCGGGTTCGTCAAAATCGAATTCCTCGCTCGACGGTGACCGACTTTCCTTAGAAAGCAGCTGAGCCTGAGACTCGACGTCTTCCTCTCGCTTCATTTTGGTTTGTGGCTCGTGCGAAGCGCGCCCGAAAATACCGAAATTGTCGTGTCGCCAAGATAAAATGTCGTTAGAATATGCACCTTCGTTCCCCTAAGTCTGCTACAGCTTGAGTAGAAAATTGGGCACTTCAACGCCGTTAAAGAAAAGGCTGCGATCCTTCTAAAGGGTATCGTGGGATAGTTAACGCCGATACATAAAGGCGTTTCTATTAATGTCAAGTCCACAATAACGACTGCGACGACAATGATGTTAACGAAGGGGTCATATTATGGAAAGAGTCCCTCGAAACATTTAAATGGAATAAGAAATATAAAAACGATAGACTAAAGGGGTGGTGAATAAAAAAGGGAGGGGCGAGAAGAAGAAAGATGGAGAGAAAGATGGCGACAATTCAGGCAGTTAATAATTATTTCCCGTTACTAGATTGGGTAGGACTTCGTTGGTGTAATCTACCATGCAATCTACGATTTAGTACAATTAGTACATGGTATACACGGTACACGAGGCTATTACCTAAAGCTAACTAAGGCAAAAGAGGTATTTTCCTACACATGGGTATTATGTTAGGTATGTGTGTCTGTATGGGGGCAGCTTGGAGGAAAGAAAAAAAAAGATCGAGGTGGCTCAGGCAGTTTACGGGATACTACTCGAGCATTGTTTAGCTTGGTTAGCTTGCTTTGGATTTTTTTTTTAAAGTTAGGGGATCCTTTAAGCAGGGCTCGCGGTTCTTTCCCCCGTCCCACACATCATTCAAGTACCCATAGTATCCATAGTATCCATCAAGTCCCGCCTTATTTTATTATTACATGGATCTGTGTGTACATGCATAGTACATGGTCCCTTCCGTCCTGATTCGCAAAAGTAACATGAGATAACGAGCACAAAGATATACGTGATGTAGGTGACTAATCGTACCTTGTGAGCATCCTGCATATTATCTGGCGATTCAGAAAAGTTCCAAAATTGTACCTCTTATTTTATGTAATCTGTAAATCCCATTCCTATTTCCAATTTTTCTCCATCCAACTCGTTGCCGATCTCTTCCATAGAAACACGGCACATATAATTCACCAATACCCAGATCTACGGGTGTTACATAGTACAGCGAGTGCTTACGCAGTGATACCATCATCACCATTCTTTTCTTTGTCCTTTTTGTCTTTTTTTGTATTTATAGTACATTGCCTAATACACCCAATGCTATGTACTAATGCTACTCGCTCACTTCCCCCCGCAGTCGGCACCATTCAGGTCCAGACCACCTCCAGGCCATATTCGAAAAGAATCATCGGATTGAGTAGTTCGACTTTTTTTTTTTTTTTCCCTCTCATAAAGTTCGTATAGCCACTAGCCTATTACCTGTTTGCAAACCTCCCATTGGTGAATCACATTGGACGGGAAGAACACGATACTGCATAGCACTTCAACACGCGCATATCTGCTGGGGTGAGTTACATTACGGGTCTGACGACTTGACCATCCGCGGTTTGTTGGTTCAGCTGCGTGACGCTTGTTAGAATTTAGAACAAATATCCGGGTTTGCTCGGGATGCCACCCAGGAACGCACTAATACACGAGCTACCTGAGCTACCACCTACTAATCCTTTACTAACTTTTTCTAACTTCATACTAGAATTACTAGAATAGCTAATTCAGCCTCTAAGGACATCACTATTAGTATGCTATTTTGGTTTCGAGTTTCCAGACCGCGCTGTTTAAAACTCAGGTCCTGCCACTGTGATCTACACTACTCTGATCAGCGATCAGCGATAGCAATCCAAAGGAGCAAACAACGATGATCGCGGAATTGTGCCCTTTTCCAGTAATGTCGGTGCCTAGAGCACTATGGGGCTATGTTAGCTTCGACCACGATCGACCCGGACCCTTTTGACCGCAAAGGCATTAACATGTGCGGCCGCATAATTTATCAAGTCAGCTTTGTTACATGGGGGCAAGCGAGAAAGGGAAAGCGACGACTTGACCATCTCACTCGTGTCGAAACAAAAAAGCTTCTGTGCCGCACAGGGACAGTCCTGCAGAAATGGACTCATAAGCGTCTGACGCCAGAAGAGACGTCGGTCTAGAACATCAAGAATAAGGATTACATCTGCCAAGCCACTGAGAAAACGCCGAGAAAAAGAGATGAATCCCTTAGACCAACTTTGCTGAAGATTCGGTAGTTCCCGATAACCTGGCCATGTCTTAAAAGAGCCAGCCTTATGCTTACTGTATTCGATGAAATACCCAATTAAATGCGATGAACACATGCTCGATGCAAAGAAAACGTCTCAACTTTCAAGACCTTGACCCTTAGGCTATTGCTATTGGGACAACTTTACAAATCGGTTTTTGACAACAAATTGAGGATTTAAAAGCCGACACCGGTTGTCTCCAGTCGGCTAACATACATAACCTCAATGCCCTTTTGACCAGTCAGTATACCGCCATGAGATCCTTTAGCTGTGGAACTTCAGCTCGTGGCCGCCATAATTACACTTGTTGATGTAGGAATGCCTAGCGATCTCCACCCCATTTTCCAAGAATGGTTCAGACTTGCGAAAGTTTGTGTTTACTATGTATAACTAGGTAGTTAACGTTAACGCTAGATCATACGGGTCTGTTAACCAAAAACAACAACAACAATCAGCGATATGCATAATGCAAGCATTAAGACCAGTCTCTTCTTATATTTCTCCTGAGAACGTTGTTTCGATTGAGATCTATAGGGTCCCCGAATGATACCCAAGATATTATAGGACGGTTGAAGCTTTGGGTGCACCGCATCTACTAAATTAATAGGCTATCTATCTTGTCGAACCTCCTGCAATAGGGCTAGCAATTTGCCAAGTTTTGCACTAAGGCAGCCAGAGCGGGAACATGTATCGCCCTACGCACCGATCATAATAATCCCTATGCGTCTTAGCTATGGCGGTACAAATAAGGTTCCACAGCTCATCCCAGCTCGCCATGATGCTAAGACCAAGTATCCTAGCACGACACCTGCGTTGGGGGCCGATCTCGACTCGCACGTACATGAGAGATGCCCACTTTTCCACCTTCACACTTGCAGAAAGGAACAGCAACGTGACTAAGGCAAAAATCCCAATATATTCCATCCCGCATCCTCGGATGATTTCACGACGTCATGTCTCTTTCATAAGAGTGCTGAAGATCTTCAAGAAGTTCCGTCATAGGAGGATTTAAGGCGATTACTGATGATGATATACGTTTTGGTAGGAATTAGTGAGTGACTGGAAAGCTAATGTGGTCTAAAGTCAAGCAATTTTGTTAATTATTCCAAGTAACTAACTATAGCAGCGCTTACATTATTAGCTGGTTCGATATATTCACCCCGTGTTGGAGCCTTGTCGGCCAGGATAAGTGAATGGCTATGCACAGCCTATCGGGAACGCGGGGTATATTTTTTTCGTATAGCCTTTGCGTCATGTTCTGACAGGCACGATGCTAAGCCATTATTATAGGATTATTATAGGATGACCAAGATACTTGTCACTTGATATAGCCGCAGTCTGTAACGTGAATGGGCGAACACTAATCCTCTAGTTGGACAAACCACGAGGTAGCACAAGGGTGAACCAGTCAGGAAACAGTTTACACAGGTGGTCCTACTCATAGACCACAAACATCCCACGAGAACATGAGAAGAAACGGGTTGGTTTCATGGTCTTATGCTTATAAGACACCTCCGTGTAACTGGAACTTCTTTGTTCGAGTTAGGCCGAACAAGGCCTCCCTCCGGCTTACTTACTTATGCGATGGTACTATATAATACTATATAATACTATACTACATGTAAGTATTTAGTTACCTATTCGTCAAATCATTTTGATATTACGGTCCGATGGGGAAGTGCAATAATAAAACCCCAACGTAGTAGCCGCGTAGTCTTTCTAGTCTCAGTAACTAAACCGCATACTAAATTAATATTCAGCTCAGTACTAAACTCGGGCGTATTAATTATTGAGGAGATTCCCCCATCTCGCCCTCCTTACTAGCGATTTGGAGCCCCATGTGGCTATCTGCTGCTTGTAGGACAAGTTGGGGGGGGGGGGGGGGGGGGGGGGGGGGGGAGGTTTTGGGTAACCATTCGCTCTCTCCTATTGGTTCCATTTTGAAAACGGGCTGTTTCAAGCAAAATGAGAGGAGAATGGAATGTTTGACAAGCAGCGAAGTCTAGACCATCTGATCCCCTTGGGGTCTTACTAACTAGTATTCAAAGTATGAATTACGTTATTTGTTGACGATGTAGCAGCTAGCTTCGATGAAAGAAGTAGAGTTACCTAATTGATCGCAATCGAAATATTAGCGGGCGTGTTGCCGGGCATTGTAGCACAGCTGAATCCCGGCGCTAATGGCCCCTTACATAAGCGTACACCAGCTAAGCTCTCTTCTTATCAGCAATTATCGATAAGATCTTATCATCCCGCGCACGTTTTTCCGCCCGAAGAAAAAAGTGCGGGTGGGACCTGATTGGAACTTGCTTTAGCTTTCCCAAGCAAAAATATTCGGAAGAAAAAAAAAAAAAAGCTTCAAACCTTTTTTTTTTTGTTCGACAGATTCCCGCCCCAATTGCGCGAGAACGCGATTCGGCAACAAGTACATCTCGAAAATAAATCCACTTTAGAAGCCAATTGACCTCGCATCCGCACGCAAAAAAATGTCGAGAGGAGCGCCGCGCGGACGGGGCGGCTTCGGAGGAGGTCGTGGTGGTGGTGGAAGCCGAGGCGGTACGTGAATGCATTTTCCAATTTTCTTTCTTTCTTTAAGATTTCCCTAAAGAAGAAGAAAGGGAAAAAAAAAAGGAATGCGACGAAAAGCTAACGTACGTAACTATTTTATCACAGGCCGCGGTGGTTTCGGACAGCGCGACTTCGGCCCACCGGACCAGATCCTGGAGATGGGCAGCTTCCTGCACGCGTGCGAGGGGGAGATGGTGTGCGAGAGCATCAACCCGAAAGTGCCGCACTTCAACGCGCAGATCTTTCTGGAGAACAAGACGGCCGTCGGGAAGGTCGACGAGGTCCTGGGGCCCATCAACCAGGTCTACTTCACCATCAAGCCCACCGAGGGCATCCAGGCCGCGTCGTTTAAGCCCGGCGACAAGTTTTATATCGGGTCCGAAAAGCTGCTCCCGCTCGAGAAGTTCTTGCCTAAGCCGAAACCCCCGCCGGGCGCGCCCAAGGTCAAGAAGCCGAGCCGTGGGGGAGGCGCTGGTGGACGTGGACGAGGTGGTCCGATAAGAGGAGGCGGACGAGGCGGTGGTGGTTTCGGCGGTGGAAGAGGAGGCCCGTCGAGAGGTGGTCGTGGCGGATTTGGTGGTGGATTTAGTGGTGGTCGCGGAGGCGGCGGTCGTGGTGGAAGCGGTGGATTTAGCAGAGGTGGTGGTGGAGGTGGTGGTAGGGGACGGGGCGGTTTCAGCCGAGGAGGTCGATTCTAAAAGGCTGGAAGCGAGATACCTAATACCCTCTCCCCCTTTCCCCCCTTCCTCCTCCATCCATCCATATTCCGTGTTGTCCTCTTAACCAGACAAGCATGGCCGCGACGGGGTGTGCTTAGCCTTAGCTCACCTCCCTTTTCCGTCCTTGTCGTTAGAAAGTGGCCGTCTGATTCAAATGTTCTCACGTGGTACGGGAATGGCGTTACGAAGGAAAGTTTTTTTATTTTATTTTTGATTATTTTAAAAAATGTAAATGTCCCTTTTTTTTTCAGTCGCCTTTACTCTCTTGTTCTGCAAATACTTGCTTGCTTGCATAGAGAGGAAAACGCTACGCTGTTTTCTCACCGCGGATATACCCGTTGCGTGTAAATATACGGTGTCTATCTCGTATATGATATCATGTCCCTACCGCATGGACTTGGACTTGGACTTGGTCGAGCTTGTCAATGTTATGCTGTATGTTGTCCAAGTTTTCGTGTTCGACTATCGAATGATCAGCTATAACGAGACTTGTCAAGTCTCTTCAAAGGTATACTCTTCGGTCTCTTGTAGTTAGTTGATTTCGAACTCGACATTCGCGTGCTGGGATAAGTTGGGCGTCGTTGAAAGGCCGGAAAGCAGCTATTGGGTTATCCTATTGCCCTTATTTTCTCTTCCAAGTTTTACCAGCAAACCAACATCGATATATGCAAACGTAAACGATATATACTGAGAGATGCAGCTTACCTAGTCGGACGTCAAGGAACATGATTTGTATTCTAACAGCCTAGTAAGCATGCTATCTTCTCTATTCATGGTCCCGCTGAATGTATCATAGATAATAACATGTCTTCACGACTTATAATAAGTAATACTCTTCTACCTCCCTCAGGCAACTAGTCACAAAACGCCGCTCACGACAGTATGCAACATGCTCATACAAAGCCATGTTAAAAAGAATTCATATTTCCTAGTTACTTATACTCCGTACTGGTAATCGTACCTTTATTCATATCCGTGCCTATCCTATATCGATACCGATGTTGATATTCCATATTCATGTTCATATTCATATTCATATTCATTCGTCCCCGACTCGTACAGGCCCTCAAGGTATCTATCTACCTCCTCACTACCCAGGCAACTCATCACAAGAAGAAGGAACAAAAAAAAAAAAAAAAAAAAAAAAA
>KZ112954.1:320949-457018 GCA_002120325.1 Daldinia sp. EC12
AAAAAAAAAAAAAGAACGAAGGAAACCAACGCCGCGCAGAAAAAGAAATTGGAAAAGGTATACTTCCAGCATCCTTTGCTAACGGTCAAACTTCGAATAAACCTTTAATCCTTCTTTGGAGAATACGCAAAAAGGTAACGTCCTATCCAAACAATCCAGATCGGGAACCTGTCCCTTAAGTAAGGCCGCATCATATCCTATAGCTGCTAGCCAGATATGGGTTCTATCCAGCTATGTCATCAAATTCGCGGAAACATTTAATAAGCCCCAGGTGTAGTCCCCGGCGTGCTTCGCGGGTACTCGCCGGGGACGTGGGGGTTACTATTCGTCCTGTCACCATACGGTCTCGATTGCCCATTCTGGCTTGAGAAAGGCATACCGGTAGCCGCATTAGGCAGCGGCTTTACGAAGCCGTTTCCAGCTCCAACTACCTGCGGCTGTTGATCCTTGCCTTGCAAGCTATATGCCCCCGTGCTCGGCGCATACTTCTGCTGGGTGTCGGTAGCCATCTCGTACGCGCCGGGGTTACCCGAGTCTTGACTGGTAGTAGTCTCCAAGGTATGCGTCGTGCTATTAGACGCTGGACCCGGGATAATAACTGGCCGACTCTGAGGTCCCCTTTGTTGCTGCTGCTGCTGCTGAATAGGTTCCCCATTATATGGGTTTACGCCATCTGCTCTCGCTTCATGGTCAATAACTACTGCTTGACTGTGTGCCTGGTCCAATCTCACGCTTGGGGTATTCCCGTAGGATTGGCCAACTAACTGAGACGCCCTATTTCCAGGATATGGTTCACCCATCCCGCTGCCAGGCAACGCGCCTGCTGCTGCGATTACGTCTCTATCTTGGTTGATACCCCCATTGGCACCGCTAAGCGCATACTCGTTGCCTACAAGTCCGGAACCGACACTGCTGGGAGAGCGTGGCACTTGTAAGCCTCTCTGTGCGTTGACTTGTATGTCGGACGGGAACCGACCTCCTGGCTCAGGCCTGTTCTGCATGGAGTCCTGTCGATAACCTGGGCTAGCCATAGCTGGGTCGGCCGAAAATGGCTCGTCATCCTCGTCATCCACGATGCCATCCGAACTCGTAGTACGCTGCGAAGCTCGTGAATACGCGCGAGAATGGCCCCGAACAAAATTGCTAAGCTCCTCGGGAGACTTCTCGGTAAGAGCCTTGATATCCTCATACCAAGCCATCATAGTATCGTGGCTTTCGGCACGGAAGACCCAAGTATGACCGCGGTGCATAGCCCCAGTCTGTCGTCCCTTGAGGATGAACTTGTTGGAAGAGCCACCTTCGGCAGAGTGAGAACCAAGCTTCTGCTCGGGAAGATACAAAGACATAACCGGCGCTTGAGTCTTGTCTGCAGATTTGAATTCGTGCAGGTGAGTCGGCGATAACACATACCTATATATACATCATGTTAGCTTACCCTGGTCTGTTTTCGCTTCTCTAAAAGTGACACCTCACCATCCCGCTGTATAGCTCTTTAAGTATTTGCTCTTGCGCTCAAGTAGACCTGCACGGATTTCCTGACATGCAAAATGATCTCGGCCTGGATAATGGATGTGCTCAGCCGATCTCAGCGGCACGTCGGGGTCGACAAATTGTGAGTCTCTCTGAATGAATGTGATCCACTCGTGATCCTTGGGCATCGAAATGGGACCGGCACGCAGTTCGTCGATGGCGTTATAGGCTGCATCTGCTTCTCGCTTGATAATACCCACGTACGCGTTGTACGATTTCTGAATTTCGCCGACGACAATTGACTCAAGTTCTCTACCTGACGACTCAAGGTTCAAGTATGCCTGTCACTTTGTGAGATTTTGATATCACCCATACGTAAAAGGAATTGCTTTTACCTTGTGTAAATAGTTCTCTTCGTCGAGTTGCCTTTCAAGCTGGCGATCTACTGCAAGTCGCAGAAGGTATGGATCTTGCTTGCCCGTAGTCAAAGAGGAATCTAACTCGCTCTGCCCTAGGACCTCTTGCAGCGCGTTGACAGCCCTCCTAGTGCTCTCCATTTCCTTCTCGACAGAATTCTTAAAGTCGCTAGATAAGCCCCTAATCTCTTTTATCTTCTGGTTAAGATCGCTTCTTAAGCCAGTCAATGCTAGAATGACGTCCTGCTCAATTTCCTTAGCTTTGTTTGCCTCTATAATCATATTTTTATGATGGCCTCTTAGAATTTGGAGCGCATCGTCCAGTCCGCCGGATGCGAGGAAGCCAGGCGGTGTTGACGTGTTGTTGAGTACATTGGCTAGCTTAAGAAGCGACTTGGACCGATGCTCGTAGTGTGATTGTATCTCCCTAAAATATGCAATAAGATCCTTGAGAATCTTCCGCCACGCTACATATTGGACGTTAGCGATAACGAAACATATAAACGAACGGCGATAAAAGACGGCAAAACATACACTGGAATCTCTCAGCTAGTATTTCCGTCGGGCTACCCGAAGTCGGCACTGGACAATAGAATGCGCTATGAATTTCGTCCGAATCATGGGAGCTTTGTAAAGCCAGGCTTCTCACGCTACCGGCCTTCATGCTCCTGCGACTGCTACTGCGCTTGAGACTACCACTCCTGCGTAGAGAGCCTTTCTTTTTCAGGGTATTCCCCCTCGATAGGGATATGGCATGGGTGCTTGCGCCATCGCCGGTAGTGAGTATTTCGGGTCGCGAAGATATGGAATTCGAGCGCTGCATGGTGGAATGCTGGTAATGGCTCTGCTGTGATGTTGGACCGTCGACGATTGAGTCGCCTCGTACACTGGCATCCCACTCCTCGGTAAACTTTGGTTGACGATTCGCTGCTTGATATGTATCGCTCTGAGGTGGTGCGATATGAGAATTCGCTAGCGTGTTGGACAAGGTTTCGTCATCTACTTGACCTCTTTGTGGTTGATGATAAGGAAAGTAACCTCCGGAATTGGGCCTCGAATAGCCAGCCGTGTTACCGTTGGTAGGGAATGCTGCGGGATCTAGGGTGGTTGTGGGTTGATTCATATTGGGGTCGATGGTAGGCGGAGCGAGAGGGACTGGAGGCTTGGCGGACATGGAAAGCGTTGACGTAACTCTAGACATGAATGCCGGTCAGAAGATATGAGTTAAAAGGTTTGAGACTAATGGATAGGAAAGCGGCCAGTCCGTGGGCTTAAGCAGCTCCCGGTCTCACAAGTCTTACTTGGCGTACCTTGACTAGAACTATTAGATCCTTTAGAACGCGCGCCTATGTAGCACCAAGTGACAACGCAGATTCGTGGGTAGTGTAGCGATGTGCATAGAGTTCGAGATCGTTGCAGATGGCGGTAACGAATGGCGTCTTCGACTTTTGGTTCTTCTTTTTAAACAATGTTTTAGTCCTGAACGACAACCAGCATGTTAGCTTAAAAGGGATCATGGATGGGTTAGTAAGTTACTTGTTGGGCATTTGTTCTATGCTGCGA
Source organism: Daldinia sp. EC12 (assembly GCA_002120325.1). NCBI lineage: Eukaryota > Fungi > Ascomycota > Sordariomycetes > Xylariales > Hypoxylaceae > Daldinia > Daldinia sp. EC12. The sequence goes on from KZ112954.1 coordinate 324,399, forward strand.
TAAGTTGAGACGGGTATATTTCAGGCCTACTAGGTAGGTTCGAAGTATCAAAAGTGGCTGCTGGTTCTAGTTAATGAGCTTAAAAAAGCCGTCACGAATCGGGTTCCATGTACATGATTCAGGAATCCCTATTGTTGGAAGTCGGGCGCCAGCTCGATTGGGCTCTCGTATAAAGTAAAATGAAGGTAATTCATACTTACAGGACTAATAATCTTACGATTGAAGTATAATCCGGTAATAAAATTCGAAAGCGACGGTTGGCGATGGGAAAATAGGGTCAGGTCCCTGATTATGTGAATACGGGAAGAAGAGGAAAAAGAAGAATAGTCAGAGCTTGGAAAGGATGTGCAGTGACGATGATGTGGTTGTCGTCACCTTTGCGAACTGGGATCTACTTACTACTACCTTTAGGTAATGTACCGCTGGCTCCGCTGGCTGCTGCTGCTATAGGTAAAAACTTCATATGTTACATACATGTAGGTAGGTAGATAGGTACCGATGCTACCAGCTGGTCGTTCCTACCATCCGCATTCAGTTATGTCGAAACTAGCAAGGGCCCGGCAAAGTCGGCCCACTAGGAAGGTTGGCGGGGTTTGTTCGTTCTTGCACGTTCTTGCACCAGTCTTTGTCAGACAATATTATGACGTAACCTATCTTCCGGTCTTATACGGAAATATCCGCACCTACCATAGTACCATAGTATGTCTTTCAATTCCCTGATAGCAAACACAATCAATATAGTTATCCAATATCTTATTGATTCAACCTAATATAATACATTTATATCAGCTTTTATTTCAATCAACATAGAGTAATGGAATAATAGATGCCCGTTCATCAGAATGGGAATTACCTAGGTACCTAGTTATTTTTAAATCAATTCAGTCATGTTGATAAACGTGGCTATTCTCGTCCGTCACATGTGAATCCTTAGTTCTTCCAGCTCAACATTTTCCATCTATTAAAAATCATCTATTAGAGCCAATCCACTAGAATCGCTACGCTGTTCTGCATAGACGGTAAATTTGATAGGCCATATTTTACGAATGCAGCTGCAAGAAGAGTTGTTCATACTTTAAAACCCCATACTCATACATACCCCCCAAAATCTTCCTATCACCTCAGGTCCACCCTCTAAGTCCAAAAATATAAGCCACCTACGTCCCTCCTTGTCATTATAAGTTTACGACCATATGTATATTACCGCTTTGCCATGCTGTACTACTACGTCGTACCTGCATATATTGGTACAAAACAGGTATTCAACTGCTCTGGTTTCACGTGAAGATGCAAGAGAATCTATATTACTAAATCATTTGCATCAGTCTAGCATCAGTCTACCACAACTCGCTCTCCATTGCCCAAAGTCGCGTTTTGGGTACTAGAATTATCATAGAACATTATTAACTATTTCTTATAGACTATAAGTCAGGCGTCATTCGGTTACTCCTTGCTTGACTCCAACAAAGTAGAATCACCCTTCCGTCCCCCCTTTCCTGAACGCCTCGCCTATGCAAATGCTATCTCTGGGATCTCCATTATCAATGCATTGGCTTCTCGAAACGCCATTTCCCATGTCGAAAAGTGCCATTCTCACACGACACAAAGTCCAATCTCCACCGCCGGAGTGCCCTTCGCCTGCCGTTAATCGAATTACATCCTTGCTCTTTTTAGAAGACTCCCTGAGCTTCATACTAGCTCCGATATAGACCTTACCGTCTCCGTGGTCGTAGTATGCTTAATTCTTCCTTTACGTCTCGGCGGCGGCGCCTTAGGTGGGGCCTTCTTAATATTCCTAGTACCATTATCATGTACCGCAGACACGTACGGTGTTCCGTGCCGGTGCTTCGGTACCTCAGGAAGCGGTTTCTTCGGTCTGGTTGGCTTTGATGTCTCTTTCGTTCTATTCTCTCCCCGGCTAGAAGGAATCTCATTCTTGACCTCCACTCCATTAACAACTATGGGTTTAGTTTCACCTTGACCTTCAACCTCAACCTCAGATTCGGGTTTAGGTACGGGTACGGCTTCGGCTATGGCCTCGGCCTCAGCTTTCCGGCTTGGCGTCTGAACGCCTGGCTTCTCCATAACTGCTGCCACGTGCACGACGCTAACGTTACTGGCAGTCTCCTCATGCGAAAGACTAATACCGAGGAGTTTGCGTGCGATCTCTTCGGAGCCGGCACCTTCATCAGAAAGCCACTTAACCTTAGCTACGCGGTCGACAAGCCTCAGAGTTGTTTCGTCCACGGGAGCGAAATGGGTATTTCCTGATCCGGCTAGTATCCTTAGTAGTTTTTGTACCTCGTCCTTCTTGTAGTGGGGCGGCTGGCTAAGTTGCGTATGGGCAAGCAAGGGGTACATCACACGGAGGTACGTATGTCGTAAAGCCATCAATTCTTCTGGCAAGTCGAGAAGATTACGAATAATGACATCAAGAAGCACTCGTAAGTCATTGGTATAGAAATACTCGTACGTCGCCCTGGTGGTAAAAAGTAAGTATAAAAGCTTCAAGATAAGAAGTTGTAAAGATGTCTCGGTTTCGCGGTTGAGAAGCAGTATAATATTTTCGCCAAAAGTTCTATAGTTCGACCCGTATAAGCTAAGGCACTTAACAACTTTGTTTGTCAAGGGCGCAATCAAGGCGGGGTCGTTTAACGCCGCTGTGGAAGCGACCATATATTGCTCGTTGAGGACAAGCTGACACTAAAGTCAGTATTAAATATAGTTAAAGTACGTTTCATGGACAGGTTTTGACCTACCAAGACTCGAATAATAGGATAGTGATATGGATCGTGCGCATCATCGGAAAAGTCCTCGATGAGTTCGAATAGGTAAGTCACGAATCCATCGTCGACGTGTAGCAGATCCTCGATACGAAGCTGTTCAATTCGTGACATCTCATACATCAAATCCAATAGCAGTCGATGCAAGCTCGGATCGTTATCTCTTCTCCCGTTGATGAGTTCAAGTAGACGGTGGAAACAACTCTCATCGATCATCCTTTTAAAAGTTGATTCATCCGCTCGGCCATCGATCAAGAGGAAATTAGCGATGACATATAAGGGACCGGGTTCATCTTCCTGTAGTAAGCTATATATAATTTGCGTGCGCACGTATTCCGGGTTAATGTGGAAGAGGTTCCCATGGAGAAGGATTTGCGAGCAATTAGCTACGTCATCTTCGGACTGAGAGAACTCGTCCCGGCATCGCGACGCGAGATACAGCCATGATCGTAAGGCGTCATCGATGGTCTCGTGGGCCTCGGCAGGACAATTAGTAGAAACTACTTTAGCCAACTCTGCAGAAATAATAAGATTAGCTATATTGTAAAGAGAGAACAGGAGAGTTGATTGAGTGTGCTTTTCCGTCCGGAGTAAGAAAATTTGAGGATTGGGAATTGGGAATTGGGGGATAGGAGGAGCAGTCTAGACGAACCAATCCATAATTGTTCCTCATTCTCTATCGAGAGATTGTATTCGGAGTCGGCCATATTGAAGATTAGAACCCCATCAAGGTGTCCGGCATCGCGTCAGGAAGTCCGACGAATCTGAGAGCGCGATGAATGCTAATGGAATAAAACAACAAATGATAAATAGTCAACGGGTCCGCGATGTGGAATCATAACCGAACCTAGGAGTCGGCTTTGTGTGGTTAGGTCCCCGTAATATGGAGGATGATGATGAAGTGAGTGAGAGTTAAACGGCCGATCAGACGTGGTTGTAACAATAAAATGGGCTGGCGGGTTTGGAGAATGGATGGAGAATTAGAAGGGTTAGAGGGTTTGTCGTAAAAGGAAGGAATAGAAAAAAATGGCAGGGTAATGCCAAGGGTAGTTCAAGCTAAGGAAAGGGAAAGTACCAAATTTAGGTGCATAGCATTTTCCATTTTCCATTTTCTCCATGACCTAAGGGCCACGAGTTCCCCGCGTCGGGCACAGGCCATTTTTAGGTTTATGAACTCATAATCGCCAAGGATGTCTTTTTGTTATCTATGCAGCTAAATGTATTAATCTAACGGTTATCACAATCAACTGCGGGACCCAGACTTGCATCCCTACCTGTCCTTCCCTACATGTATCCTTTTCCCTATCATCATAGGTACGTCTTATAGGTACCCTCCTATAGGTACTGTGTTAGGTATTTATTCTAGACCAGCATAGCCATCTTAGTAAGAGTCCAACTTCAACTTCATTAACACCAGGTGACTCGTCAGGTTGAATCTTACTACATGAGTGATGACAGTTTTTTACACAAATTGTGATCAGGTGTTGCGTCGAAGCAATCATAATAACCTAACCTAGGGAAACGATTGGGAATACGAAGCATTCACCCCTTTTTATGACATGTGTTCGTTACGGAGTGTTTAACTAAGTTTAAAAGTAGATCAAGGACCGAATCCGAAAACTTCTTACAAAGCAAGAGGCGACAGTCCTATAATCACAGCCTCGCTTGAATATAGGTACTTACCTAGGTATCTAAAGTATCACCATATACTACATACCTACATAGGTGTGTAATTACTAAATTTCTACGTATCACGATTTACCACCCTTTAGCCCATATAGTTATAGCTAGATAAATTCATCTGTTTTTATTGTCAACTTCAGACGCCTGCAAATGCTATCTAACTAGGATACAGTCAGAATTCAGTAACATATCAACTATATCTACATTCCGTCTCGAGCTACCGCTCCTAAGAAAGGTACCTACGCTCTGCCAACGGTATGTTAGCATTAACGGTCCAAAATAGGGTTTTGGAGTACTGATCTGACCGTTTGACCTTATCGCCGATGACGTACTGGTTCTGATTATGGCCAACACACCTTGGTATACCTCCATACCTCCCTCCACCTCTTACGAATTCATCTCTGCTGCTATCCCGCCGCCAGCGAGCATACAAGCTCAATATACAATAACCCAATTAGCTGTGAAGCTAACAGTAGGAAAACTGAAAGCTTAACCCGCCTAATCTGGTCTCATAATGCGATGCTAATCACCTGATACGCGCTACGAATTAAATAGACTAGCTAGGCCGTCTAAATTGTTATCATTCCCGTTCTCCCTGCCGTTGCTCGTAGCGCCTGGTCCCGAAGTATCATGGCTGGGTACCGGAGCAGTCATAAACTGCTGGGCCATTTTGCTGCGGATCGGCCTCTTTGCTGAAGGAGCTTTAGTAGGCATTCTGGTGCTTTTGCTCAACTTTCCCATCTCCGATACGCTCACTCCCTTTATATCTCCTAGCAATTGGAGGACGACTGCTCGTTGACCGCGGGAGCTTGTTTCTTTCCTCATCATATATTCTATTCCGCTGTCCACGTCAGCTTGCTTCACGTTGGGAAGCGAGAGCAGCACGTCCCTAGCTGTTTGTGTGAAGTCGTTGTATGTCACTAGGATAGCGGCAATGAGCGAAGCGAATTCCTTCTGTAGGTCAACAAAATACGCTTCGTGAATAGAGGTAATGCATGCTTTTACAACATCTGACGATATGTATTCGCGGATGACGGCGGTCGTGTCAGAAGGTGGAAGACCTGTTGAAAATTCCGGAACGATGGAGCGGAAAACCCTTAACATGATGTTGCAGCACCGAGAGTCATGCCATCTTATCGCATGGGTGCAGAACATCAGGAGGGGCTCTACAACAGACGAATGCATAAGGCAAAATTCTCGGAGTGTACGATGCTTTCCTCCATCATTGCCGTCTGTGGGTGAAGTTAGCATATATGTCTCGTAAAAAGATATGACAAGTCGCTAATAGGCCAAACTTACTGAGCCGAGCTGGGTCTAAAAAGTCAGCAACCATCATCACAGCTGCGTTGGTCAATTGTCTCAAGATGCTCTCCGCTTTCATCTCTTCGGTCAGAGCATCTCCTCCCGTCTTTACTGCCTGTTGATGTTCAAGTTTCATCCATTCCGAGTTAATCCTGGCATCCATCTGCTGGCAACATGCGGCTAGAATTGGGGGGAGGAAATGCTCTCTCAGAGCGATCGGGCAGTTATCCACCAGATATCTAACGAGATTAAGAACGTTAATTAACTGATGAGCTGAAAGACTGAATGAATCTGCAAGGAGGGCGTGGGCTAGGGGTCCTGGAAGCTCGCTGAAGCCGTAGAAGTGCACGTCTAAGCGCGTCATACAATAGATGATCGCGTAGCACGACTCGCGTACGAAACGTATGGAGCCTCGAATCGTCGAGGCAAGCCCCTCTAGTGTGAGCTTCTTCTCGAGTACGCGAGCGTAAAACTCATCTTTACTACCTTCTGAGATGCCGGCTTGCCAAAACCTGTCAGTAAGGACGCGACCGACGATTGATCTCATCTCAGGTGGCAGTCCTGTCCAGTTATTAGACGTATGTGAAGCGTGCGCATGTCTACATAGAAATGTCAATATATACCCCATTTCAGAGATATACGGGGAGTCTTACGTCAAAAAATTCAGGAGTTGAGGAAGGATAATTGGGAATCCATCTTGCCACAAGGCACACGAGACCTGGTACGGATCAGTACCCTTTTCCACCTTATCAGCGGAACAAGTCAGAAATGACTTTGTAGGTCGTAGTGGTAGAACCTATGTACTGTGTCAGAAAATAACTTTGGAATATGAGTAGCGGGATCTCCTAACAGTTTGTCGCTCTTCAAGCTCGGCTTGTAATGCTTGTCCCTCAGCATCAAGTTCTACCGAACCCCAGTCTGCGATGTTTTGCATCTGCATTCGGGCAAGATAGTTCTGCGCTTTGTCAAGAGCCATGAGCTCGCAAAATCCAGCATATGACGATAAAGCTTGCTTGAGGCGGTCATCCTGCCACTGGGCTACGACAGGGTCAACAAACCCCCGAAGTTTCTGGGCCTTCGTAGCCTGGTCGAGTCGGGTAGAACGGTGACTAGGATGGTTAGTATGCCTCCGGAACTGTTCGGTACTTGATGCTTACACTATAGTAAACAGGAAAGTCTGGTAGGTAATTTGGCGTTTCTCGTCAAGGGTTCCCGAGGCAATCATTTCATTTACCTTTGCTTCTATCTGGTCATAAACATCCTGGAGACCTAGTTAATATATGTAGTCAAGTACGACAAGGAAATGGGACTGCATCTCTGACCAGTAAATGATCGGGCATCTTGACGGCGAGTCTTTGAAGTTCGACTAAACTTTCCGTCTGCAACTCCTTAATTGCATCTGTGTATACCCGATAATCAGGGTGCGTGGCTGGCCACGTTACGAGAATGTGCTCTAAGACTTTAAGCATGAAACCTGCATTTCGATCAAGCGCATTAATGGAGAAAGCGACAAGAAGCTCCAGAATTCGTTTTCGGATAAGAGGATCCTATTTCGATAAGTAAACATCGACAGGATACCAACGGAACAGAACGTACCTCAAACTTCATCGCTAGCAGGCGATTACACCAAGACTCAAGACTCCCTTCTACCGCGTTTTGCTGTGATAACATGTTAAAAATAAACTGTGACCAATAGAAAATATGTTTATACTAACCTCTTCGACAAGCACGTATTCGCGCCACCTTACGTACCCCTTTAGAGCCGCTTCAATTACCGTTGCTTGAGCATCAACACGGAGGACTTGTGGAGATGTCTTGGAATAATTCGCCACTGCCAATGGTTAGATTGAGAACATTACCAACTCAAGCGAGACATACTATTGAAGGTTGGTCCATCGTCATAAAGATGCTCCAAGATGTTATCGGTTTGGCTCAGGATGTGTTGCATTGCATCAGTTGTCTGTAACTCCACAATGAGCTCAATTACTGTTGAGCTATAGCGTCTATAGTTTCCTAGGAAAGCGTGGCGTTCGGGGATTGTGTCTGTGTCTTCTAATAGGAACAGAAACGTAGGGTCTTGCGTGTCTTCAGGCAAGCTTTCATATCGAACAAGCCTCGAACTGCAACATTCCAGAAGCGGTCCAATGAGCGAAGGCAGGCTTGCAATATTTCGTCCAAGAGACTCGTTACTTAAAAGCCGAGTCCATGTCACAAGGACGGGAATTGAGACTACCAGGCTTTGACTTTGGGCGATTAACAAAAGAAGTTGTAAGAAACCTTGGAAGTCGATACGGGATGGGTCGTTAGGTAAAACATTGAAACGTCGGTCCATATAAGTACCCAGGAATGAAATCACCTATTGATAGTTAGTGGAAATAGAAATTAGGCCTTTAGCCAAACACACCTCAGATAGCTTCTTAGAGAATTGATATTTATCGTCGTCAATATCCTCTGGATCAACTACCGACCACTGAAAAAGCTGTCTAAATAAATCGATATATTTGCTGCCGTAAAGTGGGACAACCAAGTCTATAAACTCCTGGTCGACAAAACTAGTTCTCGAATAGAGAGAATGTAGAGCTTCCAGGGATGCCTTTTGACGATTAGTAACGGGCACGGGGAAAACTGGTAAAGCAGCTTACCTTCTGGACCTCAATATGGTTTGCGCGGAGCCCCTCACACATCACAGGAACACACTGTGTAGCGGTGACGGCATTGGGAACGACCCAGGGCAGTAGAGAGTAGAGTACACCGAGAGCACGAACTGCACAGCTTCGCACTTCTGAATCGTTTTGTATATCTTCGGATAAACAACGATTTAGCAGATCTGTTATTCTTGCGAGCCAGCCTTCACTACCACACCTCACATCCGGGCCAGCCTGCCGGTTAGGGAAGGTCTCCGTTAGGACGGCGGCGGGTGTGAAAATCTCGACAGATGCCTTGCTAAGGACTCCCTCGCGGACTGCCACCACTGTGTCGTCGCCACTAAATATATCATCGGAGAGCATCTCTAGAATGCACAGGACAAGCTCCTTATGTACTGCAGGGCCTGACCACAGTTGGCAAAGTAGAGCGTCCATATCCATCCACTCTCCAGCCCAGGTCCTTTTTGCGACCTCAACCCACAACAGGGCAATCTTGTTTCTTAAATACGCGGGGTCTTCCCTGGTTATGCCTCGTGAAAGCTCCAAAACACCATTGCGCAGGTCGGTAGCCTGATCTTCGGTGTAATCAGCCCATTTATGCTTGATTACATACTCGAGGAGTGATAAAGCGTAATGTCGCACGACGGGGGACTGAGTCTTGTCGACGGAAAGGTGAAACCCGTAAAAGGAGGCATTTCCGTTGTTCTTTACGTCCTCGAGGAACATCTGGGCATCTTTACGGGCGTCGTTGGGAGAGTGAGGGTTATGAATGACCTCTAGGGCCTTATGGATCTTAGGTAGGACCTCCATGTTGTCGGCGCCAAAACCTACGCTGCCCGATCCCATATTTCCGTTGATCACAGTATGTGCAGCCATCGTATTAGGGGAACTGGAAGATGCGCGGTACGGCGACGATCTTTGGAGGGGTGGGTGGGAGCTATCGGTCAACCTTGCTTTCAGGTGTGAATCATCAGGCAAGGTCTGAAGATGGGTTACGAGACAAAATGAAAGACAGCGGAGATGTCAAACAGTCGAATTGAGAATGAAGATTCGGCACCGGATGCCTTTGTAAAATTAAACGAAGGGAAAAAAAAATAAAAATAAAAAAGTGTCGGATTGTTAATATGGTTCTTGCTTGAGGAAGGGTTGCAGGTGGAACGATGAACTATGAAATTATGCGCTAACTTAAAGGTACCGTGATTGAGGTTCGTGTTTCTGGCGGAAATTTACAGGTATTGTGCAGGTGGTAATGTTGCTTCAGCTCGGCGGCAGCAGACCGTACCTTCTGCACGCGACGATTGGTGGGTCCACCTTGAGTTTGTATTTGGTATACATGGATAGTACCTAACCTAACCTAACCTCTAAGATACCTCCCTCTAGGTACCTAATGGTGCTGTAAGTCATTATTATTAGGGTGTACCTGCCTTGCCCTATCTCTGGTGCCATACACTGACCCCACCTTCAAAGGCTTGTTGTCATGTACTATTATGTACTTGGTCTCATAACCAATCAGCTATCTGATCCAGCAGGGAAGCCACTGTTCTGGAAGCACTAGAACAATTCCAAAATCGTCCCCTACAGACTGTGCTCCACAATACCAGAACTTTCAGATTGTCCCAATCGCAAGTTCAATGTACTAAATTATCTAACAGTTAGGTACCTAGGTTAGAGGGTGGTTTGATTTTACGAGTATAAAATTCCATGGGCTTCCGAAGTCGCAATAGGTATCTACAATTCGTTGTTGAAGAATAGGTAAATCGATAGAAACCGCATTCGTCACATTTCAAAGAGGTAAATGTTGAGATCGTTTATAACAGGTAGGTACCTAGGTAGGTTTACATTACCAACCTTGAAGCTATTGTTAACTCCTATATAGACACATATCATTATTATGAAGGGTTCAGGCATCCAGGGTAAATATTAATATTCCCATAAACACAATAGCTTGTCATAAAAACTTGTCGATACACACCGGAGATTTCTATCTCCCACCTCGGATCCTGGTTGAAAATCGCTCCCGTAGTTCATGCTCTTGTGTTCTTCAAACCGTCCCAGCACTTTGATCCCGCAGAACTCGGGCTCTGTACCACCCGAGATCTCAAGTACCCGTGATCCCGCATGCATGCATGAGGCGAGAACGAAGACTTTCCATGGCTGGTTCTCCCCCTTGGTGTATGCTGAAGCCTTTTCCAATCTTATCAATTTGAGTCTCCATACGCCTCCTTGTAAGTTTTGCTCTGCTAATAATCTGGGTCTATAAGGGGGCACGCCATTTCTCTGCTCATCGAACGCATAGACTCTGATGTAGTCATCATAGCTTCCAGTAACAATCACAGAATCATGTAATGAAATCTGGAGATTTAGAGGGAGTATGGCAGTTACTCCTGCCCCGTGGCCTTTGAAAATAATCGGTGGGTGAGATGCCTCTATTAAGTCCCCCTCAGCATCAGTACGAGCCGAATAGTATGCACAATTCGTCGTAAGGAGCTTGGAGTCATCGCCTCCAGAGAATACCGCGAACTGCTTAAAACTGTCTTCTGAAGAACCTGACTCATCTGACCTGAGCCTGCTTGGCGTCAATGACGAAAATGCCACCGTCCAAGCCTCGAGACTGTGAGTTATTACGGGTCCATCACGCGTTTTGGAGGTGTCCCATAAGTCGGTCACACGCAAGATATGGACTTCGTAGCTGGAGGTTGTAATTGCTAGGAGCTCAGGGATATGTGGGTGCCACGAGCATGATAAAAATAAAACTCCTTCATCATCACCAAGTGGTTTATGGGTAATGATTTCTTTTAGAGAAGCTGAGGATTCTTCTAAAATGGAAAGGTTGAAAAGTGAAAGGCTGCCAGTACTGGAAACGACAGCTAGTACATTTGACCTTTCTTGGCTAGGATGAAAGTGAAGATCAAGAATAGCAGAAGGGTAGAGAACAGTTTGCACATGCTTTCTATCAGATGGTGAATTTGATATTAAAATTAAACAACAGGAATAGATGGGTAGGTATGTGTATAGCTTACATATCTGCAGTCTTTAGCAACTGGAAGAGAACTAGACTACCATTTCGAGTCTGGGTCTTTTTTACTTGCTGTATTTCGTCGTCAGTTTCGATGGTAATATCCGCCTCTGTCTTATCCTCTTTTTGTAAGTTATATGTGCCAACGACAAAATAGTCCTGATGGCTTGGACAGAACTCTACACAGCTTGGAGGGAGATCAAGGGTTAGTGATTTCAGCGGCGTAATGCCACGTCCGTGCACTTCCATGACGTTGTTGCCTATGAGGTGTTTCGATCGTGTTTATATTCGTCAACGGAGAATATGTCAGCAATTAGCGTCATGGAGACATAAGACTTGCTGCGATGTAAAAATATTAAGCCCCGCGGAGACTTCAAAGAGAATTGTTCCCCGTCAATTTTTGAAGTTGTTTTTTTGCTTTTTTAGAGGAAAAGAGTGGGGACCTATACTAAAATAGTGGAACATTCAGAGCTGCCAGGCTGCATGCCGGTTTTGGGGAGCGGCTCGGAATCATCCCCGCTGAATAAACCCTGGAGCACAGCCTTGTTATTGGATCCGGTCCAATTAGCGCCCGAGCGCCTGGTTCCTGTGCTGCAGACCTGCAGCAAGTTCGATGGTCCTCTTGTCGAAATACCGTGGTAACAAGCCAAGCTACAGACTGCAAGAACTAGGGGAGGGGAGTCGGGCATTTGAACTGGCAAGAGCATATCGATCATCAACAACCCCGAACCCCGGTCAAATAGGTCTTAATGGTGCAAGAGCCTTTGGGTTTTCGACTAGGTAGTTATGCCTAGTTGACTTTCCGTTTCCAATGTTCTAAGTCTGACTCGTATCATCAACAATTGACTTCTTACATAGTCCCAAGTTCTATCCCTCCTTAATCTTTTTAACTAGTTATGCGATATTTGTTCTGAAACTTTTATCACTTCTACATTTTTATTCTCATCGTAGAAGCTGCTTCTTACCGATTTAACGTACCTAGGTACATACTCATCTCGTTATTGAATTATAGCCATGAGTTCCGAGGACTCAGATTTCTATGGTGGAGATATTCGGTCTACCTTAACTGACGCCAAGTTACTGACTTATAGCCTTAGGTGACGACGAGGTTTTAGCAGACCTCAAAGCTAAAGTAAAGATATTTGACGTTGAGGGTTGGTGGGAACAACATCAAACTCTTGATACACCGCTTAAGATGCAGGCGCAAAAGAAGGAAGCAGTCGATATCTCTCACCTACACAACCCATATGCCAAACTCAAGAACGCTTGGCAACTCACCGAGACCATTGAAGAGTTCGTACAACGCGTGCCCCCCGCGACAACAGACGAAACTCCGGAAGACCCCTGGATTTGGGTTTGTAATCCATATATTTCCCGCAAAGCGAAACATGAAGCAAGTAATCAAACCATTCCAGGGGGCGAAGATGAAGCCCCAGAAGAGTTCGGAGCAGACCTGCCAAGTGTGGTTGAGGGCGGAATGGCAAGACTACATCTCGCCTCAGAATTCATCGACGCATGCAAGAATTCTGGAAACCACCCAAATATAATCACTCGAGAGTGTCGTAAGGCAGGCATGGATGCGGCCAAAGATATTCTGAATCTCGCAAGGGCTCTGCGTGTAAGATGCGGCAAGGTGAGCAGTTCAATCTGTATGAGTATATCTTTGAGCAATTATTTCTGATATATGGCAGTGGATGCTCTTCTGTCCCGTCCACCAAGTCAATGAGATGTGGGAAATTGTCGCCAAAGCTACGGCAAATAACGAGCTTGGGATTGGTGCCAAGGTAGCGCCACGATCGACTACTGATAAGAGGACGGACCGCCTCATATGTGTCTACACCGCCGATTTCTCCGATACTCAGGATGTGAGGAGGGTCGCCGAAAAATTGAAGCAGCTTGGACTTATTCAAGCTAGGGATCGACCGATATACTACAAACCAGGTAAGCCTACCGTCTGAATAGATTCTCCTAAGATGATGCTTACCAGATTAGATGTGTACACTTACCTAGGCATAGCACGAGGCAATCCCTGGGAGATAAGGGCCTCTATATATGACAGCAAATCTATGCTTAAGAAAGCTTAGAGCGAGAGAAGAAAGTCATAACCGAAGAAACTGGAGAAAGATGGGCTCTTGCAGAAAATAGTTGAATTTGTCGATACCCTTCATCACTGGGAGCTTGGTTCATGCATACCTAAATCAGAGACTTTGAGGAGTACAGGCACTAATCCGACTGTGACCCAAATAGGATTTTAACGCTTACTTGCTGCCCCTTTAACGCCATCAAATGCATTGACCTTCCATGCTAATGTCATCCAACTCCCGCAGCCTGGTTTCGTGACGTTCTCTTGCGCATCATCCGGCCTTCCATAGTCGTCCGTCAAGGGGTTTAATATATCGCCCACGATTCACACTCCGACTTCCAGAATCGATCCCTACACTGACGTGGCCCATCCCGCTTCTAGTCGGGTTGCTGGCCAGCGTCGGGGTCCGCCGACTTTAAGAGTAATACAAGCCTATAAGCGCTATTACCATTTAGGTAGTACCGATGGAGCTTCTTCGATCGTAGAAATCCTAGCCTTTCGTATAGCCTCATAGCTGGTATGTTCGTTTCTTCCGTTTCCAAAACAACTTCGTCGGCGTGGCGCTCGGCCATCGCATCGATCGCCATCCTTACTAGCGCAGTCGCTATCCCGTGGCCCCTGAAGGCAGATGATACCGCGAGCATGGCTATATAGCCTCGATGAGTGGGAGGTGAGTGAGACGCATGGTGTTCGAGCTTGCAAATGATGACGCCCATAAGAGATTTATCGACAGGATTGAGCGCCTGATATTAGGGCACTGAAGTATTAGCAAAATCGTCAAACGATGGAAAATAAATACACGTGCTCAGGCTTACCATGTAGCACAGGTGAGCCCATTGGTACAAGAAATATCGGTAGACATATATACTGTAAGGCTCACTGAGGTCCTTCGAAATCAAGGCCCGGATAGCTGGTAGATACTTTTCCTCCAGGGAATGTTCGTATTGTATATATAGGAGTTCCCCAGGAAGCTCTTTTGCGCGTTCTATTTCCATAGCTTTTCTGCAGACAGCGTGTGAAGTTCTAGTGGTACCGAGGAATCCCAAGAAGTTAAGCGCCGCTATCGGTATCGTCCGTCAGACTTGAAAACTTAGTATGCACACGGTCAATAAAAGGATAAGGTCAAAAAGGTAATTCCTAAAGACGCGCCGTTGAGAAACCGGGGGGCAACGTTATAATGGCTTGACACACTAAGGAGCATGAGTTGACTAAGACGGGCAGATGGTCCGTTACAGTAATAAATTGAGACGAAGAGCGACCAGATCAGACGGCCCGCTTTCACATGCAAGCTAAAGAATTGGATTTTTATTTTTTTATTGTACATGCCTAGTTATTTTATTGTACTGGGTTACAAGGAGGGAGGGACCTTCGAGCTGACCTCTCTAGGATAGGAATAGTGTCCGCGGGGCCGCCCGGTTTGAGTTTAGATTGGGGTTTAAATGCAATCCATGCTTGTCATGCAGTGGATGCAGTGGTACCAGGCGACCGAAAACCCCGAGAGCGCTACTTGCCAACGGTCTGAAACGTTCTGAACATTCTACCATTCTAGAACTCTGATTGGCTAGTTCTCGAAGGAAGGAAAGGAGCACATGGTAGCAGTGGCCCACTATCCAATGGACTGACGTCAAAAACGTTACCAGTTTCAATGCTATTGTTTCTGTCTAGACTTTTTCAAAAGTTCAGGTAACTACAAGACTTTTTTTTTTTCTCTTACTAGCTTTCAACCATGAACGACCCGCGAGCATAGCAGAGCAAAACATTATTCCCACTTCTCACCCCAAGTTTCCATACCGCTTGATTGTACGGTAGCTGTTCGTTGCTCGCTTTGGACCCCATTTATCGTCGATCACGCCCCATTCCGACAGCACCGCCCGCGGTTCCGAGTCCGATTTGCTTCTCTTCTCCTCCCTCCTTCTCTCCACCATCCACTTTTTGCACACCGAACTTTCCTACTCGGTCATGTAGGTCTGCCTGACGATGGCTTCAACTCTCAGACGTAGGGCGCTTGCCGCCGATAACTCATCCGAGTCCTCATCGTCGGTGGCACCGACACCGAGGGATGAAAGTCCGGAGAAGCCGAAAGATACGATCAAGATCATACATGAGCATAAGCCGAAGACGCGCAAGCGACGTAATACGTTTATTTTCTTAATGGGCAGCTTGTTCGGTCTTATAGCTGCTGGACTCTTGGCTAAGAATAATGACTTAATTGAGCTTCCGGAGATTGGCGAACTTAGTATGGATAGTTTTCTTGACGTGTTACCAGCTGGTCTGGTTAAGGATATGAGGGACCTTATGGTATGTCTCCGTTTTCAAAGACGGTTCGACTCGGCTAATAAGCTCCGCGATTCGTAGAAAGGCGAACGAGACTTCGTTGATAGCTACGATTCCTTTTCTGTAGGGTTAAAAGCGCGGTCCGAAGGACTTAAGGTCCATCATCCCGTCATTATGGTTCCCGGCGTCATCTCAACTGGCCTCGAATCTTGGGGGACTGCTAATATCTCCCGTCCGTACTTTCGAAGACGACTCTGGGGTAGCTGGACTATGATGAGAGCACTAGTCCTAGACAAGGAAATATGGAAAAAGCATATCATGTTGGATAAGAAAACTGGTTTAGACCCGCCAAATATCAAACTGAGAGCGGCGCAGGGCTTCGATGCGACAGACTTCTTCATTACGGGGTACTGGATCTGGAGTAAAATCGTGGAGAATCTGGCGTCTTTGGGTTACGACCCGACCAATTCGTTCACAGCTGCCTACGATTGGCGCTTGTCGTATCAAAACCTCGAGCTGCGAGACCAATACTTTACGAGATTAAAATCCTATGTGGAGCTAGCACATGAATTCTCTGGTCAGAAGGTGGTTCTTGCGTCCCACAGTATGGGTAGTCAAGTTCTATTCTATTTCTTCCATTGGGTAGCATCCGCACAAGGTGGTAAAGGCGGTGACGATTGGGTCGAAAAACACGTCGAGGCATGGATCAATATTAGTGGATGTATGCTGGGTGCGGTCAAGGACGTGACTGCTATTCTCTCCGGCGAAATGCGCGACACGGCGCAGCTCAACGCTTTTGCAGTATACGGACTTGAGAAATTCCTTAGTAAAGATGAGCGGGCTGAAATATTCCGAGCCATGCCAGGCATGTCGGCAATGCTACCACTGGGTGGAGACGCGGTTTGGGGAAACCTAACATGGGCACCTGATGACAAGCCTGGACAGAAGACCTCGTTTGGCTCATTTTTAAACTTCCGCCGTGGTGTTAACTGGACGACGCCGGATCAAAACTTAACCGTCAACGAAGCGATACAGTATCTCATGG
This sequence comes from Daldinia sp. EC12, assembly GCA_002120325.1. Taxonomy (NCBI): domain Eukaryota; kingdom Fungi; phylum Ascomycota; class Sordariomycetes; order Xylariales; family Hypoxylaceae; genus Daldinia; species Daldinia sp. EC12. The sequence continues at coordinate 341,230 of KZ112954.1, forward strand.
ATACGACCGACGACTGGTACCGTGATCAGGTCAAGAAGAGCTTTTCTCAGGGCGTTGCCCATACCACCGCCGAGGTAGAAGCTAATGAACTTGACAGCCGTAAATGGATCAACCCTCTAGAGACGAGATTGCCTTTAGCTCCAAACTTGAAGATTTATTGCTTTTACGGGGTGGGGAAGCCGACCGAGAGAGCATACTATTACCGCAGCCCCGAACACCCGGGATTTACGAACCTAAATGTCACTATTGACACAGCCCTGACCGTCGATGAAATTGACCACGGCGTGGTCATGGGAGAGGGCGACGGGACGGTTAATCTTTTAAGTAGCGGTTACATGTGCTCCAAAGGGTGGCGCATGAAGCGATACAACCCAGCAGGCGTCAAGGTGACCGTCGTAGAGATGCCCCACGAGCCCGAAAGGTTTAATCCCCGCGGAGGGCCGAACACGGCAGACCACGTGGATATACTAGGGCGGCAGGCGCTTAATGAATTGATACTGCGCGTTGTGGCTGGGAGGGGTTCTATGATTGACGATTATATCGTTAGTGATATTCATAAATATGCGGATAATGTTCAGATTTTCGAAGAGGAAGAGAAATAAAGGGGGGTGGGTTAGTTACCTACCTAGATTAGAAGTGGAACTTTGTAAAATGACGGTTACGTTAGGTACCTAGACAGGTATGATATATTTAAAACTAATGGATGGACGGAGATGATATGTACATATAGAACGAGTGTATTATATCATGCTGGGACGATATAACATATGGTATTGATTATGTTGCTCCCCGTATGAAAGCAGGCAGGTAGTTGAAGCAGGTCGATCTTAGTTGGAAGGTTATTATAATGGAATAGCAAAGTTAAAAATACAAACGGGTAGAGAGATGAGGGTAGAATTGGTTTCTAGACGCTATGAACTTTCAAGCTGATTTTACCCCTTTTCAGGTTTAAAGTCGCTTGGACGTTTTAATTGCACGCTAATTTCTTTGAACTTTCCTAAAGTCACTAAATTCTACTGGAGGGATCACAGCGTGTTTGGCTTCTGAATAATGCCCGTTCCTAGGTATGGCTCAGGTTGATATTTGAGTATTTAGCGTCCTGCGTCTTGTAATTCCGCGAATAGCCTATAGTTAAGCGACGTCACTCAGTCACCAGCGTCCAAGGTGACCAAATAGCAAGACATAATAATGTGGATGTAAGACGTTCTAAGACGGGACAGCTAGAAGCAACTTAGCTTAGGTATTTGAAAAAGGTAGCTAGGAAACTGCCTTTTGATTAGAGTACGTTGGGTAATAAGATGGTTTATTTTATGCTATATATTAAAGCCAGGAGCGATAATACAGCGCTGACTATCCCTTGGCTAATGTGAGGTTTGACGATGTTTGAAAAGGGGGGAGGAAGAGGCAGATTTAGAAACTGGAGGGAGTTTCCAATGTGTAGTGCGTCCCACATTTGTTGCTGGGTAGCTACACGTGCTATACACGTGATCCCCATAATCTTAAACTTGCGATACGTACCTTTTGCTTCTACAACCAAATCACAATTTTAACGCAGCGAACCCAACTCTAGTATAACACGAGCTGCGTTAATTTAGTAATTGTTTATTTACTCAATTCTGGGTCAATCAATTTCACTTAAACCATGGATTCTTCCACAAAAAGAAAGCAGCCTCCCTCAAATGGGTCCGATGGTCGTCCCGTCAAAAAAAGCAAAGTAAGATTTATATAACCGTCCCTTACCAACGGGTCCGATATCTAATCATTTCGCAGGGGGGTAGTAATGGTAGATGGCAGACGCCTCACCAGAAGGCCAAACTTGAGGCCATCAAAGGCAGAGGGCTAGAGGTGGGTGACATGGGAATTTGGACCACGTGTGTTAAAGGCAAGGAGCGACAGGCCTTGGAAGAAATGATGGATCTTTGCGAAGAGGTATTCTCCATCCCTGACGATGTTGGTTTTGTCCTGCGATGCTCAAGATATATTTAGTACGGTGAAAAGTTGTACGGCATCAAACGCCAAGACCCCGCCGAAGCCAAGGAGGATGAGGAGGACGATGATGATATCGAAGCATCTATCAAGAAGGAAGTCCAAGAGATGAAACCAGCAAGTAAGCCGAAGGGCTCGATTTTCGAGCCTATGCGCATGGACCTCGATTGCTTGCTCTTTATACGGACGAAGCCGCCCGTCAACCCCGTCGCGCTCGTTCAGCAGATCTGCAAGGACGCAAAGGAGGTCACCGAGAAGTCGCAGCGACGATCAAGGTTCATCAATCGATTTACGCCGATCACGCTGACTGCGAAAGCCACCGAGGCTGGCGTCGAAGAGGTTGCTAAGAACGTCTTGGCTAAGCATTTCCAACTTGCCGGCGAAGACGAGCAGACGGAGGTCCCTAAGGCGGAAGCCTATTCGGTATGGCTACTCCATCAGTTCATCTTATGAAACTAGGTACGGTTACTAATAGATTATATTTATAGTACGCTATTCGTCCCAGTTTCCGAGCTCATAACACGCTCAAGCGCGACGACGTGATCAAAAAGGTCGCATCGCTCATCGCATCACGCCACAAGGTCAACCTCACGTCTCCAGACAAGGTTATTCTCATCGACATCTACCAAGTCTGTTTCCGTCTTCCAATCCCACTGCCTACTCTCTACTCTACTCTGCTCTACTTTACAAGTCCGAACTAACAAATCACGTCAGACATTCTGCGGCATGAGCGTCGTCGACGGAGACTGGGACTCCCTGAAGAGATATAATCTTCACGAGATCTACCTGTCGGCGCTAGGACCCGACGAGAAGAAGAAAAGGGATAGGATTGCGCATAGAGAAGTGCCGTTGACGGAAGAGTCGGAGGATTAGAGTTGGCTCCCGCCTAGAAAGTCTTCGGGCAGAAGGAATCGTGTGAAAATTGAGAAGTTCGCGCGCCAAACAGGAGATTCACGGGTTGATGGCCAGCCGAAATAATGGTCCTAATATCTGTTTCTTGGTTCGTAGGGGCTTGGATCGGATTGTTATAGTCGATATGGATGTGGAGATGAAGATTAGATCTTCGCTACCACCTGATAAATCCCTTGGTCTTATAGATATCATGTATACTAGGTAGTGTGACTTTTTGTCTCTCGGTTACTGGTTGACATCTGGTTTTCCGGTGATATACGTCTCTCTGAGGCGTTGCTACAGATATGGCCATTAGAAGGCGGCATCCTGTTCCTCGGCTTTTAAACATCAAAACCAACTTCACGCTTGAAGTCAGTAGGAGTTGCAACTACCCCTTCCGATGTGATACACCGGAACACTAGAGAAAACCCGCGCTAATACAGGTAGAATGTAACGTAGGAATGGTGCTAGGACTTGTTATGAAGGCTCATTGGTGTGCATTGCGTTACACGTGTGAGTCCTACCCCGGATTTCAGATCAAATTGCCGAGATAATCTTATAGCCTCTTTTGACTACCTTGGATACATTACTTACTGGTCATCTGAAAGATGCCGGGTCTCGGATATATGAAGTAACTATCAGGTAGATACAAAGAATCTCCACGGCAAGTCTACCAACTTACCTAGTTTCGATAAATAGTTGATCACTAACGTATAAAGAATTTCATCGAAAGATACATGATATCATGTTTGGGAATACGCGTAAAATGTAATACGATTACCTATGCTGAAATTGTTTGGGTTCATTAACGCTCCCATGTATATATAACCTCGAGGATCAAGGCTATTAGTAGAATGGTTCGCATAACGGTCCGAGCCGCCCCCTCACGAAAAGAAAATGAAGAGGAAGTCAACATTGCTCGTCTAAGAATCGGGCAGCTGCCCTTTTCATTAGTAGTTATACTAATTTGAACCCTTCTTATATGAAATTTGGGTCGGAGATTAAGCTTAAATCCTAACAACTTCCCCATAAACGCACAGTGCCCGACGGCCCCCGTTGGAGTTAGAGCTGGAGTGTGTTACTGCCGGCGGTTAAGCTGAAGTCTTTCTAAAACTAAGATGCTAATGTTTACATGATTGGCTAGGTAGGTTTATTTGGAGATGTGATGGTATACGCGGTGGCTTTTGCTTTGCATTTTACGATCTATTTGATAATTGTATTTCAAAGTCAAATCGGGGTAAGCATTTGAATTATCATATCCAGTAGCAATACATCTTATTGGAACGACGTTTTATATATGTCGTATAAATGTTGTAAATGTCGAAAATGCATGAAAATGCGAGGCCGATGCTACGACGTGACGTGATAGTCGCTGTACGAACCCGTGTTTTATGTAGGAGGTATTAATGGGCATCAACCGTTATGTATGTCATGATAGCTTGAATGCGACGTAGTCGACCAACCAATCGTGTGCGGGGAGTAATTGATCCTTTCAGCCACTTACATCCCTAACATCCCTAACCACACTCTTAACATCCGCACCAACATTATTAATCGTAAAGGCCCGATACTGTCTACTGAAACAAGCAGGCAAAATACATCTTATTAAATACTTGAAAGATTTGCCTACCTCAATATAAATAAACGAATGGGACTTTAGTGCTTATATTTTAACTTGCTTACCTGTTTGACGTCTTAGTTTTCATTTACTCATCGAAAGAAAGCAAGGCTTCGAATAGTTCTCTCTAACCATCTTCCCCGCAAAAGACGTAAGCATATAAAATATAACTACCATAAAATATACCTTGTATGCTGCTACATTGCGGCGTGACACAACCCTACGGACTCGAAACCATGGGTCGTCTCCACCCCAGCGCTAGATATCATCACGAGTGGAGAGACATCCGTAATCAGCGGCGGAGAGGAACCATAGCCGAGCAGAAAGCCTCGGACGGGGGAGGGTGGATACCGAATTCGACGTCCGAGGCTTGGCGAAGATTCCGATGGGCGCCGTCGCGACTCGCAGGCTACCTGGGGCTGGCGAACGCCGTACCGTATTCGGACCAGGGCCAATGCCTGCTCTTGCGGCTGCCGCCCGAGATCAGGCTGACGATATGGGAGTACGCGCTCGGAGACGACGACGCGTGCATACTGAGGAAGGTGAATAAGCTGGCGCACGTGGTGCTCCCGCGCGACCAGGCGAGGCTCGATGAGGCCGACGTGAATAGGAGGCGTAACTACCAGCCGCTCTGGAGGGATGCTGCGGCCGAGAGACGATTCCTAACAGAGGACGTGACGGCCGAGTTTAACATGCTGACGCCCCTCCAGAGTTGCAAGCGAATGTAAGTTTTTTTTTTTTTAAAAAAAAAAAGAAAAAAAAAATACACAAAGAGAGAAGACAAATTGTTAACACGAGAGATATAATCATAGGTATTCGGAAATGTTAGCAATATTATACAGACGGCACTTCAAGTTCGAGAGGATGGAAGGGTTCTACCGTTTCCTCCTTCTCTCCCCGACAGCCGGCCTCTCAGCCGTGCGGTCGATCGAGCTCGACTGGTCCGGGTTCTACTACTGGGCGCGGTTCGAAGAGAAGACGGCCATAGGATCGCCCCTGAACCACAACGAGAGCTGGGGGGAGATGTGCGACGCGATCGTGGCGATGGCGGGCCTGAGGCGACTGACGCTGCGCGTGCTGGCGTTCGAGCACCCGCTCCAGGAGGACGAGTGGTACCGCATGATGCGCAAGATCGTGGCGCCGCTCGAGTTGCTGCCGAATCGGGTCGTGTTTACGGTGCTCATTCGGGATGAGGAGCTTGGTCGGGTCTTGCGGGATCGGCTGCACGAAGAGGGGTATGGAAAGGTGCGGGTGAATAGTCTTTCGGCGGCGTGATACTTAATATATACCCGGTTTTTCGGCGTTGGTGAAAATATTGCGGTTGTTTTGGTTCCTTAATTCAAAGTGCTGTTCTCTATGGGTATATTGGTATGGGTTATGTCTTATATTCACGTCTAAGATGAGGTGCTATGATTATGACGAGGCCCGATGACGACTGGAAATTGAGTTGAGAGTTTGGTAACGGGGGACTACGAGAATCAACTCTCGTTTATGGGATCAAATTACATGTCTTCTTACAGGTTAAAATAGTGAGTACTCAATAGTCAAATGAGATGGGTGAGAAACTATTTGTTCTTCTGTGAAATCTACATGTAGTTGTTGTCACAGTACGGTCCTTATAGGTCGAGATAGCAACGTCAAACCCTCGAGTTGACAATGTTCTACCTTTTGGTATTGTAGCAGTTTACTAGCTATCTCCCGAACTATTACAGTTGTGATTCAAATCAGTAGCTAGGAAAAAGAGTATAGTTGCCCCTTTTTAAAATAAAGGAGAGGCATAGTCTCTTCATAGAGATCTGTCGGCCTAGCTGTTATACCTCCGGGATATCGCTATTCAATGGCACTAGGTTGTTCTATATAGGGGTCACTATGTTTGAAACTATAATTTCTCAGTCTGCACCATGGAGTCAAATCTTGATATCTTATGAGTATTATCCTTTTGGTAAGTACTATACTAACATAGACCACTATGCGTTATTGTAAGATTGTTTAGTAAAGCCAAGTCAATTGACTTATACAGATATAAGATAGTCCAGATCTGCTTTTGGGAGCTTGACCCATGATAATTGATTGCTATCCTTGTCTTGACAGTTCACGTCATCGTTACTTGGCACATGTTCTGAGTAGCAAACTCTTTAGTGGCACAATATATTCGAACATTTCAGAGTCTATAATGTTGGGGAAAGGGAATGTCCTAGTATTCCTAAGACCGCAGTTTCAGCTCAATATCTATTATCAATCCCTCATCGACCTAGAAGGATACGGAGGGGAGATTTCTTAGTGGCTTTAAGTCTTGGCACGGCGGCTGCACCCGTTTCGACGTGAGGGATATATTCAAGTCTTTTCCCTCTCCAAGCATCATCATTCTACGCATGCATTCGTGGAATAAATAGTGTTGTTGATCGTACTAATAAGTTCTACTATAGTAGGAAATGGATACCGAATGCCGAGCGGCTGTATGCTCCCTGCAGCTATGTATAATACCGAGCCACCGAAGCCCCTTAAATTTCCAGAAAGCTTGGAAGGGAAACCAACTCAGTGGGCTCTGCTAATTTAGCTGCGGTGCTAGATAAAAAATAGGTTGATTGCTTTTTTCGAGATCTCATCTCTCACCCACAGCCGATTTGTGAATCTCCCGGACCGTACCTAGTTCTGAATCTTGGGAATCGTATCCACTTCACTGCGGGTTTGTTTGTTCTTTCGCACGTGCTCGACATGGTACCGGCGTCTCGGGAGGCGACGGGGTCTGCCATGTCTTGTTGAACATCATTGCTAGTTTAATAGTGAGCTTTAGCGAAATATAGCATCCTCGTAAATTGTAATAGTATCATGCGGTCAGTATAAGATGCGTCGACGACTGGAGCTACGCTCGACTCGGTTTGCTTCTTTGAGCTATTTGAAAAAAAAAAAAAAAAACCCTCATGTGCTGCGACGATATCATATCCCTTCCGGTGTATTCCATTGTCCATTGTCCATTGGCCCCACGCTGTCAAAATTCCCTTCAGATGCAACGTAATACCGAAGGGGGCACATGGAGAATATACCCACACTTATGTTTACCCAAGGTTAATTGGGCCTATATGAGCTTTTCTCGGGTGCCTCAACTACTGGATCCACATCATACATAGTATATCTATATTTCAGCTGTCATGGTTTACTGGTGACAAGACGGGGTTATGTACATGCAGAAATACCCGCAATCTCTGAATAGTACCGAAAGGGGTGTAGGTATTCCGTCGTTAAGTAGATCTAGGCCAACTAAGACAGCATGGCCAAGGACTGTTTTTCCTGAGACTGGAAGCTGATTTGTGCCGAAGTGCTGCAAGATTCAAGTGGGTTTTATGAACTATCCCGAAGAAGGTGAAGCCCTTGCCAGCTGAGCTTGAGCTTCCGTTAAAAAGAGGCCCAAGAGTACCAATACGCCAGTAAATATCCTGGTCTGGAGGTAAGGTTCGGGATGTAACCATTCCCCTTATACAGGGGTGATCAGATTCACCAGTAAATGAGCTCCGGAACCGATTATATTCCAGGACTCAATACTGACTGGGAGATGTTACATGTGGCAGGTGGAAAAAGAGCCGAATCGTCAACCTATCCCTACTCGGCGACGATAATACATCTCGGACTAAGACCTGACAAATAAACTTCGTATGTGGGGAAGCAGACCATCCTAGCTATAAACATGGGGCCTTTTCGCTTAAGATTTCCGTTTGGCTTCACGGTGCCGACGTAGATGTCATTCTATGGAGGGGTAGCATTGACTTCATCGATGATCGAAGCCCGGGAATGGAACGTCTCGGGTGGTTATAGGGAGGGCTCAAGCGAAGTATGTTCTAAGCCAATGGGATCTTTAACAGTGGAAAGCGTAGCCACTCATACTCGCTTTCATCTATTCCATAGGGGGCATATGATTCACTCGACCTTTCGACTTGGTGTTCTATTTTACCGGTTTGGAGATTTCTTGGAGCCCTCGTAAGATAGAATCGGAACTAATAGTGCCAGTTACGTGGTTTCTTGATATCTTGTCTATAATACTTCCAGTCAGTGCTGCCACTTTTGATAAGACACATGAGACTAGCATGTTACATTAATATGAAGAGTCTCTATGGAATATCAGTGTTTACGCATTAAAGAATATGCCCTGAATTCAGTAGGGTTTTGGTTCAATTGTAAGGGATGATCCAATTATCACTTGTACTGGGGCTCTGCAATTTACGGAAGAATCCGAACCACCTCCCTATTATAAACAAATAGTATGTGCTATATGAAGAAGCCGTTGAGATTTTTTTACTTGGCTACGTAATTAAGAGGCCAATGCATATCTAATAACCGTATGTTTGTCGAGTTATAATACGAGCATACGAAAATATCAGGATACTAGCTGCTTCCAAGAGATTCGCCGCCGAAGTAACGTGACTATTAGCGCGGCGAAAGCGAACTCATAGTATTCTGATAAAACCGAGAATCGTAGAATCGTAGTTACGTGGCTTAATGGCTTATCCTCGATACTGCTCTCTAATTAAAAAAACCGGAACTACGCAATAAGGGAATCACGACACGGACATGCCGAAGGTGATAATGACAACGTGCTTAATCACCCAAGAGAGGCTGTGTGGATCGTAAAGTAACAAGATCCTTTAAGGAGTAAAGGAACAGCATCATGTTTGCAAAGAAGCTCTTCTGACGCGGAAGTTTTTCTTATTCTATACCGAGTAAACCGAGGCACAGCAGCGCTAAGCCCTATTGCGGCAAAAATTGACGACACATTACATAAATACCTACCCATCAACAGGCCGGAATTAGCCCATCCAGGATGATGATTGGAAACCCGGGTTGCAAACCGTTTGAAGATCGTGGGAAAAAAAAAAGAAGGAGCCGGCATAAGGGCGGGTAGATGAGAGAGAGTAACTACTTGCGTACTCTGACGAGTCAAAAGTTAAGGATTGCTGACGCCTCGAGCCTTTCCAACTGCCTTATATGTATATATACGCGTATATTACGCGGGGATGATGGGAGGTCTGGATTGTTCCGTACTGTCCCGTACTGTCGGCACCGCACGTAACATTGCATCGAAGGAGCCGGGACGGCATAACACATTTACGAAAGAGGTAATATAAGTAGTTGACCGGGTTAGAGTGGGACTCTCCGTTGTAAGATGTATTGCTTGTTGACGGGTAGATCGCTTCTCTACGTAGGTAGAAACTGGGTATCGTTAGAAGTATGCAGTAAGAATTTGCGATCGTGAACTTTTCGTGTAAGTCGTTGGTTAATACAGTGTTGGAATAACTAATTACGAAGGCGGTAAGATGCATGTGAGAAGACCGTGAGATAGCTTCAAGGACTATCGGCACGGTCAGAAATATGATAGGCCAAGGAAGAGATCGTCTCCCTTTCTTACATGAGCATACCTGCAGCATCGAATGTAAGTTAGGTGCTTTTAATATTGGAGAACGGCATGGTGATATTTGTTTGATGATTGCATATTAACAGACTGGCATATTACATTGGTATATTGCATTGCATTGGCATATTTGATGATGGGAGTGGTAAAGTCAGCACAGGGGATGGGGGGGACGTTGAATGGAAATTGCCTAGTATTATTATACTACCATGTATACTTGGGTACTGGAAAAGAAAAGGAAAAAAAAAACATTACGACGTATGATTAACATCGTAGGTATTTTTATGTGAGGATGTGAGGAATCGGGTCGGGATGGCCCCACAAGAATTCGCGGACTCCCCATTAGAGTAGAAAGGAGGCTTAAGGAGCAAGGGCGGAACGGAGGATGACCCATAATTAAGGCTCGGGACCTTACCGTTTTCAGCCATTTTCGCTTACTGCCAACCAATCAGAAATTCTCCGTCTCGCTTGCTAATGCAACCTTCAGCAACCTTCATAATCCACATTACCCAATGCTGGGAACGTGTACGGTAGTACGTCGCATAGTACATCAACATAGTACCTCACATAACACTAGACGTTAGGGTAGTACCTACCTTTTACTACTTTTACTACCTCTCACGATTCTAGGCCGCTGCCCGTTTGGTCTGATGCAGTGATGTAGTGAATGCTAGTACTAAGTGATGCAGTAATGCAGTAATGCAGTAATGCAGTGAATAGTGGATGCTGAGCTAACTTGGAACCGCGACCTACCACATACGTAGTAGCTTAATCAAACTGCCAACCTTGAACCTTTTTTTTTCTTCCTCTTCCCAGAACCAAAGCTCCTAAAGTCCCACGTCGCTCATTTTTTTACCTTACAACATCCACTATATCTCTCTAAACTACCTAAAATACATCTAACCAACTTCCTAGTTACCTTAATTCCGAGCTAATCGGCTAGGTAATCATTAACAAATCCCGCCAACTCGTCAACGCGCCAACAAACCAATCCAACCTGATCTAAGCTCGTATCTCTCTTTCTTACAAACCCTTACACATCTTTCTTTATGAGGCATACCGTGATGTTATCCTCGTGGCACTCTGTTACGCACACCGCTGAATTGGTACGTGACCTTAATGAACCTTGAGACAATCATCGTGTCAATGCAACTTCGCTTGTCAAAACCCCAATGGATAATATGTGGCTGTTTTCTACGAATCCGTCTTCCTCCTGACAGCACAGCCTTCCTATCCACTACTATCTACTACTGTCTGCTAGCCTTTTCCGTCTCGTGATATTTTTTCAAAACTCGGGACTTTGAGAACTTTACACTTTGGCGTCATATAACGGTCATATAGTGGTCATATAATGCGTGGGACTACGTTAAAATGAGTCCCACAACAGCCCGCCTAGCTCTCATGAGTGTAAGCATTGAGCTTTGAGCATTGAGTATTGGACATTGGACATTGGGTATTGGGTATTTTCTCAGCCCGCCCGCTTGCCGCACTTAGCCAGGCTACCCAGGGTCCCGATTGTGGGAATTCTCAATGCATTCAGGCTTCGAGAAGTCTGGAATCTCTCGCCTGGCGCCTTGGCATTCGGATAGCTATTGCCTTTGAGTGGAACATCTCCATCATACTTGGTCGTTTCACCCTTCTTTGAGCGATAACGTGCCTTTGTCCATTTCAACTTACATGGCTGCCGCCACTCGAGATGGTACATATGATAGCTCCACTTCCTTTGACCTATTCACGCCTTGCTTAGGCGAGTATTACCTGATATTACCTTAGTTCCCTTTCTGAGCCGCGAATCCAATGTCTCTCTCTTTCGTCAGGCCAACACGCCTTATTCGCCAAATAACCGACTTGTTGTATTTCATATTTAGCCTCGTTAGATCTTCCTGTCGCCTCTTCGTACCTATCGTACCTATCATATCATGTAATACCGCCTTTTTCTTTGCCCTTGCCTGGGAATGTTTTTTTTTTTTTTTTTTGCGGATCCCATCGCCAAACATTCGTCTATTAGCTTGCTCTACTGAGACAACTGGCCGTGTAAGGCCTCCGTTCTCTCTTATAAAGCTCTTATATCGATGATACAACCCATTTCATTAAGAGTGTCACTTTGTTTTGTTCGTCTGCTACGTTCGTCTGCTACGTTCGTCTGCTACCTAACCTAGAGCCGTCTAAGAACTCTATACCCCAGAAGCCAACATCTACAGATCCATAAATTTGCTGTCTACTTGTTTCCTATAGATTTGCAGATCTGGGATTATCGAGCCAAGTTACGGGCTCAAAGCATTTACCGCCGAGTTTGTTTAAAGTAGGTTCTCATCTCGGCGTATGTCTTGATTGAGTATTCCTATCGTTCACCGAAGAGCAAACACCTGTCTTAACCTTCTACTTTGAGCCATTATTTGTCCTTATTATAGAAATTCTGCCCTATAGAAAGGCAGATGCCACAAATACAAGTAATGCACCCAAATTCAGGGGTGACCTTAGCAGCACCATCCGACCCTTGCTCCGTCGGCCCCAGCGGCCATTTTCTTCCTCTTTCACTCCACATTCCCGAGTCTTCTGCTCCTCAAGCTCACCCGTACAAAGGGGACCTCGAGGTGCCCAGCTTATTCTGTTCCACGAGATGGCTTTCTTCACGTCACCAAATATCTTCTGTTCCACGAACCGAGCGTTCGTCTCCCATAACCTCTATGGACCGACTACATCCACTCGAATCGATGCGTTTAGCAATTCAGAAAGCATTGCCAACTATTACCGTCGAGTCTGTTAGCCCCTTACCGTCTTGCCGGCTTCTAAGATTTTTCAGTATTAAGATCTCGGATGGCAGAGCACTAGTTCTCAGCCTGCCACCACCTCCAACACTGAGGTTACTTCGGTCTGAGAGGGGTCTAAATCTTTCAGAGACCCTTGTAACAAAGTGGATTTTGGAAGGAGTACTAGAGCCTCCCATTAAGAGTGAAAATATAGCTCAGGGGGATATCAACTTACATCAACACGTCCAAACACATCCAGCAAAGAATGAATCAGAGGCCAGTTCTGAGAAGGAATTAACCTCGAGACAAGACGTGCTTAAATTCCTTCCCGTTCTCGTCGCCCACGTCCCTTCATCAACAGAATTGGGTTCTCCATTCAACATCTTCGAGCCAGCAAGAGGAGTTACTATCGGCGAACTTCCTATACCCTTAACACCATCCGAGAGGAAAACCGTAGATTTTCAGAAAGGCCAATTTGTACGACAGCTTTCGAGTTTTGTATCACCAAATGGACTCTTCGGACCGGCTACGGCAGTTATCAGCCCCCAGTTACCGTCCACTGACTTACACGCGGCTCAACTAGCCAACCTCGGTCTTCGTAACTCGAGGACGTGGAAACAAACTTTCCACTCTCTGTTGGAGAGCGTACTACGGGATGCGGAAGACATGGCCGTTACAATTAGCTACGAGCCAATAAGGAATTACTTTAACAATTTAAGCTATCTCCTGGATGGTGTAACCACCGCCAGACTGGTAATACTAGACGCGAGCGACGACTTAAACGTATTAGTATCACGAACTTCGAAGCCGAATGTACATAAAGAAGAACAGGATAAACAAGTAATAACAACAGGCCCGGAAGCAAAGCAAATCAAAACGGAAGAGGATGAATCTGAGAAAGTAATACCAACACATAGTCAAGACGAAACAGACCAGCAGACCATCGCCGTCACAGGTCTCCGCGACTGGAGCAACTGCGTCTTCGGCGACCCCCTATTCGCCGAAGTCTTCAGTCAGGGCCCTACGGCGGACTTCTCGCGGGGCTTCCACTCCAACCTCTCCTCCTCTGACAACGAGCTCGTCCAAGACCCGGCGACCGCGTCCGCCCGTCTGCTACTATACGAGTGCTATCACGCAACCGTCGGCGTAGTGAAGCAGTTCTACCGCCCCGGTCCCGCCAGTAGCGACCGCGAGATCGCCGCGCGTCGACGGCTCGCGGCCGCGTTGAAGAGACTCGACGAGGTGCAGATGGAGGTCGAGGCCGATACGATGATGGGGAAGAGGGCGAGACGACCTAGTGCTAATGTTGAGGCGTGGCCTGTTAAGAAGACCAAGGCAGAAGAAGGGGAGAGGGGTAGCCTTCCTTCTATTTCTGCCTCTGCCTCTGCCTCTGGTTCTGGTTCTGGGTTTAATAATACCAGCGTGAGGATAAAAGAGGAGGAAGTATACGAGTCGATAGAGACATATGAGGATATACGTGGTCCATAATAGGTCTGTTACTATACTGCATCTTAATTTAGGTTAGGTGCTCACTTCGGTCCATGTATGGATGCATTGGGTGGTTTACAAACCTAAGGGAAAATATTGGTATGGGTATATAGGGGAAACATAATTAGCGACTGACTAGGTTAGGTAGGTATATACCTATGTGGGTATTTATATCGATCGATATTGGATATGGGTAATGAATATGATACGATAATACTATAAAAATCAAGCTTGCCATGCCATGTGACGCCATGTCGTGCTATGTCTCATTTCGGAGTTCATGTCCTTTATATTGTTTATTGTACACTATCCGTACGATACAGACGGTACCTACCTATATAACGGTATAGTGGTGTCTAAACACACGATGCGGATTAGACTATCACTCATACCTCTTCCTCCTTTTTCATTCCTCTATACACCCAAGTAATAGGTAGGTATGTATACCAAAACTTCTCCTCTCCCTTCTGCACTTTTCTCACACCACTCACGACAACAAAACCCTGATCTCCCCCGTCGTCCTCGGGAAAACAGCCCTAAACCCAGCCCTCTCCTCTTCATCTCCAACACCTCCTCCTGCATTCTTATCCTCAACCGCCTCGTCCGCCGCGGCAAGTAGTTCCTCGACGTGCTCGAAGTCAGCGCAGAACCGATCCGCCGCCTCCTCCGTGACCTGGCGCGCGAGCCTCGCGTCCTGGAGGTTCTTCACGTTCTCCAGCGCGTCCATGACGGCCGACGGCAAGAAGTCGTCTAGCCCTTGGGCCGCGCGCGCGAGGGCCTCGGGCTGGAGCTCCGGAAGCGAAGGGAGCTTGGCTACGTCTTCGGGGCGCGCGTCGGAGAGCGGGGATAGGGCCGCGAAAAGGGGCTCTAGAGAAGATTCGGTGCGGAAGAAGGCGTACTGGCTCTCGACGAGGAGGGCGCTGTGGTCCGCGATTGCGGAGCGCAGGCGCTCGAGGCGGGTGCGTGTGAAGGCTTGGAAGGGCTCGATGGCCGTCTGGGCAGCGAGGAGGCAGTTTATGAGGAATATGGAGTTGGAAGGTGGGGAGATGTTTTTGGCCATGTTGGAGCAGCCGGCTAGGAAAGGATCGAAGGACTCGGCTAGTATAGGCTCGAAGTCCGCCTCGCGATCGCCATCTGCGGCCAGCGAGGTTTCGTAAGTTTTCATAATGGCTGTTAGCTGTTTTAGGCATTCCTGTAAGAACTCGGGCGGTCCAAGGTCTGATGGCGTGTGTTGGAATTCGCCCTCGAGGGTAGTTATATGATCGCGCATCAGAGAGCGGAATTGCCGTAAGGCTTCTGCTTCTAGGTTGCTCATGGATTGGAGTAGGACCGAGTCCTCTCCCAGTAACTTGGAAAACGTTACGCGGTAGAAGCTGAGAAGGTTGGCTAGCTTGTATGCTAGAATAGTTTCCTCGTTGGTCTGGATGACCTGTTCAACTCGCTGCCTCAATATACGCGCTGCGCCAGAGACGTCCCTGTCGACTAGCTCGTTCAGAGCCTTGACGGCGTCGAATTCAGGAGGCCCGTCTGCTTCGTCAGCTATCAGCATCCACAACTCGTTCTCCCGACCCTCCTGGATGCCTTTAGCAATCTCGTTGCCGTCGGATATAAACAGAATCTCGAGGGCCTCCCGCTCACTAACGGCGGCGGAATGCGTCCAAGCTAGCATGTCACCCGCGTATCGCAGCGGATCATGAGCGACGAGCTCAATCGGCTTCACGGAGTTATCCTTAACACCAGCTGCTGACGTACCCGTTAGCGCGAGGTAAAAGGCATCGGAGAGGATCTGCTCTCTAGCCTCGGCGAAGAAATCTAGACAGCTCTGGAAAAGGGAGGGCCTCTCGGCAAGCACGCGTATAGCGCGACGAACAGACGAGTTGATCTGAGGATTCTCCAGATTAAGCGTCTTAAACTCCTTTTGGACCCAGCGGTACAGCTTCTGCATGGCCTGGTTTAAGTTTTTGGACGTCTGATCCATGATCTCGAGGCCCAACGTCTGGCTCTCGAAACCGAGCAGGAATTCGCAGTCCTTTCTGATGCGCTTCGCTTTTGCTAGGACGGCGAAGAAACGGTCGTCGACAGGTTCGGCCGTCAAAGTTAAAGAGGCGATCTCATCTTCTGACAGAAGGAAGTGTTCGTGGAAAGCCTTTAATACCTGCTGCTTCGTCTCAATATTCTTCCTTTGGGTCATAAGAGAAGATGCCTCCTCGAGGACGGAGGCCGTCGACTCGTGAGCCGCTGTGGCATGACTTCTCATCTCCTGGTAGTTTTTGTTGAGCTTGTTGATAGTGGTGCCTATCCTTTTCAACTGCTCGGCCACCCGGCCAAACTCTGTGATTATTTTTCCATTACTATCGATGACTTCTTTCTGGACGTCTAGTCGCAGCTGTCTCCGGGTTTCCGCGGTGTTGCTGATGCCACGCTCGTCTAGTAGAGCCAGAGATTCGCGGAACTCTGCATCAGCGTATGAGGTCGACAATACCGATGTCACCTTAGACGATAGTGGGTTTGATGACCGTCCTGGAAATGACGCGCTTGCTGGTGATAGCGGTAGTCCATCATGTCCAGGTAGACGAGGTGAGTTGAGGCCATCTGAGGCCATATTTCATATTTCCAATTACTTGAGACAATCCCAAACTATATCAACTTGCATCATCTCATTTCCATTTTAGCCAGGAATAAAATTTTAAGAAAATGAGTGTCGAATAATTGACAAGCTCGAGTTTCACAGAGCTAGATGGTATCTCGAATATCCTCCAAAGGTGTTGGTGAATGTGTCCATTATGTGAGAGAAGCGCCACCTGGGAAATGTGTCTGGCAGCTGGTGGAATTAGCGGAAGCTTAAAAGGTACAATTTTGATACTTATTAGGTGTACCTAGTTAGATAAGCACGGCTTATCGAATCAAATGACTTCATCCCGCCGATAATGATATCTATATCGATAAGGATACTAACGACTACACTAACCTACACCCTGGTTGATAAGAGGTACCTATGAACGCGCGCGCCTGCCTGTGAACTCTAACTCTAAGTCATAAGGTCCGTTCGATGGTTCCAGGGTCCAAGTGACCAAACTACAACTTGTTCAACATTTTTTTTTTTTGCAAAAATTACAGCTGATGTCTAGCATCTTCTTTGTGAACATCCCTCAATCATCGGACCTTTGAATGTTCTATGCCATCTATGTTATAGTTAGTAAAGGTCTTCTAGGCTTCATCTCATCCTGGCTCTAAGTTAGAGCTAATCACCTTCGCCCTACGCAATAGATTTACTATTATTCACCTTAAATTCTCAAGATTAATATAGTTATCCTCACAACTTTCTCTTCCCTTCCATCTTTTTCAATAGTCAGTTTGACCATGGTAAAGAAGAGATCCTATTGAATTCAACACGCTCATGAGCCGATACGATGCCTCCGAACCTCTTCTCTCGCCTTGTACCGTCTGGCGACGATAGACCCTTGTACGACCGACTTAGAGACGGTCAAGATGACGACATCGAAAGTAGAGCCGGCCTCGACCTAGACGAAGAGAACTTAGCTCAGCATTTCCAAGACGATGATCTAGATCACGCTGGTGGTGCTGGTCTCGACGATAGCCACATCTCCACACCACGCAGCCCTATCGCTACCGCGAGTAAAGCCCGTCGCAGCGCTGCGAGAGTAAACCCACATGATACAAGGTCGCGATGGCTTATGCCAGAGGATGAGATGGATAATGATGTTCCTCCCTCTCTTCTAGTAGAAGGGCTTGATGCCACCACATCCAAACCAAACAGGCAGAGAACAAGTCCTCGGCCAGCACGAACCACCACCAGACGTTACTCTTCGAACCGGAGAATACAAGCGCAGTGGGAAACTGCACAAGCACATCAGAGGCTTCATCAAGACGAAGAATATGGCCCATCCACGAGCGAACCCCAGAGAGGCGGGACCGTGAGAAGCCCGGGATTTACAGGCAGTCCTAAAGACAAGGCCATGTTTAGATGGGCTAACGTCTCCAATCTAGACGTTTTCATCAGGGACGTCTACGATTACTATCTAGGAGCGGGGATATGGTGTATCTTACTCGATCGGTTTTTGCACTTATTGAAGGTTATCTTTGTTGCGACTCTACTTACCCTGCTGTCGCAGTGCATAGATTACAGCAAGATTCGCGATAGTAAGAGCCTGTCGCAAATCATGATTCCCCAGTGTACAAAGCACATGTGGGGAATATGGAACTTGAGCCTCTGGGTTTGCAGTTTTTACTTTGTCTGGAAGAGCATTCAGTGGATTCTTGACATACCGCGGTTGATGCACATTCGCGATTTCTTCGTTTATCTTCTAGAAATCCCCGAGGAGGACATGCAAACAGTCTCGTGGCAGGATGTCGTGGCCAAGATCACCGGCCTACGCGATGAGAATGTGAAAACCGCTACCAATATTACACCGTCGCAGCGCCGTTTCTTGTCTAAGCAGCTGGGACAGCACATTGCAAGCCAGTCGAAAGAAAGGCTCGACGCCCACGATATCGCCAACAGGCTGATGAGGCGAGAGAACTACATTATCGCACTATTTAACAAGGATATTTTAGATCTTACAGCACCGATTCCTTTTCTGCGAAATCGGCAGTTGTTCTCGAAATCTCTCGAATGGACGGTCCAGTTTGGAGTTCTAGATCTTGTCTTCAACGAGGGTGGCCAGGTTCATCAACGGGTCCTCAAATCTGACCATCGCGGGCATCTTAGTAGAGAAATGCAGACGAGATTCATATTTGCGGCAGCAATGAACCTCATATTCGCCCCGTTCGCAGCGTCCGCCCTTCTTATTGACTTCATCTTTACGTACTACAACGTAAGTATTGTTGGATAAGACACAAAATGCATTTTTACTTACCAACTTTCCAGGAATTCAAAACCAATACCTCATCTCTTGGGGCGAGGCAATACACGCCTCTTGCCAGATGGAAATTCCGCGAGTTCAATGAGCTGCCACACTTGTTCGAGGAACGGTTGAATATGTCATATCCTTTCGCGAAACACTACATAGATCAGTTTCCAAAGAAAAAGACAGAGTCAGTCGCACGGACAGTTCAGTTCTTTTCCGGTGCGCTTATCGCTGTTTTAGCCATTGTGGGCTTCTCTGATCCCGAAATGTTTGTCGACTTCGAATTATTCCCAGGAATGAACACGTTTGCCTTCGTTGCGCTTCTCACAACGACATGGGCTGTCGCCCGTGGAATGATATCTGAGGAGAACGACGTCTTTGATCCCGAATTTGCGATGCAGAGCGTTATCGAGTACACGCATTACCAGCCAGACCAGTGGAAAGGTAGACTCCACAGCTACGAAGTCAAGGCTGAGTTCTCCGAACTCTACAAATCAAGAATTATCATCTTTCTCGAAGAAATCACCGGCGTCTTAGTTACGCCTATAGTGCTCTTTTTCAGTCTACCAAAATGCAGCGATCAAATCATAGACTTCTTCCGCGAATTCACAATCCACGTTGACGGGCTGGGTTACGTATGTTCGTTTGCCGTGTTCGACTTTCAGAAAGATCAGCGCACTACAAAGCAACAGCCAGGCAACACAAACGATGCTAGGGAGGACTATTACGCTACTAAGCATGGGAAGATGCAAGCTTCCGTCCATGGCTTCCTAGATAACTACGTCTACCATCCTAGAACCGGTCTTCCCGGCGGCAATCATACTATGGGACCAGCCGGACGCCACCAGTTTCACCCTCCGCCCGCCTTCCCAGGCCTCATGTCGCCGACTTTAGCCGCAGATATGCACTCATCACGCATCGGGCCCAGCGAACGGCCTAGAAGCCGAGCACCTATCCTAGCTAGGACACCGCGCTTCGGCCCGGCCGTCGCACCATCTCCAATGGCATCCATGCTGCTCGACCCGCACCACCAGCCCTCCGCGTCCTTCACCGCACCGCGCACCACCCCGCAACGAACGCGCCAGCAGCGCGGCATGCCCTCGGGCGATACGAACATCATCGAGGAGTCAACGGAGGACGGCGGTGCATCGCGAAGCGTTATTCGCAGGCACGACACGACGTTTACGGACGACGGCGACGTGGAAGAAAGTGTGGCGCGTCTCGGTGAATCTACGTGGGAAGGCTCGCCGAGACACGGGATAAGTCGTGAGGGGAGCAACGCTACCGATGGGGACGATGGGCCGGGCGTAGTGACGTTGCTGAAGCAGTTCCAGCAGGCGCATCTGGATAGGAGGGGCGTTATGTGATGTAATCATTAAGCCAAACCAGGTTGGGCATTTTGTTTCAACGCTAGCTGGCTGGCTGGTTTATTTATTTATCTGACCTCCGTATCGAATCTGACAGGCAGGCAGTTAGTTGGGGATCGACTAACGTGACATATGTAACATGACGCAGCAGACTATGAGGAAACGGAAAGGGAGTTTGGGAGGACTAGGTTAGGTCAGGTGAACGGTATTTTGTTTTTGGATTAGGAATATTAGGAATATCAGCATCGGTACAAAGAGTATTTATCCCATCAGTACCAGTATCAATCAATCGGTGTCATACAGCCAGCATACAACAAATAAACACAATCAACTCTCTCTACTATCAAAGATATCTGTGGTCGGATTGTTAGGCTAAGCCGGTGAACTATGTAGCTCTGCTGAGCTTCTTGTGGGCGAGAAGCTTCATTATAGGTTAGCTGCGTATCTTGGTAGGTATGCATATACTATACTACACTATACTATACTATACTATACTATACTATACTATACCTTCATAACTATGAGTTTAAGGTAGGGGCATCCAAGAGAGTTACTATATCTAGGTACTTTATAAACACTACCTATTTCTACACATCCTCGGAAGCGAACCGCTCGCCTTCGACTAAACGTATTCTACGACGCATATATACGTTTGTCTATGTGTTACTTATATCGTAGTCTAGACTCACTCTCGAGATCCTAAGTAGTAGATGTCAACTCAGCTTATACCTTTTAAGAATGATAGCTTTAGATATCATCCGCAATCCCAATGTCATTTCCCAGAATCCTCCAGTTTTCATTACTTAGATCACACGAATCGCATAGTACGAAAACCTCGGTATATCACAGACGAAATATTCAGAATAGATTATGTGAAATTGTTCCTTGTTCCTGTTGTGTACAACATGGGCCATTCTATGGCCTCGTCTCAAATGTAGTAGACTTTTTAACCCCCCAACCTGAAGCAATGCACACCAGACTTTTGGCCACACCCTTTTTGATGCTGACGCTTTTTTGAATACGCTCCATAATGGAAGTCACCCTTCTCTATCCCATCCCCACTACTAATTCCGTTCAACTGTTATTCGCTACATTTTGTAGATTCAGATGGAAAGAACGAATGATTGAATCAGCATCATCGATAGCTATCGGTCGCACATCAGCCAATGCCTTGATCTTGGCGGTACTATAAACAGTCTGTTAGCAATAGCCCTCGCAATCTTAGCGCTCGAATCGATACGCACCATTCCTTGACCTGGTCGTCTGTCATAGTTAGGCCAAGTTGCGTTACTCGAGTCTTAACGGCGTTCCATCCCGTTAATCGAGAAGCAAAGTGTACGTAGCGTGTAAGACCGAAATCCTCGGGGTTTAAGATTTCGTATGTGGAAGGGTTGTTCAGGATAGCTTTGGCACTATAGTATTTGGTATCAGTATACATCAAGATACTACCAGGTGATTATTCGAAAAGGGGTAAGACTAAAAGTACAGGGGATACGAAAATCCCCTAGTTATAAAAATTGAGAGAATTGCAGTTATAAAATTGACTTACTGGATACCGGCCTTGTGGGTGAAAGCACAGAAACCAGTGATAGGGTTGTTAAAGGGGGTGTTGATCTCTACCGCCTCAGCAACCATATCTTCGATCTAGGGGATATTAGCTTCTGCTAAATTTTCGCTGATCAAAATTCGACTTACCTCCTTGATCATACTCAACTTGTACTTGCTCTTGACGTAGTCGGGGCTGGTGACCACCATGCGTGCTAGGAAACCACCGAGAGGGGTGATACCGTTACGCTCGCCGACTATAACATGTTAGCAACTGCTATTCTCCACCCAGGACGTAAGAAGTACTCACTTCCAAGCACACTGGTGTCAACATGTGTCGCACCAGCTTCAAGAGCACAGAAACTGGATTTGGATTAGTAACCCGAAATATAGTCTTGCTTTTTGAGTTGAAACTCACGCGTTGGCGATAGCACAGCCCGTATCGTTGTGGAAGTGCGTCTCGATGTCGCAAGCTTAAAAATTAGTCAGTAAATGTAGCCTGAATGAGTAATATACTGAACTTACAAACTACGCCTCTTAATGTTCGGACGAGCTATATGCCAAGTTAGTAATACTGAGTATCAATAGTGTGAATACACGACATACCTCATAGACCTGACGTGGACTGGCACAGCCAACAGTATCAGCAATACCGACACGGTTAACGCCAATCTTGTCGACTGCGTTGTAGAGTGATAATAGGTCCACTAGATCGGATCGGAAAGAGTCCTCGCTCGAAACTATACCGTATTAGCGAGTATCTTCTTCCGAGAAGATTATCAACATACATCGGACCTCGATGCCCTTGTCCTTGACGTATTGCACAACTTCCAAGGCAGCCTTGGTGATGAAGGCCATGTCCTTGCCATGGCTGTGTTCCCGGAGGAAGTGTGATGTGCCAATGACAATATCCAGACCATCTACACCAGTGTCGATGGCCATCTGCACATCTCGCATATCGCAACGGACGTCTATGAGTCACAGTTAATAGGTGAGGAATACAGTCTTGTTCGATAGCGACTCACGAGTGAGGATTTTGGCCTTGAGAGATGTTAGTTCAATAACTCGCAATATAAAGGTATAAGAGATCGCACCTTGAGTCCGAGCTTGCAGATCTCAATGCAGTCCAAGCGCGATTGCTCAGAAGCAGCCGGGGATGTGAGTTCGATATAGTCGACTCCGAAGGCATCGAGAGCTACAAGGTTGATAGTTTAGCGATGAGATACACCAGAGTATAGAATAAGCA
This sequence comes from Daldinia sp. EC12, assembly GCA_002120325.1. NCBI lineage: Eukaryota > Fungi > Ascomycota > Sordariomycetes > Xylariales > Hypoxylaceae > Daldinia > Daldinia sp. EC12. Next base: position 364,390 of record KZ112954.1, read on the forward strand.
CTTCGACATACCCTTAGCACTAGACAAGTTATGTTAGCGAAGAGTAGTAAGACAGGAAAATATACCGGTGACGTACATGTTAATCTTGGTTTGCGTGTCGAAGTAGGCATTGGCGAATTGTTCTCCCTCTAGACCAATTGTCAATAATTACAGAAGTAAACCTAAGACAAAATAAATGGCTAACCTCGAAGAGTCGACTCAATGATCTTGAATCTTCCTACGTTGGACAAAAACTCGCCCGGGTTGGACTGGTAGGGATTCGACCGGCGTACAGGCGCTGTGCCATTGGTACCGTTGCTACCGTTGGTGCCCTATAAAAATCAAATGTTAACTTCAAATATATAAAAATCAAAACCGAATGGGTATTACATTGCTGGCAGCAGAACCATTTGTTTCGCACATCTTTGCTCTCGTAAGTAAGGAAGGAAAAAATAGAGTTGGGAAAAAAAAAAAAGTTGTTGCCCCTTGGGAATTTGTGACCAAGAAGAAAATTCTATTTCAACATGCAATGAATCACATTTGGCAGTAACAGTACCCCACGTCCGCCGATCGCGGTTCCCCAGCTCAGGGTCGTACCGAATTACCACAGAGCTACTCAGCAGGGCCTACCCAAGGCCAACTTCTACATGTCCGCGGGGCTATCACGTGATACTCGCCATTTAAATCCCTGCGAGACGTTTTAGCCTAGGCTGCGGTGACGTATCGAAAATTGAAATTGACCAATGGTGATTGCCGCGTTACATGGATTCCGTCTCTCAGGTCCCGCCTTACCTGCAGTAACTTGTACATACACCAATTGTTAATTCATACCTGGTAGGTTATCTAAGGTACACAAAGCAAACCCCACCGTCAGATTCTCATTTTGCATATGCAAATACCCCGTCTGCAGACGGCTTAGGGGAAAAGGAGGTCTATAACATCTCCTTTCCCCTTTTCTCCTAGTTTCTGAACGAGTAGATGGATTCTTTCCTGATTTAGGTGATATGCAGCGGAACGAACAGGATCCCCCCCGACTTTTCTAGACCACTGATCTTCAGATTTGAATCTGAAATTACTATATAGTCAACTTTGTAGGTCCCACTATTCTGCCGAAGATCCCGTACAGACATCCACATCCACATCCACTACCTCGGAGGCAAAAAACTTATTAGTGCTAGTTTTATGAATTCGTAAGCATACGGTATCGGAAAAGCCTCTTTTTACACTGAACCTCATGGATAACAAATGAGTCATTTAGACTTAAGCGGAACGAGTTGCGAATTCAGAACTTCAAGTGAGGATATAATAGTGGGTTAGTTGCTTTGTATGATGATGACCATAATTTGACTCCTAACATCAATACTTATAAGATGTTTACTATAACTACATAGTAGTTAAGTATATGATAAAGGATGATACAAGATTTGAATGAGCGATAGAAATAGAAAGTATTTATAAAATAAACACTTAAGGTTTATAACCAAATAAATGATTGCTGTGGGAATTGAGAGACTTGTGGTTGATGATTTAATATAAGCCGTTGTGATAGTTGAAAAGTACCCACCTGATAGTTTGGTTTCGTCCTTTCGTTTCTTGCTAAGCTACCTGTTATACGAGTTTCCTTCCGTAGAACTGGACCCAGTCTTATTAGTATGCTAGCCTCTATCTTGTCTATGTCGTCCAGACAACGTCGAGTCTAATGGGTTAAGTTTAACCACGCAGGGCACAGGCTTATCCTAATGCTTTACAAGATGTCAGCGTCTTCTCCCCAAAGAAGTACAATTCCTACTTCAGGAGAATTGAGGTCCTGATAGGGTTACGTACTGAGCCTGGTACAACCTAGGCTTGCTGCTGTGAACACGTCGCATAACGTATGAATCAACCCTATACTCAGCAAGCATATTAATGACATGCTTCTTATGTCTTGAACGTCATCTCATATATATCTATTACTAGGCAGGCTCTCTTACTTTTGAAGCCAGCATTATTAATGTAACAGATCGATAATGTCGAATATGTATCCCAAATGAGCGCACATGGGTAAATCGGTCCGTCCAAAGCCCGTAAAGTACATGGGACAATATGAGTATCGGTCTATGCGCACGAGTGATCGCCTACAGAGTGATATCATAGTGAATAATAGTCTAGTCGACTATACAACCTGTCTATCGGCTTCGGAGTTACTGTAGTCGCATTTAGCTCATGGAAAACAACATTGTAAATGCATCAGCCCGGCATTTAGAGGTAAAGAGGACAGAAGGATGTTATAGTATAAAAGAGAAACGTTCTGAATCACTACAAAAGCTACGAAGTGCCATTTGATAAATACCTAAAAGGGGCAGTCTAACATCATCCGCCATCGTACGATAATAGTCTGATCGATCGGTAGTATGACCGCATACCCCAGATCTGGGGGTTGCATTATGCCAGATATGACAGCTACCTCTCGATCGGGTTCAATAAAAGATTGACGAGTGTGTTAATATGGAAAGGTTCTAGAAAACATGTGAAATTCTCCTGGGATAGCTTGTTTTCACATGTGTAACGAGTTAGGATGATTAGGAGCTTCTATATGTCCTTGGGCAACAAACATTTTTAAGAGACAGGAATCCTTGGTTGGACTAACTAGGCTTAAGTCTCATCATGTGATGTTTATCATAGTAGAGGTATGCTTATGATTGATTAGTCGATCAACTGGATACTTCATAGATACCTCCTACCTAGGTAATGTGCTTAGGGGTCGGATTGTGACATTAGCAAGCGGGTAGTAATTATGTAGAAGCAAACGAATAGAACAAAGTTATGGTGAGATGCGGTAGTTAAATTTAATTGTATATGAAAGAAATGAGGTCGCGTTAACTAGCTTAATCCATCCAGGTACCTGGGTAGGGTAATAGGAACATTGGTATTGTTCCTGTTACTGAATGCGTGAGGGATATGAAAATGAAATGGTAAAAAGAAGAACCCAGGTAGGTACGTACGGTAAGCAACATAGCGTCTGATTTCAGAGGATTTGATTGATAACGGAGTTTAACCTTTAGGTAGGAGTGCACAAGCCACGTAGAGAACAATGAGAGAAATCAGCCCTAGCCTCATAGGGGCTTATCTGATGGTTATCTGGCAAGTCTAGTAGTATCTGATGGGACCGCCATGCCCGCACTTGACCTAATCGCATTTAGCTTAATTTTGAGAAGGCCACGGCATCCGACGCACCCCTGCTAGACCGGCTCCGAAATGCGCTGGGAACTTGGATCAATTTTTATGTTCAGTTGTGTACATCTCTGCAGCTACCTTATCTAAGTTGCTGTACCACCACCAAGAGCACCAACCCCGAATTCACCTACGTATTTGAGTCGGGAAGATTTTCCACAATTTCGCAACTTGTCACTTCTCAACATCACCATAATAATTGGCGCACACAAACTTGAGCGAATATATCTCACCATTATAGCCATTTGCAAACACTAATTTTCTTGCGCATCCTTTGTGCAACTTCTTTGTCCCTCTCAATCCTCATCGTCGCCGATCCGACGGTCCGCAATATCTCTCGCATTGGCGGCCCCCAATAACACAATTTTCTTGAAGGGCAATACTAACAAGGAAAGCCTTTTTACTTCGAATTCCGCACGTCGCCTGCTCCCCCTCCGGCCTCGCTAAATCGCAACCCTGGCTCTTCAACCCAAGGCCTTCGGCGAAGGCTCTGAAGCTGTGGCCAAAATGGCCCAGCCCACAGTCGTCGAGCCCGTCGAGGATTACGAGTATGTATCCCTTCCTGAGGCACACTACATAATTGTAGGATGTCAACACGACTGTTATACGGATGCTGACTTAGATCTTTTTATTAGTTATGAGTCTCTACCCCCTAATTTCTCCTTAGCCCAAAATATGGTTGCTGGCGCCTTCGCCGGCATTGCCGTAAGCCGAATTACCCTTGCCTTTCGGGGTTGGTCCGTGATTGCTAATAGGATGGCAGGAACACACGGTCATGTATCCAATTGACGCGATCAAAGTTCGTAATGTTTGAATCCAGCCGACTATCCGACTTTAATACTAACTAGCTATATCATAGACGCGAATGCAGATACTTAGCCCGTCGGGGGCGAACGCCGTCTATAAGGGCATGATACAAAGTACTATGCGTATAGCGAGCGGAGAGGGCGTCCTGAAGCTGTGGCGGGGGATGTCCAGTGTGGTCGTTGGAGCTGGTAGGCTATCCTAAAGACCTACGATCCAACCCATTTCTCACTATCGGATCTATAGGACCTGCGCACGCAGTATATTTTGCGACGTACGAAGCTGTTAAGCATGTCATGGGCGGTAATAGAGTTGGTGTTCACCACCCCTTAGCAGCAGGTACGTCTTGAGCTCCCCAACTTCAACCCGATATGTCCACAATAGACATCTAACCTTCTCTTTTTTCTCTCTTTAGCAACAAGCGGGGCTTGCGCAACCATAGCTAGCGATGCGCTCATGAACCCCTTTGACGGTATGTCGAGCTTTATATACGAAACTCCTAATATACTAACTGTAATAATAGTGATCAAGCAACGCATGCAAATCCAAAATTCGAGCAAAATGTACCGGTCTATGACCGACTGCGCTCGATATGTCTACAGAACCGAAGGCCTATCGGCATTTTACGTCTCATATCCGACCACCTTATCCATGACGGTACCTTTCACAGCCCTCCAGTTCCTCGCATACGAATCGATATCCACAGCTATGAACCCGAGTAAGAAATACGATCCTTTTACGCATTGTATGGCAGGTGCCGTTGCCGGCGGTTTCGCTGCGGCTTTGACCACACCAATGGATGTTATCAAGACCATGCTACAAACCCGAGGTACAGCTACCGATCCGGAGCTTAGGTCGGTGAATGGATTCATGGCAGGCTGCAGGCTGATGTACCAGCGGGAGGGTATGCGCGGGTTCTTTAAGGGAGTTCGGCCGAGAGTGGTGACCACAATGCCGAGCACAGCTATCTGCTGGTCGGCTTACGAAGCTTCCAAGTAAGTACCGCTATGATGGTAATTATACTGCTTCCGAGGGTTTTATTTTAACAATTTATGACACAGGGCATACTTCATTCGCACCAACGCGTCATCGTCATGATGGGGTTGAGTCAGGCAACAATTCAGTGTTGTTTTCTTGAGGTATCCGGGGTATCCATGAAAAAAAAAAAAGACTCCACAAATCGGCTCCCTTTCTTGCCGATCGTCCCGTCATCATGATATCTCCGAGGTACATGACCGAGCCCGAGGCTACGAGCGCATACAACTATCTGGCTTGGGTCGCTTAGGTTGACATGCCCTGTTTTACAAGGAAAGATTAGCCTCGTTCTATAGGCTCCCCCCATTTCCCCCCGCCCCCCCCCCCCCCCCCCCCCCCCCCCCCCGCAGGCGTCATGTGAAATGCAATGAAGATGATTAGTTTTCCTGGGTAACTTATCCGTTGGAGTTTTTGCGTGGGGTCGTTTTCCCGTGGACTTCCGAGAATTTCCACCTTTTCCGGGCGACGACGCAAAAGAAAAAAAAGATATTGCACGAGCAATCGGGAATAAAATTTTCTAAAAACGGGTAGGGAGAGACAAAGAAGGGGGGGTTAAGAGGAGGGAGGGAGGGTTATGTGTCTGGGTAGACACTGAAGTTGAATTGTACATATCACTTGCATTTTTTTACGTACCATATCCCCCCGACATCTTGCCGTATAGGCCCATAGATGTGAGAGAGGATCGGAATGAATGATACTGGCGGGGGAGCTTTACGAGAGACCCGATGTTCGAACTAATTTTCCCCCTGATTTTATTTTTCTGCATAATCGTTTTCTTTCGCTCACGATCTACGAGCCACGGTTTGTTTTATCGGTGCTGGGTGAACAGATAAAAAATTACATGACACATATCATTACAAAGTAGGTAGATAGGGGAAGGGTGGAGGTATATTTATTTCTATGATCTGATCTGGTGTTTTTAGGCTCGACTTGTCTCGTACGAATAGTATTTTTAGTACTGGGTATGAGAGCCGTGCGACGACGAAGCGGTTAGGCACCACATACTTTACGGGACGGAAGTAAATGAAGGCTAGCTTTACATTTGGGTGTAAGTGTAAGTGTGGGTGACGAGTGTATAGTATCGCCGAGGTTATCCTTGGATTAAACAAACTTTTATCACTTTCTTGACGTACTAGTTATAATATGCCATACTGATCCATGAGGTTAAGGGCTATTACACACGTGCTTTTTCTAGGTCTACTTGTGTAGTATAGTTATACAGGCTATCTATTCGGTTTCTCTTCTATCGGAGTCCATAAACTCCAAGTCCGTCACGGAATTACTGTTACCCATCTGCCGTCATATTACCTTCATATAGTACGGTACTTGCTATAGTCTAGGTAAGTAGTCTCAGCAAGATCACCGTCCCAATAAGTCTTCATGGGCAGCCTAGATTCACTTACCAGGTACCTAACCAACAAATCAGTTTCAATTACAAAGTTCACGACGCATGTCTCATATCCTATATCCATCTATGGGGAACATGCTTCAACTTCGTTCAAAGAAAGCAGTCAAGTCATATCAACCAACACCTTATAGATCTTCAAATACGCGTTTCTTATACAACTAATACGGGCGTATATATATACATAGGCGCCTTGCACAAAGTCGAACCAGGTAAGCAAGACCTAAATACAGCGCTTCGACTGAACGGATATTTAATTAATCGCATTTACTTTAAAACTTCCAGCCTTGTCGAACGCAACATTCGAAGAAAAAAAAGAACTCCGCAAACTCCCAACCCACCATTGCCGGTTCATGCAAGAATTCTTGATCTTGATCTTCGTCTTTGTCTTCATATTCTCTATTCTTATATCTCCCCTTCTTCTTAACCGAAAGGGAAACCACCCGGGAAGCCACCGCCTCCTGAGCCGAATTTGAAGTGGAATTGTTGGCCGCCGCCCTGCTGGAACATGAAGGGGTGGCCCTGTTGGAACGGATTGCCCTGCTGCTCGTGCGAATTAGGATCGTCGCCACGGTCGAATCGCTCGCGCAGCTCGGGATTGCTGAGCACCTCGTACGCTTCATTGATAGCCGCCATCTTCTTCTCTGCCTCTTCCTTGCTTAGACCCTGCTTCGCCGCCTTGTCGGGGTGGTGGATCTTGGTGAGTTTCCGGTAGGCCGATTTGATCTGGCGCTCGTCCGCATCGTGAGATACGCCGAGAACCTTGTAGTAGTCCTTTGTCTTGCTGCGCTTGAGAGCCACCTGAGCTTTCTGCATTAAGGGGTTTATAACGTTGTTCTTGTCAGGTCTGACTTCCGACGCTTTCTTCAGAGTGGCTACGCAACTTTCGAACTCCTCAGCTTCTAGTTGCGTCTTAGCCTTGTACAGGAGACCGTAGAGAGAGTTTTCATCTAGCGTCAGAGCTTTTGGACAGTATATGCTGGCCTTCTTGCCGTTTGCCTGTGAAATAGTTAGCGACGCGTTTAAGTGAGAATATGAAATAAAAGGTATATTACCTCGTAATAAGCCTGGCAAGCAGTCTCAACTAATCTAGCCAGTAACACATTGGGTGCGCGCTCTGGGATGATGCCAGATTTCTTATACTCCTTGATTTGTTCTTCCACCTCGTTGATCAGACCCGGTTCATCACCAGATGGTACTAACAGCTTGACACCCGACATGGGCTGATTCCTCTCCAAGGCCTTGTTGACTTTGGCCAAGGCCTTATCGATGTTCTTTTCTTGCTTTAGTAACTTCTTGCAGGGCTTAGACTCGGGATCGGAGTGCAGGCATTTCTTGATCTGTCCCATTCCCTGTTCCATATCCCCTAGAGCGTAGAACGTAGTAGCCGAGATCTGTAAATGGGGAGTGGTATCGCCCGCTTTCATCTGTAAGATGTGTTGTAAGTCGCCCATTGCTCCTTCTACTTCTCCCTTCTCGAATCGACATTTGATGCGCAGTTCTCGAAGGTTAGGAGCACGGTTTGCGACGAGGATGGCATCGCTGGCCTGGCTTATGCAGTCGTCCCAGTTTCCTTTCTTCGCGGCTTCCTCTGCCAGCTTCGCAGCGCCTTGTGCTTCAACTAGCTTCTCGTATTCGGGGGAGCCTTGCTTGTGCTTGGCTAAAATGTAGTGTTCCTTGGCTCCATTCCAATCGGCACTCCTAGCCTTCAACTTTCCTAGCTGCAGATGCGCGCCTTCGAAATCTGGCTTCAGTTGTAAGACTTTGTTGAAATCTGAAGTAGCCTGCGTCGTGCGACCCAGCGAAAGGTAGGTAGTAGCGCGCTTGAAGTAGGTCAGGTAGTCGTTGGGATCACGAGCGACAGCAGCATCGTAGTACATAAGAGCCTCGCTAGTTTCACCCTTGGTTAAATGCGACTGCGCCGAAGAGAGAAGGGTCGAGATCGGGGTATCGGAGGGTATATCTGAGGCAGAGAGTGCTTGAACAAGACCGGTAGAAGTGAGCGCTGTGGCTGCAAGAGCCAGCGCGGATAGAGGAATAATCATGATGACTCGATGAATTATTTCAAAGAATGGATTTGATTGCCTGTTGGCGCGGACGCCTTCAGGGTTTCTTTTGTAATGTTTTGCCGAAGCAAATGAATTAGGAAGTGTAATTGTATAGCATTAGAGGAAAAGACTGTGGGATAGGAAGTAAAGTAGGAAGTAGAAACACGGAGAATTCTAGAGACTCGGGAAGTTATTAACGAAGTGTATAAATGAGTTTGGTTTAAAAAGGTTAAGATAACAAAAGATTAACAAGTGGCTACTACGCGCATCTAACCATTTATCTGTTAGTCGAGTACTTGTAAAGGCATCGTATTTAGCCTGTTTCCATAAAGTAACTTGTAAACATATTTATCCCTGCATGGACAACCTGGCCACTTCCCAACTTGCTCTTTTTTCAAGGCGACAAGTTGAACAAAACCCGGCGCGAACCTTAATTGCCCACCTACATTACCTACCTTGGTACGTGAACATGTACGTACCAAACATGCGCCACATTTATGCGTTTTATGCGTTTCCTGAAGAGGCAAGAGGGGCTATAGAGCCCGTCGGGGATGCAGCCGACTATACTTTTACCCCACCAATCCCCAATAGCATCCCTGCCTTGTCGCGTGTAAATCGACGTGTACCGATTAGACGTTCTCCAAATTTACAGCTTCACTTTACCAAAACCATGCAGAAAATGAAAGGAATGCAATAAAATAAAGCGGAACAAAACCAATTCCCTTCCAATTCCTCATATATACTAATCTACCTATTTATATAGGTATCTAATTAATGATACCAAACCCCCTATCGTCCACAATGTCTCACCTAAACCCCTCCCAAGCAGCCATCTTCTCCCCCTCCGTCGCCCGCGCCGCCGCCTCCACCGCAAAAGACTGGTCTTACATCGGCACCTGGCTACGCAGCATCTACTCCAATTCCTCCGGCTCTTCCTCTCGCTCCCGCCCTCCTTCTTTCGAGCGCAACCCCGAAACCCTCAAAGCCCTTCTCGCCCTCGCAGCCGCTAACGAAGCAGCCGACGACCACCGCGAACAGCTCTTCCGCGTGGAACAAGCCGCCCTCGACGAAATCCACGCATCGGAAAAAGACCGCGAGGAAAGGCGACGAAAACAACAGCAAGGCGGTGAAGAAGGACAGGAAATAGACCCCGACATCCTGGCATCCGACCTCCTCTCCGCCCTCGAAGCCAACCTCACCAAAGACGGCGCCGCCGCCCTCGACGCCATGGCCTCCGTAGCCGTCGAGCTAGGCGTAGCCTACCCGACCCCCGAGGTCCTCGGCTCCAAGTTCGTCGAGCTCCAGGGCCGCGCGCTCGAGCTCGAGGACGGCCTCGAGCGCGTCGACCTCCTGCGCCGGTACTTGGACCGCGAGTCCGCACGCGCAGAGGCCTTTCTCGCGGAGCTCCAGCGCTCCGCGTCCGACAACGCGAACAATCTGAACGAAAGCACTATGAGTATCGGCGGTGGTGCTGGTGGTGGCGGTGGTAGCATATTCACTCTGCCTCCAGATCTCTCCCGCCAGAACCTCGAACTACAGCGCCTCATCAAAAGCACGTCCTCGCGCCTGCCGGAGCTAACCCAACAAGTACTCTCCCTGGAGAAAACCGTCGGACTTCCCAATGTTACCGTCGAAGACGTGCGCGCAGACGAGAAAGCCTATCTAGACCTGCTCGCTCGAAAGAAGGATCTCGACGCCCAGGTGCGTGCCTTTGCAGGGCTCCCGCCCGACGTCGAAGCCGCGCGGGCCGAGCTTGAGGCCCTACGTGCAGAGCTCCGGGACGCTACGGAGCGGCGGGACGAGAATTTCGAGAAATTGGTGGAGCGCGAGAGTCCGGTTAAGACCAGGAGAAAACCTAGGTTAGACTAGATTACCGCAGACTTTAAAAGAGCTTTTAGTAGATATATCTATCTTGTTCTGTAAAGTGACGTGGATATGTATGAACGCCATTAGCATTACTATTTCTCTGTGCTCTTGAGGTATTCCCCTGCTGTACAAATGATAACAGTACTCGGTACAAGACATACATGATCTAACGAAGCGCTTCTACAAAATCACCTTCCCCTTTGGTATAATAGGTTAGCATCTCAATATCTCATATACGCTTCTACAATGATGTAAACAATGGACCGCACAATTCGACGCCGTAACCAACTCCAACTCTATTGTTGCTGCGATCGTTTCCCTCTACCCGAGACCGACGCGCCAAGTCGTCCGAACTGTTTTCCTAATCCCGACCGCTTCGGCGGCGGCGGGGCAGCGGGCGGTGTCATGTCTTTCGGTGGTACAGCCGGAGTAGGTGCCGGTCGTGGAGGTTCCCTTTCCGTGATGTGTAGTCCGCCGAAGTCTGATCCGTCGTCGAGGTTGCTACCGTCTAGCATCCTCTGTGCTCGTCTCGCCTTGTCCTGAACGCTCCTGAACTTTTCCAAGAGCTGGTCCCATCGAATCGTGTTATCTTCACGACCCTTACCTAACCTATTCGGGCGGTCATAATTTGAAGCGCTAGGTGTAGTGGCAGGACTAGTAACGCATGAAGAATAAGTGTCATGGACGCTTTTAGAACGAGGGTGGTGACTTTGGTAAGAGGAGACGGCTTCGGCTACTAAACCGTGCCGTGGATTTGGATTGATTAGGGGAGCAGTGAGACATGGTACATACGGTCGAGGCCCGATCTGCAAGTATCCTATCGAGCTTACACTGTTCAACCTATTTTTGAGGGCGGCAAAGGCAGAAGACTGCGGCAAAAGCATCAAAATTCCATATAGACATTTATAGAGGTACGGATACTTCTCGGGTTCGAGAAGCTGAAGTCGAAGATCTGGGAATCCAACGGCATCATATTAACATATCTGTCCGATTTCAAGTTCGGAATTAGGTGACTCACATGTGAAGACGGGGGACTCGATCAGCTGGACAAGCTTGTCGATCTGAATGAGGATATTAACTGTCATCTCCAGCTCCGCACTTGGCTCTGTTAGTAAATCGACGCGTTACTATATAACCCCTATTTTATAAGACTTACAAGATCTGCAGGAGATTATATGCAGCCTCGTACGCCTGGGCGAGTAGACATAGGGAGAAGGTTGCGACTGCATTGTAGCACCAGGAGCGGAATAGGGCGACAAAGAAGATTTGGCCCTCCTATAACAAAAGTGAGCGAGGTGAAAGTCATGTTATGAAGTAGCTAAACAGTATTACCTTGGTCTCTAGGTTCCGTAACCGTTTCCTGAGGTCGGCTAACTCCGGCGCTGTGATGAGGTTGTTGTTGAGGTTCTGTACCATAATGCTGGCGAATTCAACATCCTCTTCTTTCTCGATTGCTTCGGCTAACGTACGATAGATCCTCTCGGGACTTAGAGTCATGCATAATTGGCGAATGATCAGGTTTCCTCGAGTCTCTAATAACTTTCTATCAGTAGAAAAAAGCTGCAGAAGGCTGACCATGAAGTTAGAAAAGTAGTCGTCTTCGCTATTTCTCGATATTTGAGATAGTAATTGCAAGTCTTTGGTTACTACAGCTTCTGCTGGATCTGAAAGTGTTTTAAGAAGGGCAGGGAATGTCCCGTCATTGAATGCAACGATTTTTCTGGGTGCTTTTCGGTGCAACATAATAAGCCAAGTCAGTGCAGCAACTCGAGTCGCCTCATGATCGTTCAAAAACAATAAAGTGAGGGAATTGACGGCGGCAGCATAATCCAAGTCTGGTTGGGGCTGGGCCTGTTGAGCGGGAGTTGGTGCTCTGCGGTGTTGAGCCGGTGTGGGACTACGTATATCCGTTTCACGATTGCTCGACAAGGAGGCTCGCGTACTAGACGCTCCCTCGGGGCGGTCAGTGGCAGGTGCAGAAAGTCGTGACGTCGACTGGCCCGGGGTTCCTTCGGTTTCGTCCGTAAGAGAAACCACATATTCCATCAGCGACGTGTTCACCCTTGTCGCAGCTTGACGAATCGATTCGACCCCGCTAGCCATCGCTGGAAGGAGATGGGCTAGTATTTTGGGGGTAAATGGTAAGACCTCTTCGGGGCAGATGTCTAGAAACGAGACTATCCATCGTAGGCTCTCTAGGAGACTATCTTCTTCTGTTTCAATATTAGAATTCGTAATGTTGGGTTTATATCATTGAGCCAAGAATACTTACCCAGTGGAGAATCAAGGGTCGCAGTAAGGATCTCAAGGATGGCTTTATAGTTAATTTGCACATCCTGCCCCGGAATCCAGTCGTCCTCGCTGCTGACTTCATCGTCGTCCTCATTGGCAGTGGTGGATCCCACTTCATCAGCATCATCCGCTAGACGCATACTACCGCTGTCGACGGAGTCCTCCCGTTTTCTTTTTCCTTCTCCCTTTGATTTTCTGCTTTCGGCGATACCTTTTTTTACTCGGGCGATTCTCTTAATCTCGTTCAAGAACTTATCCAGACAGGCTTGTGTAGCGGCATGGACATCGGCGTTGTTGCCACTGAGAAACTTGAGCAGGCCACCTAAAAACTCGGGCAGGTACGTAACCAGTTCGAGGTCCGGGATCGAGTCAAGCAGAGTAATCCAACCAACAAGAAACGTTCTAGTAAACGGGTTTATAACCCATATCCGTTCTTTGAGGAGGGGGATAAAATCTGGCAGTGAAAAAGCTGTTGGCAGGTTTGAGTTTGGGGAAGTGCTCGAGCCAGAGTCCTTGGCTTCATAAGCCGGGGGCTTTTCGCTCTCAAGCACAGACACATAAGTAGCTGCAGACTCAGAGACGATATCCTTGATAAGGCGATCAAGAAGTTCGGCGCCATTTTTAACAGAAAGTTCAGAATCCGCGCCTAGCTGTAATAGAAAGAATAAATGTCAGGCCAACGAAAAAGAGATGTCAGATGGAGGGACCACGAGTACCTTGCACAGAGCATCAAATATGTGGTTAAAATATTTCAAGATCTCGCCCTTGGCGACCTTGGCAATATTGTACATGGACTCGCAAGCATAATACCGAACACGAGCATCTTGATCTGTGAAACAAGCCAGGACAGGCGGGACTATAACTTCGAGGTATCTCGGTAATTCCTTGGAACAAGTCAGATTGAGCAGTATTGAAAGGAACAAGGAGACGTAAGAGAAAGTCACATACTGGACCGAGAGCTATCGCAGCGGCGGCTAGACCTATTAAGCCTCCGTTTCGCGCATGAGGTTGATGGACAGCATAGGCATATTCGTTACACAACTGCTCGAGGATGTCCTTTACCCTTTTGTAGTCCTTGACAGTTACAAGCTCTCGAATAGAACGTTCGAGTCTATTTTATGAGTTAGTGAACAAACCAATTTGAGATTATATATATATATATATATATATATGATTACGTTTGGAGGATTTGTGGGAACATACTCAAGGGCGCCGGTCTTTCTCTTGTCGTATAACTTGTCGTTAAGAAGGCGCTGGACGTTGGGTTCCATCGCTGCGTCTTCGTCTCAGCACCGCAGGTCACGTTACCATGCCGTGCCGAGATGTAGATAAGGTAGATGAGTAGTTCATCAATAGCGCTGAATGGGGATATCTAGCTGTAATATTCCAAGGTGTGTGGTTGGTCAGAGACCAATAGGCAATGAACGTTCAGCTGACAATAAGACTCAACAGAAGAAAAAAAAAAAGAAGGGCGAATAAGGCAGCAAGTAAGTGGGATTTACAATAGTGATTGAATATTCTATCAAAGTAATTAGAACTTGCTGGACTTAGTATGTAATTACGTTGAGGTATGTAACCTAACAGTTCCGGAACTAGAAGGGGGGTAAGGGTCCGGGATTGGGGAAGATGAGGACAAGGCTGAGGGGAGTGAAGCATCAATGATGATGTAGTTGTATGTGTACGAAGCGAATTGTAACTCGTATTTAATTCGACCATGCAAGGATTAAAGTTTAGCGGGGAGGGGAACGCTAAGGGCAGCTGACCGTTAAAGGCTGACGAGGCTGAACCTTCTCTTTGAGCGTTTTCTAACAGCACATATGACAGAACCTTAGTGGTGTTCGGAAGGCGCACTTTTGCTTATCTGCCAGATGTGGCGTCTGCGCCAAGGTTCCCTAAGCCAGTGCGCTGGGACGAGAAGAACGTTGCAACGTTTCCCCACTAAAGACACCTAATTCTAGCAGCTAAAGGCAGTTACCTACAGTACTACCTATGTAAGGTTCGCGCCTACGGGCAATGGGCAACGGGCAACGGGCAACGGGTAACGGGTAACGGACAAGATTCTTGCGCATAGCGCGCTTTGATGGAAATCCAAACCCGAAAATCAATCTTATTTACTCCGGGAGCACGCGTTTGCAACCGCAGAGTTTATTTAAAAATACGGAAAGAAACAAGCCAATGAGGCTACTACCCGAAACCATTGTAACCTCCCAAGCGGTGTGAAATAACTACATAAAGATGATGTTTCATTTTATATCATGCAGTTACATGTACTTACATGTCAGCTATTAAAAATTATAACGACATGTAGTATTTCTATTAGGAGGTACGTATTTCCACGACGAGTTTCTATCCAAGGTTACCAGGTCATATTTCTTTAAAAGCCTATAAGCACGTTTCACTGACGAGGCGTATAAGCAGTGATGTCATCTCAAGTTCTCCAACAGGGGGTCGGAGTAGAGCACGTTTAAAGTGCATTGTTAGTGATAAATTAAGGAGGGGAGAGGGGAGAGAGAGAATTATAGCATGGAAGGATTGCATGCCAATGTAGCCCGGACTTTGAAAGAAAGTGCCTAATTCAACCTCGTTGGGAGTCACGAAGATACTCATTCGATTTTTTTTTTTCTCTCTCTTCTTCTATGTTGGCCAGATGAATCTGTTGTTTCTACAAGCTTCGTGGAAACGCCTTTTCATCGCTTATTCGCCACCGAGGCATAGGATATATCCCGTCGACGGGTACAGAAACATATACCGAGAGTCCCGATGGGTGGGATGCTGCGAAGAAAGAAAGAGAGAGAGAGAGCTCTGACCAATCTTGGAGTTTCTTTTCTAGCCGCTGCAGCCACAAAAGCAGTCGGCTACCCGCGGATTCTCGTTCGTTATTATTCGCGGGGCTATTCGACCGGTGTGCAATGCCCTGGATAAGGGTTTCTTAGAGTCGGGGGCGCGTCCCCGCGTGCTCGTCGGATCAAGTGATATGTTGAAATCGAATTCGGCAATTTCTTTCTCAAATGGCAAATGACAAGATATCGAGCACAGCCCTAGATATATTAGGTACATCCCTAACGTATGATATATCAGGCCACTGGCCCAGAGCAGATCTCCTCTCTGTCGTCGTACTATCTAATATATTTCCGCATGTATAATGACGTAGCGAGATTGCTACATACGAGCTTCTATTGTTGTACCGGGCGACTAGATCTTCAGATGTGCCCAATTTATCTAGAGATCGACTGCTAGGATATCCGCTGCTCTTTACTTATAGTAGACTGTTAGGCAGCTCATATATAGATTTGTTTCAGATGAACACTGTGTGTGTGATGAATGATACCACTTTGTGACTGGTTTGTTAAAAGCCGATATAGTATCAATTTTATAACGCCCTGTTCGGCCAAATAAGCGGCGTGAATTCAGTTGTGTGTCAGACTTGGGCTTCAATTTTGTTTGTTGGTGAATTGTGTTTCTCTTCAAGTACCTATTCTCTTCGAATATATCAACTCTCATATTTTATATCTTGGCTTCCCTAATTTCATCCCGCCCCCTATTAGGTATACGATATAAACGTCTATTATCATAACGCCTCGCGAGTTGTTGTACTGCTTATATATCATTTCTCATTTTTCTAATGTTATAAGTAGGCTCTTCATTGGAACTTAATTTAATTCTTCATGCATCTAATACGTTATCTAAGCCAAAAACTGACTCTAAGTACCAGCATCACCGCCTGTACACCCCCCTTCGGGTAACCCGCATCAAACTTGGGGAATCCCAGAATCCGATCAGCTGGTATAGATAGCCATGTCACATCGGATACAAGTTTAATCTACTGCCTCAAGCTATTTATGAACTTGACGTTGTTGGGGGAGTATACTTCGTACCTAAACACGACCTTCAGAATCGGGATTTGGGAACTGGGTATATGCTGATCTTGGTAACGAATGTGAGATATGCTTCCACTCCCCCCTCCCCCCCCCCCTTTTCGGCCTCTCAACCGGAAAATTCTAGAAGTAGCCAATTGTAAAAGATGAGGCAGCCTGTCCAAAATAGGAAAGGAATAAAACCACCCTATCATAAACATAAACAACTCAACTGGCATACGAGGTAGCTTTACCAAGCCTTCTTGCTGCGTCAAAGAAGAGAAATTCTAGAAAATGAGAGAAAAATTGCTCTGTATGCTCTGTCCCGATATGTTCCGTTTCCCATCCACGATCATGTGCACACCGTGATTGGTGACGTCGATACCACTGCATCATTACCTACGCACTTCTTTTTTCCCGCCGGCTTCTTTCGCCCAGTCCCAACGCGGCTCAGATTCCCATCTTCAGCCAACCAAGATATCGTCTGATGATCTATCACAAAGGGGCCCGTCTAGAGCTTCAGTTCCTGGCCTCTATAAAGCGGCGCTGGCGCCACTATCGCGCCTGTGTCGCCCGTGCGGAACTTGCTGATTGGACCGGGGACAACCCCGGATCCTCTTTACTTTTCCTGCCCACTGTCGTTTTTCTTTTGGTCTGAGTCGCTCTTCCGCCAGGATCCATCCGAGCTGTCGCCCTTCTGATCCTTGTTGTTTCGGGCGGCCATATCTGCACGCTTTGCGAACGAGTCCTGCTGCCGTAGTAAGTATCTGTAAGCCATTAATAGGGGGGAAGGGGGGGGGCTAGTAGATGTAGGCGTAGTACACTCTTTCCGCGGGACTTAGCGATCCGTGCGGCTGATTTCTCGTCCATCTTAGTTGGTCCCATATTGTAAAAAGTTTAAACGCCCCAAAGACTTGAGAAACTGAGTGTATAAGTTGAAGAACGAACCCAGCCTACGAATAAAGGAGACAAGTATAACCGCAGAGGGACTAAACGATGAATAAGAAGAGAAGTGTATTGCAAAGTTTAGAAACGACGAGGTGAGACCGGTATATATATAGTCTAAGCCATGCTCTTAGAACGAGACCGGTCTACCAGCCTTCCCGAATCCGAAGCAACGCGTCAGGGTCACACCGTATTTACTTTCACACTTTACACTCTCTGCTAAAGATATCGTGATCGTACATATGAGGCAAACCCTTCCAGTACCTCTTCGATTCTGACGCACCACCGGCCGCGGGATCTCTCTTGAGCGTCATGTCATGCAAGCAAGGAAAGCTGCAGGAAGCATGCCGGTATGTAAGACAATAGCAAACAAAGGAGTAACTGACATGATGTAGGGTCATATGCGAGGCAACTTCTGCCAATCTTGTCCTAGGGTTCAGACAGCTAGTACCTAGTACAAGATGGAATATAGGTTCCAGGGATCCATATCGGGTCGGTGAACACACGATGCTTACTTCCTCTGAGCCGTGTAGCAGCCGCGGATCCGAACTTTCTTACCCAGGTATTCTGAAGCCGGGGCCAGATTCCTGCAAGAAAGCGACGGGAACGACCATGTATCAACTCTGGGCGTGCACTACCCCTTCGACAGGCCAAACCTTCCGGCCTCGCACTATTCGCGCGGTTGTCCAGAAGCGTCCCTTCACCGACCGAGAGGCGAAAGCCAATAGGGCAAATCCTCAACCAACGGACGTAGGTGATGGAAGAGATATTCGAAGCAAGCAACCACTAAGAGCTTGTCTGCGACGTCAGCTTGGATTGAGATGCAAGGGATCGTCGAGCGTTTCACAGAAGCATTAAATCAATCTATGTAAGAATTGCCAGAAATGAGCTCACAATGAGGCAATCTCTCAGGCATGCATATATCCCTCTTGCCCGGTAGGGCAGCAACATGGTAAAACGCCTTCTTCATGATCTTGGGCACCTGATTTGGACGAAAGCCCTTACGACAATGCCGCCCACCGCGGTCAAATCTAGCAACATACCTTGGTAGTCGACAAGTCGCAGCTCAGGTACTAGACCTAGGTTCGATTTGTCTGGCTCGACGTCGCATTGGCTCGCTACGAGGGGGGATGCTATAATCTTGGAACCCCAAAGTTATCAAATTTTCATTCATCCAGAATGGTTAGATGGATCCAGTGCAATATCGCCAAGTTTAAGAACACCATCTCTCGTAATGATCCCAACGAGGTTGCATTAGGTTTTGAGAGGGTTGTAAGGCATAACACCCGAGAGACGTCTCCAACATTATACCGAGTCAACCCCAATCCATTTTCCGTTGGTCGACTTCCGCCGTGGGAAGACGCCGCTACCTATTTACAGAGCTTATCAAAAGCTATGACAAGATGGGTAACACCATGCTAAAATATTAATGATGGTGTCCATGAATTGGATCATCCCCCTCGCAGATGACCTTCTGACACTTAGCAAGGATGGCCGCTTGCCTCGACACTTCGGCTAGCGTGCCAACAACCTGCTTATTACCGTCCACGAAGCCGTATAGCGCGTAGGGGATACCAACATCGTTACAAAACTCCTGTACCAGCTTCTGCGTGCGGCGGAGATTGTGGCGCGGGATCCTTGGAAATAAATGGTGGATCACTTGGAACTGTAGACCTCCGTGGAAAAAGTCGAGCCACTGAGGGCAGTCGATATCCATGGTCGTGCGAAGCATCTTCTGAGGAAATGATTCGTGGGGGCCCATGTCAGACGTGCTCATCGCAAAGTGGGAAAGACAGATCTGCGCGTGAACAGGCATGGGGACCATGTGGCTGATCAGGAAGAAGACAAATCGATCCCAGTTATTCGGAATTGATTTGTATAACACTCCGTAGAAGTACCAAGTAATGAAAAAAAGCTGGCCGACTATCTCAAACCATCCATGCCACCATGCAGGTCCCTTCTTGGGACCCCTGCGAGCAAGCAAGTAGTCCCAAGATAGGCGGTAGAGGTTCACGCGTCCGAAAAGGAGAAGTATGTAGTAAGTGTACGGCTGGATCCTGAGCATGAATTTTGCTGCAGCATCGTACTCCATTACACGATCATAGAAAGTGGAACGCATTGAAGTGAAAAATCGGTGGGACACAGCCATAAACGGCATATGTTCAATATCCGGGTCGTGCTCGGGTGCATTCGTGACGATGTGATGCACGTTATGATTTCGCTTCCACCATCCTAGGGAGAGACCACCCAAGAAATCGGCAATGATGATACCAATAACGGTATCCGTGTGGAAGCCATGGGTAATACCCATGTGACCGGCATCGTGAGCGGTAAAAACAAGCTGGTGCCAAAATGCGCCCAGAAATACCGCACTCGGAACATACCAGCCCCAATGCAAGAAGAGGAAGGCGAGGGCGAAGAGGATAGAATACCGCGTACACTCGATTGCATATGCCCCATAATTACACTTATAGAGACCTTCGGCTTTGATCCGCTCGCCAAGATCACGATACTTGGCCACAATGGTATCCTGCGTATCAAGATCCAGCGAGGGGTATTTTTCCAAATCCAAAGTCGTCTTTTCCTTGGTAATGGTATCAAGGTACGACATGCCATCATCGTCAGGTTCCACAGAAGATACGGAAGATGTCGATGGGGATTTGGGCGCTGGTCCATCAGCACCGCGCCGTTTTCGGATCTCGGGTTCGGCGCCGTCAAAGACCGGAGAAGGTTCCCGGGAACTCGGGCTACTCGAAGTATCTGTAGAAACTACATCGCCTTCCTCGGCCTCCTTCTCAAGGTCGTCACCCTCTACCAACGGTCTGAATTTACCACCTTGAATAGGGGGGACAAAGTTGGTCCATCTTCCTTCGATTCTACCAATCCGGTAACGGTTCATCTGCTCTCTTGCTTCGGCGGAATGGAGACTATAGTAGCAGGGACATGTTAGAGACGGACGATTCTAATGCAAGTATAGGACTATACGGGCGAGGGCAGCACTAACGCAGTGACTTCGTCGGTGGCATCTCGACCAACCATATGTAGGATTGCCTTGTCACCACCTGGGTGATAGGGGAGCCACGGATCGGCCTTGAATACATATTGGTTGGCAATGAAAATGCGTCGTCCGTCGGCGATTAGACCCTCGATCTGCCTTCTCGACAGTATCGGGTAGGTCTTTTCAGCCATTATCGTCCACCAGCCTCTTTAGGCTTTCAGGTACCTAACGTATAGAAGAAAAAGGAGACACAAAGGGTCTAGCTCAATGTTCGAGGGAGAATTTACGCAACCATTTCACATAGATGATGAAAAGGAGGGTATATGGAACCAAAGAGGGGTTGTATAAGAGATTGGTAGGCACTTTTTTTTCTTTTTNTTTTTTTTTTTTTTTTTTTTTTTTTTTTTATCAAAAAGATTGAATTATTTAAAAAAGTCAATGAACATTAAAATGTTAAGGTTAAGGCACGTCCCTTGTCAAATGGGATCTAGGCAGTCTCGGACGAAAGAGCTTTGGGAGCTAAGGAAGAGCGGTGGGAACTAAAGAGTGGGGGTTACTTCACCGTAACTCTCCGCACGTTCCGTTTGGGTTGATCCCCTGAATGTCCAGCCAATGAAATAGATCCAATAAGGTAAGCCACGACGCTTTCCCCCATCGTCCCCATTTCTCCAACTACCAGAATTCAAATTGCTGTGAAGTACATTTGTATTGTACACAACACAGCCACAACTATTAAACCCAACAAAGTTAGAGAATTAATTAAATACGATGCTGCATCTCTACTACATAATATGTAGTAATAATAACTATTACCATCAACTACCACCAGTACCTATCACTCACCTTGCACACTATTAGTGAGTGTATATCACACAAATCACGTACAACGTATACAGTTATCAGAATAATCTCAAAAGATCAATTCTTAGGATAACAGGTAGGTAGTGTAAAACACGTACACATCAACCTAGCTCATCCAAGAATTACAAAAGCTAGGTTCCGGATTCTCAACTACATGACTAGCTCATACATTAGTAACCTACAACCTACCTGGTATAAGTATGTATGTACCATAGTAACTGCGCGGGATGACTTGTTAAATTACATCCTTGCAGTCGTACGACTCACCAGGCATGCTAAACTTCTAGCCGCTCCAAGCAAAAGGATATCCTTTACATGTCTCAATTCGGAAGACATGTTCAAAATCGACTTGTCACTTATAAGAGGTCTCTATTAAGCTACCCAAGCATCGGTAGATACAACGTCAAAACGTTAAGTTATATGCCTCCAGGAAGCTTTCTAATAAGCTTTCTCGTTAGCCTCACCGGTGTTACATTAACTAGAGGACGACATACATAGCATCCTCTATCCAACTCTCTCAACAGGTCATGATCATCCGAGGCAATTTGAGGTTGTGGTAGAGATACGACTTATTAGCTCTCCTACCTATACTAACTAATAAGATCCTAGTTCACCTAGTTATCCTTTGCAGGAACCACTATTTGGCAAAGTCAGGGACGGTATTCTCCGTAGTTAACAGAATTTGTAAACATTAGAAATAATTCACTGACTTACTTTCGCTTCGCTCTATATGTGCAGCCTCACACTAATAGATGAAATACGTCAGTTGTTGTAAATGCTGCAATACTTCTTTAATAGTACCTGGCATAATATATCATAATATTTTCAGCATGATAAACTACTTAGAATAATAATAATAATAATGCAGTGTTCATCTTGAGTTCTCATGCTAAGTACCCAATCACCCATATTATCACGAGGTGGAAAGAAAAAGAGTATGGAAACAACTTTGTCATTCTTCGAGAATCCTTAGCCAGCTTGTGGCAACTTGCGGCTATACATACCAGAAGTGACTTCTACTCCAGGTTAGAAGTCTCATCAGGATCTTGGCTCATGCATTATTATCCTACGCCAAGTTCAGGGACAGCAAGCTTGCTTTCCACTCTTCCACGTGGACTCGAACATGCCAGCCGGCCAAGCCAGCAAACTCCAATAGGATTATAGCGATTGCCATGGTATATACCTTTGCTCTATGTAGGCAAATACGCAATCCCATCACCGTACATATGCAACCATGAACCGCATATCGAACAACAGCTACTCCTTAGTAATTCCATTACTTAGCAATAACTTCATAGACATTAGAATTTGTAAAAGCATCGAGTCACAACCCCAAGAGAGAACCGCAATATGTTATATCTAACCTATGTAGTCTGTCGTAACGTCGTAGTTGTACATGCAGCCCTACATTTCCCACAGGAACCGGCCGAATGGGAACACACAGCAGCCTGTGATATATGCCGAGCCAGATGCACGTCTTGACAAAATCAAGGAAGCAAATTATACTTTAGAAGCATACCTGAGACGGTGTTCATAAAGGGGGGGGGGCTTACGTTACATGGTAGCGTTGTGAACCGCGAACCGGATCCCGCCGCGTCGTGACATTTCCAAGTGTCTTATCAAAGAGAAGGATTGAAATAAGAACAATGACGAAGGAAAGATGAACTTGTTACTCGAAGGATAATCGTATAATTGACCCTCACGCGACCAGGTAGTATCTACCTCCGCGGCATCCTACGCCCTGGATGTACCCCTATTCGCCCATACACCTTACCTACGTCAACCTCAGAGTTGATACCTTTAGAAGAGTCAGCTAATCATTTTTTTCTCGTAATTTATCTATAGCCATCTCGTATTTGAAGACATATCAGTGGCCCTATCCAGTTCCTTCGTATCCTCGTTTCCAAGACCTAGGTGCATACCGAGAACTGTCACGAGGTAGATCAAAAGGTAAGGAAATAACTTGGCTGTTCCGTAAGGAACTCTGAATAGGATAGCTTTAGGAATAGCCCTGGTCCTCAGAGCTATTCATACCAAACCTTTCTGTTGTTCTGTAAGTTCCAAGTGAACATCGTTCAACCTATTGGTGATGTAGCGGTTTGATACCCGATCATCTGAACTTCCACAGAAAGGCAGAGACACCGGTACCACATACCCAGTTCTACACTTAAAGTAATATATTATCTTTATTTCACTTATATAATCTCCTAGAAGGTATAGAATAACACCGTATATGAATGCCAAACTATAACTATCAATCAATGTAGATAAGAAGAGTATGACCCTAATCAAAGGGTGAAGTGTCTGCACGTGAATGACAACTCTCACTGCTGAACCTAGCAACCCTCATCCATCTTAACGAACACGATGCCTAAGTTCGGACAAGTAGACTAGATGGCCTATAAAGGAATGATCTTACGTGTCTGTATAGTCTGAAACTCCATCTATAAACTTTCACGAGAGTCGCCTGTCTTCTCACACCATCCTAGAAACGAGCCCACCACATTTAATATGCATAACTAACCAATGCACGAGCTAGCTGTGTATTTGAACACATTCACAGGATCTATTGCAACAACACATCTGAGTTATATAGAGATTAAATGAAATTAAGTTTATATAAGCTGAGATATATTCCTGTCCCGATTCGTCCCAATATCTAACCTTTAAATCCGAACCCATAAGCCGTATTCCCAGGCCATCTCCCATACCCATATAGAACGGAATATATTTCAAAGTATAGACCCAAACTAAAGGCTTGGAAAGGAAGACGCAAACATGCGTTGTTACGCTTGTTTGCCTTTTTTTGGTTAGGTTGCTCGTGAACTGCCTGCTCATAGAAAATCCATGAATCGGCAATCTCAGACATACTGCGACCTTCTCCCATGTCGACTACCAATATTGCTAATGCTATCACTAGGCGCTACGCTTCCAGCGTCATCATCATCCCAGACCGCAAAGCCGCTGCCAGCGTGACTCTCGGCGCGCCGTGGCGCACGTCTGTCACCAGATCCCTTAAGCGCGGCTGAAGAATACCGACTTCCTGCCTTGGACGGAGCCCGCGGCGGCGAGGTACGTGTGCCGCGGACCGTACCTGCTGACTTATCCGTTCTAGCTGAGACATACGTTTCTGCTTCGGCGCCGCGTGGTAGCGACGATGCAGTTGTGTGCTTGGAGCTAACGTACGTGCACCAGTCTGACTCAGAGTCCGGTGAGTGCCGCGAACTCGCGTGGCTGCGAGAGTCGGGAGCGTGGGAGTGTCTGGATCGGCCTGTGTTGCTGCGGTACTCTGTTTCCATCGGTCGCCTGGACGAGTCGCGGTATTTCGACCCCGAGTTGCTTTTATACTCATGTTCATCAATCATAAAGGGACGTCTGGACGAAGAAGCCTCGCTACGGCCGCGGGACCGGCTACCAGTGGTGTAGTGGCTTGAGTAACGGCTAGAACGATCGTCGACATCTTCGACCATTCTACCTCGTGAACTACCACCATTGAAGCTACTCGGGGGGTAGTACCGGGGTCGATCCGGAGATTGTTCAGGGTATGTGGATCTCCTGGTAAATGGGGGCATGTCATGCCCTTGGAACGCCATGGGGTCTTGCTCTTGTTTGTTCTTTAACGAATTATAGGTTAGCGCGCCACCGACAGCAGCGCCCACCGCCAGACCGAAGACGGCACCAAGGACGGTAGTTGTATTTAAACCTTTTGGGGCCTCCTCGGGTGGAGTCTCGATGGTCGGTGTTGTAGTAGAGCTTTTTGGGGAACCCGTATAGGGCTCACTGAAAGAAACGTAGCTGCCAACCGTGGTGCTAGGTGCAGCGGAGCTGGCAATAGACCGTGGCAAAGGGACCATGGGAGCACCGACATCTAGGGTCCAATCCAGCACACGACTGCTTTCCTGTGCAGAAGAATGAGAGCGGCTTACCGTCGAGCCCGTACGACTCGCGGCATACTTCTTGGAAGAATTAGCATGGATGACCTCCATTATGTTCCCGTCAAAGTCCCCGACTATAGCGCGACTCTCTTCACCCGAGTCCGGTTTCTGAATGCGTAGATAGTTCACGGCGTGGCTTCCGTCCTTTAGATCAGGGTTAGACCGTAAAGCAGCTTCGTGAAAAGCAACGACAGCCGAAGGTGATGTCGCTGAGAGAACTAAGCGGCAAGGCTTCACAAAGTGTGAGTCGGGATTGTCGTTCTGTTTCACTTCAAACACTGGTTTAGGGGAAGGTGAAGCAGTGTCTCCAAACACTACTGAAGTGGGAGTGGCAGATATATAACGGAGGCCAAGGGGTTGGGCCACAGCGGCGTAGAAAGACGCCGAGGGGGCTAGGTCTTTAACTTGGATAAACGGTAGGACCTGCATATCTCCAGGAGCTGCTACTCCGTGACAAGCTATCAGATAAAGTGGGATTGGACCTCGGAACCGACTAGATAGTCGAAGCTGAGTGAATCAGACTACAACTGGCTCTGATGGTTGCCAATGTACACGAATATCAATTGAAAAGATGAAGAGGCCTAACAAGGAGTGTGCAGCTAACCAGCCAGCAGCGATGTGGGACACGTCCGACGGTATAAGCAACGAATAGCAAGGGAGAAATATAAAATCAAGAAGATCAAAGTGGTATAATAGGTGGGACGAAGTGGAGCGAAGAGTGTTGTCGATGTCCCAATTTAGTTGTGTAGGTGTCTTAATATGCGAGCCAAGTATAAGGGTGTTTCAACGGCCAGAGGGAGGAGATATTTCGAGAAAAATAGTAAAAAATTATTGAGTTGATAAGAATTCTAGTGATATTAGATTGCTTCGGCTTCGGTCTGAGAGGATTAATGATTAGGATTAGAACGACGATGAGTGAAAAGAAACTGAGAAAGGAGCAAGTTCATGAGTAGAAATATACCAACGGAAGTACCCATCTGGTATCACGGCGGGAATATCCATTGTGTAGGCCGCCAATAGACGAGCTTCTCCCAATACGATGATAGTTAGGTACTGATGCAGGAGACATCTTTGACCTGTCTTGAGAAATTTCCGGAAGGTGATCCACCCCCAAATAATCCGATGCAACTGGATACCTAAGTTGGCCTAGTTGCGTCTACCTGAACTCATTCATACACGTGTAGCGTGATAGATTGAGAGTCGAACAACCCAGCGGGGTTTTCGTAGTAGCAAGACGATATCCACCATATATGCATACGCACGATGCCCCACGAAAAGGGTTCACGATTCATGGCTGTCAAAATCGTAGACGATGACCCAGCTGAACCATGAGGGGTACAAGATAGCTTGAGTCCGAATGGCATATTTTGGTCTTCACGTTGATGTTATGATGCATATATCAAGCAGGCTGCTTGAAGTGGCTATGGTTTTCATGATTTCTGGGGGGAAAATAGCGCTGATTTCCCAAAAATACCTGCTACGGCGACGGCAGAAGGACTGCCACGTTAGATTCATACCCTATATTGAACCGCTGCATACCTGAAATGTCTTCTGACACGAGCTGAACTTGGAAAGACGGGTAACTATTAGCAACTCAAGTTATAAATGGATATAGATGGAGGTTGTGCAAGTGAAAAGTAGAGTTTCTAATAGTTTTCCTTAGTACATAGGTACCTATTACCTCAGTATAAAGTAGTAAAAATGAATAAGTGATAGGACAATTTGTGTGGGTGGGATACATGTACCTACCTAGTAATTATGTAGAATAGCTGCATACAAGAGAAAATAGAAAGATAAAACAGGGTAAAGTGATCGACTTGTCCTTCCCGTGGGCCAAACAGCATAGTACCTTCCTTTACCTCTGGTATCTCCAAACTCTCAATGCATACTACCTAGGTAGTTTCTCCACAGCCTGTTCAATGTTCCCATTTCCCATCCATTTTTAATGGCCAATCATTGTTACACAACGTGGGACCTTCAATGACAACACAACCTTCATTCTGCTAGTACACTTATGTACAGACCAGCATTTTGTGAGGTAAAGTGTAGGTGCACGTAAAGACCAAATAGTCCAAGCTTCGACAGATATTTCTAGTTTGACTTTGTCTATTAATCCTGTGGCTCTGAAACTTAGTAGGTTGCCATGTAACTAGGCTAGATGTAAACCCATGGCAAAGAAACCTGGGCCTTATTGCTACTAATCGATTCCCAATTCGCTGCTGAAGACCCGCGAACCTGACTGAGACAGAGATGCATACAATATCATCTCCACAGACGCAGGCTCGGCTACAAGGTCTTCACCTGGCACTCCAATACATATCCACCTTGCAACCAGACATCATCAGATCAAGGTATCCAATGCCTACCTAGCAATAGATTGATAGTGAAGAGAGTTATGAGGAGGCGTTGTCCCCATCGAATTGGTCCCTCCACCCTGCCAACTTCCATCGCTGACGCGGTTGTTCGCTCCTAAAAGCGGGTGGCCCGACAGCAGACACTCCTGTATCCGGTATCACTCTTCCACGGCTCAATCCGCGTGAACTCAATTAATAGGTGCGACATACCGCCGACGTATGGTTCTGCTACAGAAATTAGATCCGCTTCTTGGCCAAGCCATGACAGCCTCGTAATAGGCGGGCTACATATCTAACGACCTTGACCCTGAGTACTGAATTCGGCCCATAGTTGAGACGAATCCTAGCATCGGACTAGAGAGGTGAGCTAACATGATAAGGAGGATGTTCTTAAAAAAAAAGGGAAACAAAGAAAGAGGGCTGTGGGCCAAGTTGAAGTGGCCCACATAAGACGGCGAAAACGTCTTGGATCTCATGTTGAACGCCTGATGTTTTGGTTGCAAAAACAGAGACTGAACAAAACCCGTAGACCCAAGCTCCGGGGATACCTGCGTCTGCCACCATGTTGTATGGCGGGTTCCGCGAGGCACGCCCGCTTTATCATTCATACCTAATACGTTCCACTACCTACCCTCCTCTTACATTCCCCCTTTCCTCCTCTAGGGGCTCAGCTTAGGAGACACTCTTTAGAGAATGTCCCAGACGTCCTCGGCAGCGTGACAAAACTTGCTGCATGCAACACTAGCCGATAAACTGTATTGGCTAATTGAGATCTTCTCGTCTACGTACTCGTCGGCAAAGTTATCCGGCCCTTTGGCCATGGCACCGACGAAGACGCATATGCTTTCCTTTGGTCCGAGGGTCTGGATGTAGTCTCGTACACGCACAGTAGCCGAGTCAAAGCTTAGCGTGACCTTGCGGCAATTGGGCGGGAGATGGTCCGTGATCGGATTCTGAATGACTCGGAGAAGCTTTTCTTGAGAGTTCGTAGAGCGGATAGATAGGCGATGGAGCAGTTGAACCATCAAACCGGCAAATCGCTTGAATGTTCGGGGGATGCGGACAGTGGGCGACACCTCAATGAGAACACCCTTTGCAGTTTGTATATATATTTGCAGCTTGCCCGCCTTGTTGATGGGCGAATCCAGGAGGGTAAGAAGGCACTGCATCAGTGGGATATGATGTCAGCATGTTGAATGCTAACCTACTAAGGCTAATGGCTTGTTGAGAAGCGAAGAAAGTATGAAGTTGTAGCGTACCTGATGTGTAATATCCGGTCGGGCGTCGCTAATATCTCGGTTCATCTTGCGCATCACTCCAATGTGCTCATCGCTGTTTAGGAGCGAGTACTTGTCTTCGCGCTGCATGCCAGCACGTCCAGCACCACCGCCATGAGACGCCTTGTATGTCTCCAAACTAGCATTAGATAGGACTACTATAAGTCTCTGGCTATCCTTATCATTGGAGGCTATGGGTACATGCTGTTCGGCGACAAGTTGAGGAAGAGCGGGAGGTGGTAGAGATTGGGTGCCTGCGGAAGTAGCCATTGAGGTTAGAATATTTGTATAGGATTGGATAAGGTAGAGTAGGAGAGATGTTTCTGTTCGTGGAGGCCATAGACTCTCAGGGGGCTTTGGTGCGTTCAAGAGGTGTCTTTTAATCCAGGATGGGTCGAGAAGTACAAGCGTGCGGCTGAGTTGTTCAAGACATAGCTTGGAGCAACCTACGCGCAATAGGGTGGAAGAGACAATGTGTTTTTTTTTTCTGTCTCATTTCTTATGTCTTGAAACAGTAGGAAGGACGGAAGAAAAAAAAGCAATTGGGTTTGAACTTACGAGGTCGCTTCCCGGCGCGATATTCTACGGTGGAAGGCATGACTGATTTGCAAAGAATAGAACGGGATAAAAGTTCTTAGCAGATGTAAGTAACTAATGCAAGAACAATTGACTGTATAGTAAGCAGTGGTCGTGATTATGGAGGTAAAAAATAATCGCTAATGTTCGGCGAAAAATGTTGTATAAAAAGAAAAAGTGAAAAATTGGCAATAAGACAAAGAATTGAAGTGAAGAAATTGTCGAGAAGGAACGGGTTAAGCTATAGATGTGGAGAGGATTTTTTTGAAATCTATCAAAGTCTGGGTAAGACGACCTAACAACCCTGAACCCCACCTCCCTCTGTAAAGGATTGTCACTAACTGATGTCCTGATTTGCCCCACTATGGGTACTACCCCATCTGCAGTTAATCAGTCCCCTGCTTCTTTTCTTTCCCTTGTTTAAAGTTTAAAAGGAAACTGCAGCGCATTTTCCTAAAAAAAACAGGTATTCAGGCTTTGAGTTGCTTCCTAAACAATCTTATTGCAAGCACTTCTGATATAATAGATGTTCAATGTTCTTTCTTTTTTTTTTTTTTTGCGGGAGCCTTAGGTGCACAACATGAACACCACCTAATACATGCATATGCAAGTCTCTGTGCTACATGTCGTCCAACATGGAATCTTCTACAGTTTTATGCACTTAGCACTTTTAAGATGCACTAGTTAAAAGGAAAAGTAACTGCCCTTACATCGAGGTGGTATGATGTGTATAAGTGCCAATACCTGCTATTACAACTGCTGTTCTTTTAAACCTCACCAACCTGCTTGTAACTTATTGTCTTCCTATACTTACCCTTTCAGCGTGTGTGGTTCTTCCCTTTCCCTTACCGTTCCGGCTCAGAATCGGGATACGTAGGTAGCATTAATATAGTTATGTGCTGGATCCAGTTACCAAGCAGAATTTGATCGGAGTACTGGTTCCACCAGAAACACGCCATGACAGGAAGTATCGGTTAAAACCTCCGAGCCCCGACGCCGACTCCGTAATTCTCTACCTTCAATCCGCATAGCTTGTCGATGAAAACCCACCGAGAGTAAAAGTGGGAAGAGAGCGAATGAACGATGCGATGTTTCCTGCAGCTTTCGCGAAAATAGACGAGCTCCTCTCTTCTGAGCCGATCTGTCAGGTTCGAAGGAGTATGGAAGTGCTTATGGTCTAAACCCGTGCGTATAACCGAAGGAATGGTAATACTTACTCAGCCTGCGCCCCGGTTCCTACGAATAAGGCTTCAAGCCTTTCGGACAAACTTAGTAGGCTATCTGCAGTTAAGGGCTTTCTGCAGGGGATACGATTCCCGTCGCGGGGGAAAGCTGTTTAACTTCTTTAGGTGCAAGGTGCGTCCTAAGCTCCAGCATTCAGATCTCATCGACTGTATCAAATACGCCAAGTGTAACAACTATATGTCCTTTCCCATATAGACAATTATAAGATCGTATAACATTGTCATAGGTATGTTTTCTGCCTAAGCAAGGTATATAGCTACGAAAAGCTTTGATATCGTATATCAGCTATGGAAGGATTCACTCCCCTTGACGATCTAGGTAGTTTAAGTTAACTATGACTATGTAGTAACTATAACCCGGTATGAGACAGTAGGAGCGTCTAGGGTCCTGCACAGGAACGACGTTCGAAAGGTAGCCCCGAATACACACGTAAGCCCGACGTGCCCCGAGATTATAACCCTACTACGTGACAACTTCGGCCGAGAATAATCCTTGCACGGGACAGCAATTAATATACGCAACCAATGATCGAGGAATACATGAGGCTTCATATACTACTGATTATTCGCTGATGGTAAGACAGCAGATCGTCATATACCCTCCGAACTTCACGGCATAGATATGTCCTATGCAAGCCAGGCTCGGAATTTTACTAAATAGGACGAGGGTGCACAAACGGGATTTCCTAACCCGATAACAGAACGCAAAATGTTTATCATTCCCCTATTGATTCTTCGAACTCTTAAGTCTAGTCTAATTGTAGATATTTACTGGAATTGCCAATTCGGGACACGGATGACTTTCATATCCATATAGTAATAACCGCTTGCCGTTCCTCCTTACGGGATCCCGACTTGACAGACGAAGGTCTGACCGCTGAGGGGGCTTAAAAGAGACACAGGGATGATAAGTAACATTGGCAATATTTCACGTGTGTGTTGGCTTCGTTTTAGGTTATGATAACCACACAGTTATAGGAAATGCTAGTGAAGGGCTATCTATCATCTTAAAGAAGTTCATTCTATTGCACCAGTGTTGGCTGAATTCCATCCACCTACAGAAAAAGTACTGTCATTGAAATATAGTACTGATATTGTAGTTTATTGGTAATATCTTTGTAGATGATCCTGAGGGTCACGTACTCAAGGAACTAATAAATGGGGTATCCGAGAATCGGCGACTTCGAACTACACGATATAAGTAGTAAAAAATACTCGAGCATATACCATCGATTAGACATGCTATAGGAGGTACTCAGATGTCTTTGATCTGCCAATATTTGATCGCGACCTACATCAAAAAAGGATAAGCCAAAAGAGACAAAAAAGATGAAAAGAAAAAGAAAGGGCACCTACGGGGTTCGAACCCGTGATCTCTCCCAGTTTGTAACTTGACTTCAAGTTGCCCAAAGGGAGCGAATTTCCACTTCTCCAAGGCACCATTCCCTTATTTGATTGTGAAATGTTGAACAGCAATTATGATATTTAAGGTCCTCGGCGTTGCTATGATACCGGATGTCTAGCGACAGGCACCCAGGGGGACTACCCGCAACCGCAGTGAGATACAAAAGTACACTCGTAGTTTAGGGCAACTAGGGCCTTCAAATTCATGAAGTAGATATCGGACCATTATCATATATCTACACCTCGAGCTTTTAATAGCCCTCTTATTTATGTCATTAGTTATGCCGACTTCAGCATTCAGGGGCTGTTTGTACTAGCAGATATCTAGCTACCATGCTTGAGCCCTATTCTGACATTATAAATAAAATTAACGATCAGGTTATTATTACTGTACTTGTCCGGCTTCGGACAGACTATCTTCGTAACTACACCCGAGCCCTCAAAGGGGGTCTTGCGATAACAGGTCTTTAGGACTCCTATCTAGGAATCGACAACAAGGAGATAAAACAATTGACATACTAATTAACCATACCTCACAACCATCACAAATTTGAAAAGTTTCCCAGGACAACAACTAAAATCCCAAAAAGGACTTGTTTATAATAGTTATAGTCAGTAGCCTAGACAAGTTCTACAATATGCTAATATCAATCTTTCTTTAAAGACCAAAATGAGAAGACAAAATTTGGAGTAAACACCATAGACAGTGTACCCATCCCTGGCAGGAGAAAGACCGCGAATGGAAATATCCTAGACGTGGCAGCAGTGACCAAGTATGGCCTAGGGACCAGCAATCTAGCCTTTGGCCAGCTTCTTCAACTGTGTAACTACAAAAAGCCATTCGTTAGCAAGGGTTAAAAAAGAGAGAATCTAAAGAAAAAGCCAGCCGCTTACTGTCCCCATTGAAGGTGTCCGAATCGCCACCATACTTATACGAATCATTAAACTGCCAAATCGTATAATACGGCCATCCACCCGGCGGCGTCCCCGCCGAACTGCTATACCTCGCGAGGACAAGCGGGTTCGTATTGACGAACGCGCTCGACCCTCCCGTGCAGCTCGACCACCACGACGGGTTCGTATACAGGAGCGGGTACCGACCCGTCTTGCCGTGGTACGTGTTGCTGAAGTCCCTAATCCACGAGACCATGGCGCTCGCCGACAACCCCGCGCAGTCCCCCTCCAGGTCCAGCATCCCCGGCAGCGTGATCCCGTCGCCGGACCACCCCCCGCCGTTCGCGAGGAAGTAGTTGGCCTGCGCGGCCCCGGAAGACGAGCCCGGACGCGCGAAGTGGTACCCACCGCGGATGAGACCGGCTTTGGTGGCCCCCGTGTAGTGCGCGCTGAACTTGGGGTCTTTGTAACCCGTGCCCTCCGTAGCCTATTCGCGGATTTTGTGTAAGTTTCGTGTAATTGACTAGAGCGGGCTTATGTAGTTAATAAAGGGAGAGAGAAAAGGGGTTACCTTGATGATAACGAAACGAGCCCCGGAATTATAAGCTGCCGCGAAGTCTACGCTGGGCTGGTAATGAGAAATGTCGAACCCGGGAACGGCAGCGAGGGCGAGGCTACCGAAGCCTAGGAAAGCAGTAATGAGAGCCTTCATCTTCATGGTTGTTGGTCGAGGAGTTATGTTCTAGAACATGGTATTCTGAAGTTACAGTATGTGAGTTACCTGACTCGCTGCCACGGTAGACTTTATACTTTTCGGGGACGAGAAAAAGAGGATATATACAATTATATACAATCTACTACTCTACCCACAGTTTCGATTAAAGGTATGACGTGGGTAGATAGATTCTTGGAGTCTTCAGATAGAAAAGGAAGGTAGGTAGTATATTCTACGCGGCTTTTAGAAGCCATTGGTAATTTAGGGTTACTATTCTCTTCAGCTGGACTTCGAAGTTTGTCGATCCTACTTAGTCTGGGAAAATGTTCGTGAATATCGAACCATGATATGGCATTCCGTTTTAGCGCTTTTAGGTTTATAGTAAGTTGGAACAAGTTGGTTTCCACTTAAGAAGAGACTACGTGATATCATGTCTTGAAGCGGTGGCTTCAGCTGCTTACTATGTATAGTATCGTTCGGTCTGAGCTGAAAAGTTAGTTAGTGGTTTCAACAAGAAACCGGATATTGATATGCCCTTTTTCTCTGATCTAGGCTAGATCATCTTGAGATCTTGGAGGCGTACGGGTACTACATAGACGATCCTAAGGGGGCAGGTGGAGTAATGGTTTACCCGAGTTGACTACAAGAGCTGAGGTCCTTTCGAACGAGCACGTTGTTATTCTCATCCATGCTCCTTCCAAAAGTGGTAGAAGTGGCGTTAATATAGCTGTATAGAAGACAGAACTAGATCGGTAGTAGTAGAAGTTTGTCTCTATTACTGACTATGTCTTGTAAGAGCACGCCTGGATGAAAGTAGATGTGTTATTCGTTATCGTGATGGACTGTTTCAACTTGATATCACTCGAGCAAGCACAGCTATATAAATTTGTTTACATCAAAAAAAATAAAAGAAACAGACAATATATGGTGTTGAAATTGACTCATGAGGAATTGTGGGAAGTGCATTGAATTTGAAGCTTGTAAGTTGCGAGTTGTAAGTCGTAAAGTGTAAGTTGTAAGCCGTTATTTTAAAGTACAGTGGAACCCTCCCCTACCGTCGATCTCCTATCGATAAAACACCCAGTGGGAACTTAATTTTCCTCTCCCCTCCTGCCCTCTCGGCCTCTCAGGTCCCGCGATTGGACCCGTTGAATTTCTGGGTCCGATAATCCCAGGTTTATCTTATCCGAGTAGTACGTACCGCCAAAAAGATTTTGGGGAGGACCTCATCGGTGGTTTTTGTGGACGAAATAGCAAGCTGAGAGTGTAAGCTGCCAACCATTTGGTACTTACATTATAGGTAGACGACAAATTACCAATTGGTCCTTGGGAAACTCGAAGAACATCGCAATAGACGGGTCCAGGAGGGGAAAAAAACCCACTACAGAGAATATGGCGTCCGAAGTCGCGGCCGCAGCTGCGAACGTCGTGCGGCGCGCCGGCAAGGAGATGCACGGGATCGTGGTGTCCGCCGGGCTGATGGATAAAACAGTGAAAGTCAAGCTTGGTGGTCTGC
This sequence comes from Daldinia sp. EC12, assembly GCA_002120325.1. Taxonomy (NCBI): domain Eukaryota; kingdom Fungi; phylum Ascomycota; class Sordariomycetes; order Xylariales; family Hypoxylaceae; genus Daldinia; species Daldinia sp. EC12. The sequence goes on from KZ112954.1 coordinate 399,602, forward strand.
GATGGGAGCCCCGAGTGCAAAAGGTGGGTTTCTCCCTCTTACACACACACACACACACACGCACACGCAATCTCTCTTCAACCCAACCGAAGACAAAATAACCAACAATAAACTAACCAAATTCCTCTTTACGACACTATAGTTCTTTAAAGAGCCCCGCTTCAAACTAGTCCACGACCCCCGCAACTCCCTCCGCCAAGGCGACGTCGTCGCCATCGAGCCCTCCTGGCGCGTCTCCCAGCATGTCCGCCACGTCGTCAAGCACATCATCGCCCCCTACGGCGAGCCCATCGAGAGCCGGGACCCCGTGCCCACCCTCGAAGAGCGCATCGCCGAGCGCGCCGCCAAGCGCGCCCTCAAGGACGAGCGCAGGGCCGCCCGTAAGGAAGAGCAGGCCAGGATCAGGGAGGAGATGAGGGTCGCCGCCCTCGAAGCCAAGGAGGAGAAGAAGAGGCGGGGAGAGGCGATGGAGAGAGGGGAGGAGCTGCCGCCGGCTGCGACAGAGACTTAGTCGGACCACTTTCCTACTCTGCCGATCAGGAATTAGTGAATGGATGAATGGGTTGATGGATGGATTGGATGGGAGGTTTAAGATTCAGGGCGGTATTGCACCTGTCCTCCCAAGTTAGATAGCTGTTTCGTCAGCTATGTCGACTAAGCTGCGGAAGACGATCGCCGCAGTTCTAACAAGGTAAAAAGAAAGAAAGAAAAGAAAAACTGTATATACCAGAAGAATCACCTACATGTAACATACATGTAAATATGTACGACTACCGCTTCTATACGGCTCTAATTATGGTTTATGTGAAAGCAGCATGTCATATCATCAACATATAATTCATATTGAACGGATGGTCTCATACTAGACCTAGGTATCGTATGCCAACCCGTCGCTTGCCTTGCCTTGCCTTGCCTTGTCTCGCCTAGCCTAGCCCGGTCCCTAGAACGCCACTGTTACGTACGCACACCGTGTCTCGTTTTGTTTATCTATATCTACTTTCAATAGGCTCCTCCCCTACCTAATAGTGGGGAGCATATCATCCGCCACGTTCTCCAAATCTCCTCGCCCAATCCTCGTACTCCCTAAGCCCTTCTTTGCTAACGCTCGGGCGGATGTTACGAAGACTAGCCTTGAAGTCGGCCAGTTCTATAGGCCGGATCTGGTCCATTGTTGTATGGAGGAGAGCCTCGCCCAAAGCGCGCAGGGGGCCCATCGCTGCATCCTTTGCCAATGCTGTAATATCCGAGCCAGAGAAGCCTATATAAATCGGTTAGATTGGCATTCCGTCGTGAATCTTATTATATCTGCCGGTTAATACTTACCGTCTGTTAGATCGACTAATTCCGCAATATCGGCATCTGTAAGACTATGCTTCTGCTGGCCTAGCAATGTTTTTAACTGAGTAGCCCTCGTTTCCGCCTCGGGCAATGGTATATACTGTCGCCTCACAAATCTCCGCCTTGCTGCTTCGTCAATCGCCCATGGTAAATTGGTAGCCGCTAACACAAGTACTCGGTTCGGGTCGCCTCTCTCCTTACTTGTTCCGCTATTGTTTTCACGTCCTGCTGCTGCGCGTTGTAGATCACTCCATTGGATGAGGAACTCCGTCTTTATCCTTCTGGTAGCTTCGTGCTCTCCTGAACCGGACCGTTGAGAGAGAAGCGAGTCTATCTCGTCCACAAATATGATGCTTGGCGCCATCATCTTAGCTAATGCAAATAATGCACGCACGAGTTTCTCGGACTCGCCAAGGTATTTACTCGTTAGGCTGCTTGCTGAAATGGAGAAGAATGTAGACTTGGACTCCGTTGCAACGGCACGGGCTAACATCGTCTTTCCTGTGCCGGGAGGCCCAAAAAGTAGCATGCCTCTAGCTGGTTCGCGAAGGCCCATGAACAGATCCGGTCGTAGGAACGGGTATACCACTGCCTCTCTTAATGCATTTTTTGCAATTTCCAAGCCAGCGACGTCGCTCCAACGGACTTCGTCTCCTTGCACAACAATTTCATTGAATATCGCTTTGGCCGCTGCCTCATCTACACCAGGGGGTAAATTCTTCATGATATCCTTTTTCCTCTTTTCCCAGTCGTCTTTAGCCTTATTCCCTTCTTCGGTAGCCGAATTTGTCGTGGACCGATCTTCAGTATCGGACGTTATAGGAGATTCCTTCTGCTTGCCCTTGACCTTCCGACGGGAAGGGCTCGCCCGAACTTGATCGTCGCTAGATGACACTTCTTCTCCTTTCCCATCATAGTCGGATATCTGCCGGCCCACTCGCTTTCTAGCACTGTTGGGCTCAAATATTTTATCATGACTTAAGGGTTTCCTCCTTACTGAGCCCCCCTTGGAACTTGTTCTAGGGGTGGTTTCTAGAAGTTCCAAGGTTCGAGAGGGAGTGCTATTTCGCTCATCATAACTTGAACTTCCTGCTTTCCTGGGCGTTGGCCTCCGTTCTGTACGAACTCCAACGGAACTCGGCTCGTCGCGGTCTTGGATAGCCAGAGCCCCCAGGGCGCTCGAAGCAGCGCCGAGAGCAAGAGAAGATGGGGTGGATGAATAATCGGCTGAAATTTGCATTAAAGCCTCAGGACCCGGGCGAGATGGTGTAGATGTAGCATTGGAGGCATCGGAAGAAACTACCAACCTTCTCGTGTGACTATCCCAATGCCTTGGAGTTGATGTAGAGCTCTTGCGCCCTTGGTCATGGGATCGTCGTACCTCTGCAAGTCTCAGTGGACTGGTCGTGTCGGTGGAAGTTCCCCTCTCCAGCGTACTCCAAGCCAACGTAGCAGCCTTACTAGCCCCTGGACCTTTGGTTATCTTGGCTGGTGTATGCCTAGAAGGTTTCGTATATTTCTCTTGTTTATTTGTCCGGAGTGTCGTTCGCATTATGTGCTTCTCTGGGCTAGGCGATCTCGAAGATCTCCTTCTCGCAGCGGATACACCATAAGGGGGGAGCGAGGGTGGCGTCGCTGCTGAAGATGATAGGTCTTGGTCTAAAATCGCACTACGAAGCCCGGCAACTGCTTGCTCCGATGATTTCCTGGAAGGGAACGAGGGTCGTTTCGGCAGCGGTGGTTTGGACAACTCCGTATATGTAATGGCAGGTATTGTTCCGTCACCAATCCATCCTCTTTCGGGGGTATTGGTATTCGATCGGGTACCCAGGCTTCCTTCGGTGCCGATACTCGATTGTGTGAATTGGAATGTTGGATCCTCTTCGCGGGATATTCGAAGTGCTTCCAGAAGATCAATTCTTTCCTTACACTGAACCTCCAGCTCGCGTAAACTCTCCAGTAAAGCGCGTTCCGTCTCGGATTTCGGAGAGTAGTTGCCTTGCTTCTTGTTCGTTGTGTTTTGCCGTATCTGCTCCAGGGCGTTCCTCCAACATGACATCGCCTCTCTCTCGTCCCCCTTAATATAGAGTAATATGGTTAGTCTAATTCAATATTTGTTGACTAGTAATACTGAACAAAGGGGGCTCCCCGATCAGGATATTATTGACGTACCTGGCTCTCATAGTAGACAGCTGTTGAGCACTTTAGATAGGCTTCATCGTATGTTTTTTGGAGGCTAGAGACGCTGCTACTGGGCCACATTCTCGTATCAGGTTCGCGGTAGTTGCTCTTTCGTCTGATACGAGGACATGTGATTTCTTTAAATGATGTCGCGGACGCAAGGGACACGGAGAGGGAGGTTTTATGATGATGGCATATAATAAGACATTACAAGAAAAACCTCCCAAATCCATATATCGAACGCGTAGGAGGTTTGATCCTACAGGCGCAAAGTAGATTGAGGTTGGATCCAGAAACGACGTTGAAGATCTAACAGTCCAGATTCACGGTCTGGACTTGTCCGGCTTGTCTGGTTGTTCTGGGTCTACAGATTTTAGAAGGACCCAGTGACGTCGCGTCGTGTCTCTTAGTGGGGTTTGATGACCCAAACCGGTGTGGCTTAGGAGCTTTATACAGTGGGGGCCTTACCGGTACAGGCTACTCTGTACTACAATAATATGCACACTACATTAGTAGGTACTAGGCCAACCCTGGAGATTCCTGGGTGATGATAAGAAAAGACCTTATACATACCTAGGTAGGTAACTAACGTACCTAACCTTTATTGTACCTATCAGACCCCTTTCTAGGTACAATATTTTCATGATGGTTCACTAATATCGCCAACCATGTATATACTACATATTGCGAACTCATGCAGATTATAGAAGTAGATAAAGCCACTCAATTATCATCCTCTTCTTCATCTTCGTCTTCGTCTCGGGGAAGCTGTAAACCCATCATACCAAGAATGTTACCTGTAGGACCTGCCATTCCGGCTTGGCTCTTAAAGCTTTCCAACAGATTTTTGGCGAGGTTATAGTCTGCATCAACTTCGTCCTCACTACTTTCTTCTCCGCTGTCAGCCTTTTGTTCCCCGTCGGCTTTTGCTTTCCCTCTAGAACCCACTCCATCTCTTGCTTCGATAGCTTTCGCTTTCTCGGGCTCAGGGTCAAGTTTCAATGCACCATGTTCTTTTAACTCGGCTTCCATCTGAGCAGACAGTTGCCTGATGGCATCATCGTCGTCCTCTTCGACGGTAGTGTCCTGTGTAGTAACTGGCATCGAAACGTCGGGTATCTTCTCTGAGCCTGTAGGTTCTACGACAGGCAATCCCATCATCTCCCTCATCATCCTTGAGAACTGCTCTTCATCGAAACTGACTTCTTTATCCTCATCGTCGCTATCTTCCTCATCCGAGATATCATCATCATCTTCATCCATATCTTCCAACTCAGCACCTTCTATGCCGGCACTTTCGTCGTTTAAGAAAGCCTCGAAGCGAGATACGATCTTTTTCAGATCCGCCTGCGCTGAGGGGTCGCCAAATTCACCCTTTTGTCGATTTCGAGAACCGTGGTTTCCTTGCAATTCATCTTCGAAATCTTCGAAGTTGATATCTAGCCAAGACTCGTTGTCATCCTTGTGTACATCTTCCCAGGTTTCGATGTCTTTATCAGTAGGGAGTGCCTGAACCCCGTCTTCTTCAACGTCCTCGAGAAGCATGGCAAATTCACGCGCGAGGCGATTATCTTTGGTGTCTGCGTTCGTGGCAAGCATCTCAAATCCACTTGTTACCTTCATACCCATCTCTAAGCGGGCCAACTTCTTTGGGGTATCATCTGCGCCAGAAGTCTCCTTTTCTGCAGCCTCGAAAATGGCATTCCATATTGGGGGAGGCGTGAAGCGCTGGGACTTGAGCTGCGCGAAAAGCGTCTTTGTGAATTTTATGCTAACGGTCACGAGATCCGTGGGAGGGAAGTGTATGTCTGTAGAAGGTGATATAAGGGGTTTTATCGAAATTGGGTCCCGAAGGTAAAATGCTTCGATAGCAGGAGCGATGGTAGAAGGCTTCTCGTGCAATATGTAGGCAAGCTTTCTAGGTATCGTAACTAGCGAGCGGTGTATCGAATCTGCGATTTGTCCGGGATACTTTTCTAGCCTGTAGAAAGCCTCAGCTTCAACGAATGCGGAATGTACTAGAGTACTAGGATTCGACTTGATATATATAACAGCTTCAACCAAGGACAACGGACGCTTCGCTCCCGAACTTGCAGCCAGAGGAAGCAGATAAAGGTTCCCACCGTGGATCCATGATCGGTTGGCATCTATCTCTGGGCTTAACCACTTTGGTAATACGTTGGCCGCCTCAACAAGTAGAAACTCGCCATCATCGTCGAATATCCTGACCCAAAGAGTGGGGAAGGACTTGGTCAATTCTCGAAGTAGGTAGACTATAAGCCATTCATCCTCTATTGAGTCTCCATAATCCGTGGTCCCGTGCAGATAGACCAGATCCTGATCCCTGTCAATGCGTAGTTGGAAGGAATCTCGTTGCCAAATGTAATGCTTTGCAATGCTATCGCAAAGCTGTATAGCTGCTTTTCGGACATTTTCAAGCTCTGAGAGAAGGTTGCGCGCTTCAAGTTTACTGTCAATAACGAATAACAGATATTCCACACAATTTTCGGGTAGTCTCCTGGGAAATTCGTTGAAAACCCCTTCGGGAGATCTGATATCATCTCCGGAATCCATCGATAGAAACCTAGTACTAGATGCGAAATGACACAGTTGGCTATCTCAACATTATAAATCTTGACACTAGAAGTCTCCCTAGATTATCACCAGTGATAAAGATAAAATATGATCAAGAATCGGGTGGATAGAAAGATGCTAGCCTGGCAGTTATAGACTAGGTACCTAGTCTCAGTTGAGGTTAGGATGTCATTACAGAAATTATAAGGATAAAACTCGATTGGGCCGACTTACTACATAGTATGAGATTATTTAAGAATTACCCTTAGGTAATTTTCTGAGTCCAATACATACCTGTATGGGTAGCCTTAGTTGGTAGTACATGTAGTAACTGACTTTTCTCCTTAGTTCGAGGCTATCTTGATAGGTTAGTAGGTACTATCTCATGTACCTGTCACAGGTACCTCTAGTGTAAAAAGTTACTACCTAGTAGTATGTGTGTACCAACATTGAAGCTAAGGTGTTCGATTATGGCCCGTGCGTAACGCCAGCAGGGGTTTTTGTTAGGAAGGCAGGTGGGGGAAACAGGTGCCTTACATAAGGTATGAGGTACATACTGGGGGCATGTTACCGGGATTCGCGCCTGGCAACCGCGTCTTAATTTATCGCGTCAGGGTCGAGAAATCTAATTTACCAGAATTCAATTGCGCCTACTTCTCCTACTTCGCCTACTTCGTACATACAATCCCGTCATGTAATTAAACCCATTCCGTTTGAGTTCTCTCCCGTTTGACTATACCCCCGTTCCCTTATCCTACTGATAGTAACCCACCATGACATACCTTTCCTAACAATAGTAATTGTCTTACCCCGGAGGATTCGATCTTTTCTCCTATGTAAAATCTACGACGAACCCCTCAATTCAGCTGGCGCAGCCAACGATTATCAAACAAACCGAGGAATCATGTCCCCCTCATCCACAAAGCGCTCTCGCCGCGCTGCATTTGACGTGGATGAAGAAGATGGAGTTACCATTGCCCAAGCTAGTTCCAGCCTAAGAAACGAATCTGTAAGTGTAGACAACCTCATGTCCCAAATATCTCCAAGCAAGCTACGATCTGACACCTTAAATTCAGCACCGAAAGAAGATTCGAATCTCCAGTTCCGGTCCGAGTAGAAAAACAGCTTGGACCTCCCGCCAAGAGAGTACTTCCAGCTCTGATGAAGACGAGATTATGCAGGCGCCTGAAGAGGCACCGAGTCCACCACCTGCAACGCAGTACGAAATGATGCGCGATGCCGGCTTTAGACATCTTGAGAATACCGATTTAGACGACCAGCGAGCGACACAGCGTCTAAAGAGTCGTCCTCATATACTCGGCGAAAATCAAGTAGCCCTCAATGCCATCATCGAAAGCATCACCTGCTATAATTTCATGTGCCATACAAGGCTGCATGTCGAACTCGGGCCTCTTCTCAATTTCATTGTGGGAGAGAATGGAAGTGGTAAAAGTGCTATTTTAACCGCAATAACCCTATGCTTGGGCGGTAAAGCCAGCGCAACAAATCGTGGTGGAAGTCTGCGGAGTTTCGTCAAAGAAGGCCAAGAGAATGCCGTTCTCATTGTCAAGATTAAGAACCAAGGTCCCGACGCTTACAAACCTGATCATTTTGGAGAATCTATAATCGTGGAGAGACACTTTAGCAAATCCGGTGCGAGTGGATTCAAGCTAAAATCCTGTACCAATAGGATCATCTCAACCAAAAAGGGCGATGTAGATGATGTTGTTGAGTATTACTGCCTTCAGGTCGACAATCCTCTAAACGTACTGTCTCAGGATAATGCACGCCAGTTCCTCAATGCTGCTACCCCTGCGGCTAAGTACAAATACTTCGTACAAGGAACCCAGCTGGAACAGCTCGATCAAGATTACCAACTCCTTCAAGAAACGCTTGAAGCCAATGAGACACGACTTCTAGCATTTGAGGAAAATATTTCCTTCCTCAAAGAGAAGAGTGAAAAGGCTGTAAAATTGAGGGATGCACTCACAAAAAGTGCGGAGATGCGAAGACAGTCCAAGGTCTACACGAACCAGTTGGCATGGGCCCAAGTCATGGAACAGGAAGCTATCCTACAGCAGAAAGAGGATGCCATACTCACCTCTCAAGAGGATATTCGCCGAATGGAAGCGACGATTGTAGAGAAGACAGAAATCCTTGAGACGATTGACGATAAGGTTCGAGAAGCCGATGAGGCCTTAGGTTTACTCCGCCAGGAAGAAAGCCAATTCAAGGAGAAGGAAGAAGAAGCGAAGGCAAATTATGAACGGGCAAGGCAATCGATAGAGACGACCCATACGCAAGAGAGGGATATCCACCAGCAGCTCAATAATGCTTCACAGAAGGTCAAAGAGTACGAGAAGAAGATCCGCGAAGAAGAGCAGCGTCTAGAGGAAGTAAACGGTGGCGCTCTCGCTACTAAGCAAAAGGAGCTGGACGATGCAAAACGCGCCATAGAGGATATCAGAGAATTGCAGAGGATCCATGCTGAAAGCAGCTCTAGACTCCATAGCGAACACGACGAAGCTCAGAGAAAGGTGCAGGAATCTGAAGACTTGGTTGGACAGAAGCGACAGGAAGTTTCAGCATCTGAGTCTCGGATACACACTCTGTCTCAAAATCGCAGCGACCCTTTTGCTGGTTTCGAACCTCAGGTACCCCAGCTTCTACGGCTCATCGACAATGATAGCGGATTCTCTCAGAAACCTATCGGTCCTATCGGTATTCATATTCAGTTGACTAAGCCCAAGTGGTCGTCAATTCTTGAGAAGATCTTTGGAGCAAGTCTTAACGGGTTCGTCGTTGCAAGTAAAGCTGATCAAACTCGGTTATTCTCGCACATGGAGAGACTGAAGCTCCGAAATTGTCCCATTTTCATAGCTTCGAGAACCATAATTAGTAACTTGAGGGAGCCGGATAGAAACTTCGATACGATCTTAAGAGTGTTGAAAATCGACGATCCACGTGTAAGAGATCAACTAGTCATCAATCACCACATTGAGCAGACTATCCTGATCGAACGACGAGAAGACGCAGAACGCGTCATGTTTGACGGACAGCCGCCGGAAAATGTTGCAGCGTGTTTATCCTTTCACGACAAGAAAAGGGGCCACGGCCTGCGGCTCACAAAACGGGGTCCGAACATGTCTACCAGCCCAATTACGCCTAGCCACGATCAAAAGTCTCGCATGAAATCTGAAGATGTAGAGTCACAAATTAACTATTTCAAAGACTCCCTTGAGCAGCTCAGGGCTGAGTTTCGGGAGTTGGAGACATCCAGAAGATCCTCCCAACAAGCGCTCCAGCGTTGTATACAGGCCATTTCTCAACATAAGAGACAAGGAGCCAGTTTCGAGAAAGACTTGCGTAACGCTCAGGCCCGTGTTACCCATATTGAAGAAGAGCTCGACAAGTTTGAAGGTGTTGATAACAAACTGCAAGGGTACAGGAATGACCTCAAAGAGGCTCGGAATCAGAAGGACCATTACGGTAACCAGTATGGCGAGCTGGCCATGCAGAAGCGGGAGATGAATAAGGAGGTTGAGAGTATGAAAGAAAAATTCAACGAGGCTAAATTAGCCTCTCGAGAGCACAGAGCCAGAATAACCAAGGCTGAAGATAAGGTTAAGAGATTCGAAGAGACTCGGCGTGTAGCTCTAGTTGAGAAGAATCAAGCTTACGAAAACCTTGAGCTAGCGAAGGAAGCGAAAGCCGATGCGGAGAGGTCTAGGAGAAGCCAGGCGGAAGTGGTGAATGACTATATACGGCAGGCGAGTGAGATTGCTCCGGAGCGTGCTTACATACCTGAAGGGGAGACTGTTCGTAGTATCGAGCGCAAATTCGAGTCCATCAGGGAGCAGCTGAGGAAGATCCGTGGTCAGCTCGGTGCCTCGGATGAGGAAATCCAAAATCGTGCGTCGCAAGCAATTCAGGAATACCGAGAGGCTAAGAAGAACCACAAAAACCTCACGTCACTTGTCGACGAGCTAAAGAAGGCGTTGATGGACCGTTTACGCAAATGGAGGACCTTCCAGCGTCTTATCTCTGCACACGCCCGATGCAACTTTAATTACCTTCTTAGCGAGCGTGGCTTCAGAGGTGAGCTCTTTCTCGACCACAAAGCCAAGAGGCTCCGGGTTCAAGTCGAGCCGGACGAGACGAGGAAGAGCAGTGCCGGTCGAAACACGAAGACGCTGTCTGGTGGAGAGAAATCCTTCTCGTCTATATGTCTTCTCCTTGCCATCTGGGATGCAATGGGATCTCCCTTGCGATGCCTCGACGAGTTTGACGTTTTCATGGACAACGTCAATCGTGCTATAAGCACAAACATGTTGGTAGGTTAGCTCCTATTCCCGTAAAAATGACATTGCATTGCTAACTAAACTTGCAGATTACCACTGCTCGTCGCTCCGTCGGCAAACAATTCATCCTAATCACCCCTAATGCCATCGAGGGTCGGGCCAAGATTGACAAGGATGTCAAAATCATTAGACTCACGGACCCACGACAACGGCTCCTCGCCGACCATTAATGTGATTCGATTTAATCATTACGGCTATGGGGATTTTATGTAGGGTTGCTAAAGCATTGGTCAGACTAAGTGCATTCGGTAGTTGCATCTTAAGGGATTATGGTGTTTAGAACGTTTCTGAGGCGATAGGAGGCCTTCGTGCCGGTATGGTATCATGAGGAAAGGGAAAAAAAGGAATTATAACGGACTGGACGTAAGCTAGTACTGACTTTGTTACTGTTTCGAGTATATTGTACAAATTAAAGCCGAGCTTTGCAGTATGGCTTACGCATATATCTACGACCTGACTGTGGTTGTGGTCATAGTCTCAACCTAGAGACGGTATGGTAATAATAAATATGTACGATACATACCGGTTTCTCTATCGAGTGCGACTTCGTTCATACTCACTCACATACTTGTGCTTACTATTACCTTGTTTAACTTATCTTATATCCTAACACCTTTACTCCTTAGCACATTTAACCCAGCCGATGCCGTAAACCCGACCCACTGAGCAACGCTACCGAGAGCTCCGCTGACGGTGCTCGTCTCGTCAAGGCGGCGCTGCAGGAAAGCGCGGGTCTCACCGTATCCGGGGGACCTATCGTTGGTCATGAAGAGCTCGGACGAGGCGTAAATGACAGAGAGAGAGCCACGTTTCGTGTACCATGATGGATCGACGGATGTGTCGCCGGATAGGAAGTAGATCTCGTCGGCTAGAAGGGCAAGTTCTTGCAGGGAGGCAGGAATGTGTGAGGGTTGGGCCATGACTGCTAAGGCCTAGTTTGCAGCAAGAAATTTGTTAGAGGCCATGGGTTTAAGGGAAAGGGAAAAGAAAAGCGAAGGGGAAAGGGAAGGGGGAAATGGGATAGACAGGACTTGCCTCTTGCCAGCGGTGGTTAACCTCCGCATTCGACAACAGTCTTTCCCACGTCAACCTTTCCACTTTCTCGGGGACTTTGAGCGGCGCGGCGGCTGCCCCATGTTCCCCCTCACCGAAGACAGCCTTGGCCCAGGGTGCGAGGGCCTCTCGTTTGGTAACTAGGTGGTACCGGATCAGGCTAAAGGGCCCCTCGGGCAAGAGGTTCGTGCTGATGTCTAGATATCCGGCATCACGGGCGCCGAGTGTCAGGGCGTGCTGTGTGAAGCCGTGCTCGGGGACATGCTTGTAGGCTGCGGAGAGGATGGCTTTCTCGGCGGGGCTAAAGACGCCCGGGGGAGGAGGATGGTCGTAGGAGTGGTAGGTTCGGGGGACGATGGACGATGGAGATGGGCGGCGGAGCTTGGGTTGTGTGGTTTGACGTAGGAGAGCTGTTGCCAGTCTTGTTGTTGCCCGTGATGGGGCCATGATGTGGTCTAATCACCTAGCTGTTATTGTGTGTTCAAACTAAAATCACAGATCGTGAAGCTCGGATGTTTAAAAGTGACGATCTTTTATTTTATTTTTTTTTTACGTTTCTCTAAATCAATCCGGCTTCAACTCTATTACGGACCGTTCGGACTAGGGAGGACCCGCAAAGCTTTGACCCGGAAATCTCCCGACCTCACGTCTTCGGGGGGACAAAAAAAAAGAATTGGAACTACCATAGGAACTTCCATTGGAGAGTTTTTTTTTTTTTTTTTTTCAGTTGCTTAGTTTTTAGTGGATCCCAAATATGTTTCCTGTTTAAAAATCCCCACATGGCTTTAATGTAATTGTACCATGGTACTCGACTTTTAAGATATCCAAACTTCCAACAAGGTACTCGATTACCTCGGTACCAAGATCTCTTCCAAAGGGACAAAGGAAAACCAAAAATTTTTTTATTATTTCCAAAGGGAAATTGGATGTTCTAGGCCTAATCCGGAATCTTAAAAATATTTTTTTTTTTTTCGCTCGTCTTTTACTTTTGCTTTTTGCATGGGGGTAACGCGGCGTGGTTAAAGACCCTATCCCCTATCCAGTTATCATCCCGTTCTAAAACATCAGCTCCGAGAAACATATATCTAGGTACCTAATGTATATGTGCTATATGTGATGAGATTCGAGATGGCTCTGAAATCATGCATTTCAAGGACAACCTTAAGTGGGTTTCGTGTGAGGTGATCAGTCGAAGGGAGGGGGAGGGGAAGGGGGTGTGAGTTAAGGAACTTTTTGATATTGTCAGATTCATATATACCTACCTACATATCTAATATGCTAATATGTTAATATTAATAGCTACCTACATCGTAAGTGTAAGGTATTTCTATTAGTAACATGACTGATTCTAGAAACTATAGGCTATGTGCCTAACGTTATTGCGAATCTTACTATGTATTCGTACATGCTTATAAGTAGGTATCTTAAAAGTATGGGCATGATATTAACGGTTGTAAATGAGCCAGTCCTGAAGTTAGCCATCTGTTGTTGGACCTGGCCCTTGTATGTCTTCCAGAAGAACCGGAAAACCACAGCTCCTAACAGATCGGGGTGTTATCGCGATTCGCTTCCCGATTCGCATTCCATTTCCATAACCCCTCATACGCAAGACCTCCAACATAGTAATAAATATAGTTCCTGTTAGCAGCCCTACGAGAGCTCGGTAAAGGACGGACAGCCTTCCTATTGGATTCCCTATTTGCGGTATGGCGGTGATGTGACGAAAGGTTCTCTCGAGTGGGTAGCGACAACCAGGGGCGATGTGACTTGGCTTGCTATCCTTACTAGGTGATTTCAGATGTTAGTCAATGCACATCATACTATCCTGTATAACTACATAGTAAATCTGTGTCTTGCCTTATAAACAGCAAGTTTTTGTCCTCGTGTCCCTCAGGCCCTTTGGGGGAGTGGTAGTAGTGAAAAGCGCCACAAAGCCCCGGCGCCTATGCCCCTGGCGCTCCCCGCCAGTAAGATAAGTATCGGGGTTTGGCATTGGAAAAGCTGGCGTTTTACGTGAACGTATCATTGCTTCATAGCGGAGCAAGGGGCCTAGCTGGCCGAGTATATCTATGTACGAGACTAGATGAAGAAGAAAAGAACTAAGGCTCTTGATTACAACGGCCTTGATCGGTACTTACGCAAAGACCCCATTTGAATACCTGTCTTACACATCTGCCCTGAAGGTGGATATAATAACGATGGTGACATATACAGGATTTTCAACAATAAGCAAGCCATAGGCATCGTAAAGTAGAGCGCCTATCGGCAGTAGCATCGCGATCAAAGACAGGCATGATATGTCGGTTCCCAAACTTGTCGTACATGCGTAGTATGGGGAGGAGAGATGCGACTAATGACTTGCTTGTAATAAGCAGGCTTTGGAGGTGATGCTACGAAGCCATGTTCCCTCCTAGCTAGTAAAGGATTAATCTAGTAGCACTACTTCTGCTGTGTCACCGCCGCTTTGCAACTGGGGACGAATATTGGCTCTGGTCCTAGAGAAGCGGCACTTCGTGAGCGGGCAGGATGCCAATCAACTATGGAGTATTCCTCTGGGTGTGAGAATAGGGGAAACTCCTTATAGCTTAGCCACCTACTCGCGAATTCGGCAACGATGATGCTCCTGCTTTTGCCCTGATCTGATTTACCTAGCGATTACCTAGTGAAAATGATGATGGTCCTGTGTCATCGAACCGGATGTCTTGAGTGTTAAGACTGGCGGCGGAGATGCAGGGGTATTTCCGCCCAGGATGCAACCCGCTGGAATCAGTATTATTTTTCTATGGCGGTGAACTAGAGGAAGGCTTGCTGGTGAACTATACATACGCGGTGCTCTTCTATCGAAGTGCGTAGCACGTTTTAGAACGTACTAGGATTCCCACTACATATCATCTAGGTTCACGTCCATACGCAGCAGGAATGTTGATGCATTACGGAGCCAGGATTCTTAACTAAGTCGAGTGGCGAACGGTTGATTTCCTACAATAGATGAACGTTGTGCATTATTCTGATACAATTCTCGACGAAAACGGATGGGTTTACTATCCGCTAACCTCCTTCTGAAAACTTGAGAAGCTCGATCACCGGAACACGACGCTGAGGACAGGATAGGAGTTTCAATTACCACCTACACCTAACTCAGTGTCGTATATGTGATCCAATCTGCCAAAACGAACGGTCACTATTTACATTTAAAGGGACGGTTTATTAGAATCTGATGTAATATATATATATATATATAGGCTGCTAATGCAACGGCATACGTCAAAGACTAGTACTGAGCGATCTAACAAACGCATGCTACTAGGCTTTTTGAAACCCTCTTTATTGTGTACGGTTCCCATATCGAAATGCTAGGATAGGAACTTTCCGCGTAAGAAAAAAAAAATCTCTAAAGGCAGTGTGCGGAGGCTCGGAGCCGAGAAGCATAAAGACTTGGTTCGCGCTGCAGGCGACCATTTAGGGACCAACCCTGCATTTCGATGTGATAAGTCAGAAAGAAGAGGAGGGAAAAGAAAAATCTGAGAAGCCCCTACATGTAGCGTCCCAAAGTGACTAAACCGGCCAAGCAGCCAAGTTTTTGCATCTCGAATCGCAACGAACTGCCATACCTGGCAGGCGAAAATATATCTGTTTTTTTTCTCCTAGAGCGGGGGCCAAGTCTACTGAGAACACTTATTTTATATTAATAGACAAGCTAGATAGAAGTAGGCTACGTCCTGTATGATGGATGTTGTGAGTGTCTGCGTGTACATACTTGCATGGTTTGCATATCTAGGATGTGGATGCGACTGTGACAATGATCCTAGATGTTAGTACATGTCTACCTAAGGAGGGATAGAAAGAGAGAGAGAGGAATGTTAAGACTTGAGACATGGCTGGCTGCAGCGGCCCGATCTTATCCAATGCGGTGGCCGCGGCACCAGCCGCCGTTAAGGCTTGCGTGCATCGACCATTTTATGTTTTGCACTACTCCCACATACGTGGGTAGAGTTGGAAACTTAAGGATTACCATCTTGTAGGTATACCTCGTATTCATCAATGGAGGAAAACTCGGTTGTAGATGGAATCATAGGAAGAGAGAAAAAAAGAGAGCTAAGAGTTAGAGTTCCAACAAGGTATAGAGCTTGGGCCACTGTAGCCGGGGTTCCCGGAGACGATGCCATCTCTAGAAATTCCCACATGAGATATCATAACTACATAGTATAACTAGTTAGTTAGTTATACTTAACTAACTAGATTAACTAGCTAAGGTTAGAGAGTTGTCGAATTTATATCCTTTCTATACAAGTGACGGGTATATCGCCTGGAAGGTTTACATTACTCTATTATAACACGGACGCCTTGCATTACATATACTTCACCTTTCATGTTATCGTGTACTTAGCCATTTATATGATATATGGTCAAAGAAAATATATGTAGTCGGATAGGTACCTGTGGGATGACGGCGAGCGCCAAGACCACTTTCTTCAGGGATTTAGAGCGGGAACTACTTTATCCTTGTTCCATCACTAATAGAAACGTCCATATACATATACATATGCACGTATACAATGTGCGTACCCGTTGCCTACCTAACTACATGTAGTACCTAATGTAGTGTTCGTAGTTGCGAGAGGTAAGTAGGTATTCCACATGAAAGCAATATACTTGGTTGCCCTATGCACGTCCTAAACGAGGCAAACATAGAAACATAGGTATAGACAAGGCCACCTATGACATGGCCGGCATGGTAAAGCGCTTAGAGATCGTCGAGCTCAGACATGAAATAAATTCAGTGTATACATGGCACTGGGTAGATTTTAGATCCAAAGTCTACGATAACGGATTGGTCCAAAAGCCCCAACACTACCCCATACCGTCCACAGTATGACATAGGTAGTGTCGATAGTTTCCCGTTCTACAGTAGGAGTTACGGTAGGGCTAGCCTGTCAGCGTCCGTAGCGCCTGTAGGTATTCCCAATACTGGATGTAAAATAACACTCCCGAAATCTAAGCCAAGTCTACCTAGGTACATATTGAAAGAAAGAGAATCGGAACTTTTTACCTAACGATCGGCACTGTCTGGAAACTTAGATCCTTGAATCTCATATGTGCTGGTGCTGTGTAAACGAAACGCGTCCCATCTTATTATGCGTTCAGGATTGGTAGCTGCTTGGCCGTAATGGCACGAATGGTTGACAGATTTATGTCCGTGTTTGGGGACGGTTCTTACCAAGCAAATAGGATATTGGATTGACACGTGCTTCCTACATCTAGCAGAGTTACCTTGCATTTTTGTACATAACCTGAGTGAGCGCGTGTTAACTAACTCATAAGACCCTTGGACGTTCAATGACTCTTTCCTCTCGTCCGACCATAGGCAAAGCGACAAACAACACGAGGGATAAAAAGTTGTACCCACCAAGTCTCCAGTTCTCTGTCATAACTGATGGTTACAGAATGATACGTATGTTTGAATTGACGTAGGTACTTTCTGCTCTCAGCCGGGGTGGAATTCTCATATGACAGCCTGACAAAGCGGCCACGTAATCCTCAGCTAAACTATCCAGCTCGCATATAACATAACGAATGGATAAAGAGAAGTAGTAGATAGGTAGATTAGGTAGGCTATGGCATAGCGAGAGAAAGAGAGGGAATGGGAGTGTATATGGAATAAAGGGTATGCTATTGTTAACGTGAAGATAGAAATAAGGTCGACTTATATAACTAGGTATATATATATGAGTACTGATCATTTTGCTATAACGCAAAAGCATCTTGAATTTCCAAGATAGAACAGCTGAGACCCTGTAAGACGGTTACTTAAAATGTTAATCTGCTATTCACAGGAAAAAAAAAATACAGTATCCAGATCGGGTACATTGTAAATGTTGAAAATAAGAGGAAAAAAAAAAGTCCAGCTAACTAAGGCAATAAACACTAAAATATTTCATTTTAGGTACGGTATGAGGTGCGGTTAAGCACGGTAAGTGGAAAAAGCGTGCCTAATTTAGAACCAGGGGCGGTTTGAAAGCATAACATATGCATTAGTGGAGAATAATCATGATTACGGGGCTAATTTTCCTGGCCCGAGAACGCCAGTTGCCACTAAAACAGACCAATGATAGCCTGAGGATTCAGCTGACTCGGACGCGGTAATCTTCCCTTCCTATTTTGGGGGCCGCTTTTTCCAATCGCGTTCGCTTTCAGCCCAATTCCCATCCCATCTGTTCCATCCACACACAACCAGCAATTCACATCGAACGCATCTCCCCAGATTTTTTCCTTTCCCTTTCCTATTCTCGTCGATATTAGGGACTGGTACCCTCTCCTGCAGCACATCAACCATCAAGTTCAGGTACGTACGTACGAGAGCCGCTGACCATCTGGTCGCATATGCAAGCCTATCTAACCCCCAGCTACTCTTTTGTTGTTTTATTTTTATTTTTGTAATAGTCCTTTATTCCCCAACCTTTTTTTTTTCTTTGCCCGCGCCCGCGCCTAGCACCAAGTTGCTGTACACACATACACACACGCACGCACACACAGATACACATACATATCGCGCGACACCAGCAAACAGCGCCCTCGCCTCACTTGACATTGCATCTAGAAAGAGACACACCACATATACGCCCGCGTCTCTAGCCTCAACTATCCGTAATAGCATACATAATAGCAGTTTAATAGCTAGTTCCCCTCTTATCGGGTGAGCTACCGCGTGTCTCCAAGAGCCACTACGATTTGCTGTTGCTACTGCTGGTTGCTTGTTGTTTACGGATAGTGGGTAGGCTGGAGAAGTTGGGTGTTCGCGCTGCCTGTGGTCGATTTTCTCCTGCATGCAATACATACATACACCTACCTACATACCTTTCTACCACCTATCCGTATACGGGACCAACCTGGAGAGGCGCTCTGTCAGCACGGCCTATTGTGCAATACGAATGCAGAGGCGCTGAATCACACCCGATACAAGCACTCTTGTACCTCTTACCCTCTTGTCCTTTTTTTTTTTTTTTTTTTTTTATTCTCTCAGCGCCTTTTAGTACCGCATCTAGTTCCCCCCCTTTTTTTATTCCCTCTAGCTACCTAGCGAGGGACCCCAACCTGTTGTTGTCTAATAATCCCCCCCGAGAGATTCGGCACACTCCTTGTCACTTCGAAGGCTCACCCCTCCAATACAGATATACCTCTCTTCCCGGCGTTCTCGTTGGTACATTACTGTCGTCGGAGAAAAAAAAAAAAAACTTCTCAGACAAGGCGGCCAAGCTCGACAAAGTGCTTTCTAAACCTATTTAACGATGGGTAAGTCCACACCACCATCTTGATATCTTCGAGCTACACAAACGTCTATACAACGTTGTGGATTGTTTTCTACTCACTGGATCTCGCGCGTCTTCCGAGGCCTTCTTGTTCTTTTCCCTTCCCTCTCCTTTTCTTCCATAACCCATTATCCCCCTTATCCATTATACATATCCACATCCCACACTACCTATCCAACTTTGTACAGGCGTACGTACATACATACTACCTCCTGCACTCGCATACTCCCCTGGCTGTCGAATCATATCTTCCCCTGGCTACCCGTTAACGGTATCCCGTTCCCCCAAATCTTGCGTAGAGGCATAAAACAAATGCCTCTGCGACGTGTTACTACCTCTACCTTCACGTCTGGCTTGTAACAGCCCACAGCATTACCCGCTTCCATATTCCTACCTTCTCCCCAAAACCCCCCACCACCCAATCACACTCTTCCCTGGCACCTTTTACTCGGCTCACTCCACCGGTTACTCTATCAAAAACAACCTGCCTACCCTTCATGCCGTTTTATACAAGCCGCAACCCATCCCCAGGCCTTTAATACGTCGCGCTCCCTCCCCACCCCCGTCCCTGGACGCTTTCCCTTCCCGATCCACTAACGGTCTGGCCTTCGAACACTTGCGTATGCGACTACGGCACGTCAGATTGCTACAATTAAAACTTTCCAATTTAACTTATAGTCATAAAAATTGCTTCTTTTCATATTTGCTCTTTGGGACTTGGCTTCTAACTTACGACGTTTTGAATAGCTGATTCCGGAGATACATATCGCCCTGTCAAGGTAAGCAAAGTTAGCAATCTGTTTTTTTGATTCTGGCCGGCCGGAATTTGGCACTTTAGCCAAACCCCAGAAACATTCGTTCATCGCATCTTTGGCGGGCTGGTTATTCTGAACGATAGCAAAAACTTTAAATAAAGAAATCGCCCGTGCAAGGGGGGGAAACGTGCCTGACAGCTTCTCCCCACGCTATCTTTTGCTTTTGAGCTAGAAGGAGGCACCAAGACAAATCGAGTCAGCTCTAGCATATAAAGTTTGCTCCCTCCCCGAGGAGCCGCAGGCTAGTTTCTGGACGTTGTGCTTTCTATTGAATCCGCGGGATTTTCTCACCACGGTTCCATCAAGGTCCGCCTACAGATAGTCTAGGGTTCAACTGCTACTTCTATCGGATTTTACAGGCTTAACGGCGTGCCATTTTTTTTTTTTTTTTGCTTCTAATGTCATTTGTACCCCATCTAGATGCTGACGAGTCGCAGCGCGAGAGATCTCGCTCTCCCCGACGTGGCCGTTCAAGGAGCCCGGGCCGCACAGGTCGCCGCCGATCATATTCGCCGCGGAGCCGGTCTCGCAGCCGGGACGATTATCGTAGATCGGATAGACGATCGCGGTCTCCCATGACTGGAGCTGGGGCGCCAGTTGGAGGGTCAGGTTCGGGTTACGGTGGACCACCTCAACGGTCGTACGAGGAGCGTGCGGCGGCACGAGAACAAATGATGAACAACATCCGCGAGACATCGCAGCAGGACCGTCGTGTCTACGTCGGTAATCTGTCTTACGATGTGAAATGGCACCATCTCAAGGATTTTATGCGGCAGGGTAAGCCATCATTTGCCATAGGATCAATCTTGAATTCGAAACTTTGGGGCTAACAGCAGTTTGTCTTGCAGCTGGAGAAGTACTCTTTGCCGATGTTTTATTACTTCCGAACGGGATGTCAAAGGTGGGCTTCTACACGTGATTCATGGCTGGTTTTCTCTTTGGTTCTTTCTCCTCTGGCTCTTGTTGGAATTGATGGATTGACGGGTTGGGACATTGTCCACGGGTTTTTGTAGGGATGCGGGTAAGCTAAAACATACACTTCCAAATCTGGAGCCTCCAAGTCACTTTACTAATGACGTTCTAGAATTGTGGAATATGCTACAAGGGAGCAAGCACAAACGGCTGTTCAGACTCTCAGCAACCAAAACCTAATGGGACGACTCGTCTACGTTCGTGAAGTAGGGCACCCTCCGATGTTCGTTGTGTTATGGTAGATACTGAAGGCGGGGTTAGGATCGAGAAGCGGAACCACGATTTATCGGTGCAACCGGAGGCCGCGGTGGCTACGGCGGCGGAATGCAAGGCGGATATGGTGGCGGCGGCGCTGGAGGCGGTGGTGCCTACGGCGGCGGCGGCGGCGGCGGTATGGGCGGTGGTAACCGCCAGATTTACGTGTCCAACGTTTGTCCATTCCCGCTCCTTTCTCTCTTGGCGCTAATTTAGGTGGCTGGTTCCCATATTAACTTCACATGTAGCTTCCTTACACCGTAGGCTGGCAAGACTTGAAAGACTTGTTCCGCCAAGCTGGTTAGTCCCCCCCCCTGCTTAACTAATATGTATATGTGACGAGTCCGATGCTGATGTCAAAGCGGTTACAGCTCGAAATGGCCAAGTAATCCGAGCTGATGTTCACCTGGGACCAGACGGCAGACCCAAGGGTTCCGGTATCGTCATGTTTGAACATCCCGAGGATACCCGCAACGCTATCCAGCAATTCAACGGGTTCGAATGGCAGGGCCGTTTGCTCGAGGTTCGCGAGGATCGTTTTGCCCATCAAGGCGTGGGTGGGTATGGCCGAGGTGGCTTCGGAGGGCGTGGAGGTTTTGGCGGCTCATACGGAGGTCGCGGAGGTTTCGGCGGTCGTGGCGGCTTCGGCGGCGGTGGCGGCTATGGTGGACGCGGAGGTTACGGTGGGGGCAGTGGCGGTGGGCCCGCTGGTGGGTTCGATGCCAATAATGCTACACCGGCGGCTCCGAACCCATTTACCGATTATGCCACTTCTGGAACCGATCCAAGTGAGACAATCTATGTCCGAAACGTAAGCCAAGTCACCTCGCTGTTCATATGATACACTACTGACCTTATGTATTAGCTTCCTTGGTCTACTAGCAATGAAGATCTAGTGGAACTCTTCACGACAATCGGCAAAGTCGACCAGGCCGAGATCCAGTATGAGCCCAGTGGAAGATCTAGAGGATCTGGTGTTGTCCGATTTGACAGTACTGCGACTGCGGAGACAGCCATTTCGAAGTTCCAGGGCTACCATTACGGAGGTAGGCCTCTCGGCCTAAGCTTTGTTAAATATGTTACGCCAGGCGGAGGAGACAGCATGGAGACGGACACGCACGGTGGTCTGACGCAAGATCAGATCATGTAAAACGCTACCTTTCCGGTATTTATTCTCGCTCTACCCGGGTCGTGGGCTTCCCTAGGTTGTCCGACATCGCTAGTATCGTGATAGTCCCCATACCGAAACTACCATGAGGGGGTTATCGACTTTCTAGAAGGATTGGGTGGGATGGAATGGGCGGTCTCATGTCCGTTTTGCATAACTGTACTATTTACTTCGTTCTCTTTCATGTTTAGCACTCGCTTCGTTTCTTTTTATTTCTCTTCAAGATGTATCCCTCAACCGGAAGTGGCAACAATCGGAGGTTCCCATGGCGAGGAATCGCCGGAGAGTAAGATCATCATTTCGGCGACGAGCTCTAACCATTACTAGTAATTACGAAGAGGGGAATCGCTGACTTGGGGCGTGTTGATTCGTTGGCCATCGATACAACGCGAGGGTGAACAATCAGCACACAATGATCAGCGGGTCACAGAAAAAGGTTCTTTTTATTTTGGTTTTTGTTACCTTTTTCCAGCGTTATTAAAAAGGCGGCGATGAGGCTTAATGATGCCCCTATAAGGAAATGAGAAAGCTTGAGACGCACAAAAATTAGATTGTACCTCGCGAATAGTATTTCGGAATTTCTAGAAGTGGGCTGTGGTTTGGCCCGATCTGCTGTATCCGGAAGCCCAAAGGCGGCGGTTTTAAGGTATAAGGTCTTTGTGAGAAAGTCGTAAGATCTCGCGTAGTACGTATAGGTCATCAAAAGCTACTCAGGCTTAGCTCATGTATGTCGTTCTATATTGCATATGACCATCGAGGGAAGCAAAGGCCTCGTCTGATAGTTTGCGGCGTAATGGTTCATATGTAACAGATGTGCCATACATAGGTACCTAATGCTTGTAGATAA
Source organism: Daldinia sp. EC12 (assembly GCA_002120325.1). Taxonomy (NCBI): domain Eukaryota; kingdom Fungi; phylum Ascomycota; class Sordariomycetes; order Xylariales; family Hypoxylaceae; genus Daldinia; species Daldinia sp. EC12. The sequence continues at coordinate 422,473 of KZ112954.1, forward strand.
GGGAATGGTTTCTTGAAAGTTTTCCGTCCCGCTCAGTATAGTTACAAGCTGGGTCCGGTGTGCCTGAGTATATCGTATGCATTGTACGTGTTATAGGTATATAGCGTTCTGGTGAGTTGACTGTGTAGCCTAGACGTGTAGATGAATAACGATAATAGTGAGCTGGTTTATATGACAGGTGAGTTTTGAATGTACCCGTGGAGTTTGACTTGATTTGAAGTGGTACCTAGTTGGTTATATTGTAGTATACCCGATCTCGAAGTCGACTTTCACTCCATAAGCGAAGGGACGTAATCGTGACACGGACAAAGTCCTATTGACTAGTTACGTTATCTAATTGTATAACTACACATATATAGACCTCAAGGCTATTCAGATTTCGTCGTGGCACTCCTACTCCTACCCCTTTAAGGGAAGGAGATGTATTTGAGAGGCCAGGTATAGACAAGGCACCGGCCCAGGTTTGTAGACTATATCAAACTTCAACCACCAGGAAGTAGAGCAACTAAGAATGTTCCAAGGCTTTGGTATCATTTATTGGTGCATTTTAGCGCCTTGCCTGAATATACCCAACTAGTGGCATTCCGTGCTTGAGCATGACCAGGCTGCCCATAACCTAGCAGCTCGAGGCTACTTAAATATAAGAATGACTACGGACTTCTAACCTTCCGTAGGATGCGTAGATATGCTTCGATATACAACAATTCTGCTGGCGGTAGCGCCTGGTCTGAACACCTTACACAAACTTGTCTCAAAACTAGCGCCTAGCTTGAAAGGCCATGTGCGCACGAAACAGCGGTCCACGCGTGAACGGGATCCTGGCCGACCTCTTTCGGAGATGAAATGAAGGCGGCGGCGAATATCATGCCGAGGTCCAAGACGTAAGATCAGGGACCGGCGGGTATAGCAGCACCCTTCTTCTTCTTCGCCTTGCCCTTCCTCTTACTGCGATCTCTCGGTTTCAACGTGGCCATGCCGGCTTTGCATACCTCAGCATATCTATCGAAGAAAGCGGGAAGAGCGTCGGGTTCCACTACGGTCGATAACTTGACCTTGTCCTCGCGTCGCTTCTTGCCCTTCGCATTTGTCGCCCGGATGAGTACGGGCATAGGTTGTGGGGGATGTAAATCGGGGAGTACAGCGTCGCTCGTTGGTTCTGGGACGGGCTGGTCGTGAGATACTAGATGGGTAAAAACCGTAACGGGTTAGAAAAGCTCCTAAGTGTACATTTCAGCCTTGAGGTCCGCGGGACTAACGTCTCTTCTGCACCAAGACTATGGAGCCGTGATCTTTCCCTTTCTTCTGGTCGAAGAGCTCGGTGAGCTTGACGAAGAACTGTGAAAGGCAAGAGTTAGTACAGACGGCAAGCTTGGGTATGCGATGTAATAGTTAATAGTAAACTAATAACTAGTTAACTATATAGAAATGCGTATCGTACCTCGTCATTGCTCAAGTGACCCATTGTGGTTGGTAGATAGATAATTTCGAGTGAGAATTATCCAAATGTATCTAGGAAATAAACAAGAAGAATAGGTAATTATTAGCGACTTAGCCCCGCATCCGTTGAAGGTTTCGTTCGCGTTGTATACCTATATATCGATACGTTGTTATATGTTGTTATCTGGTGGTTAGAATAAATTGATTCAGTTGGTGCATGGGCCAAATTGACGTTAGGTGGGATTTCCCCGTGGTGGGGCAATCTGTTGGTACCTGTAGGTAGTAGGTACTATGTCCACGTACCGTCATTCTTGTTGAACTTTAACAATTACTACCTGGTATTGTTCCAGGACCACACATACCTAGGTACTTGTAGCCCCACTTTCCTTTTACAGTACCTACTAAGGACTTTTTCTTGAGATGAGACTTGAGAAGGTGCATCTCAGTTATATCCATTTCTACTACATGTGAATACAACAACCAGAAAAAAAAAAAAAGTTAACTTCGAAATTAGTCTGTCAACTTTCAAAAACAAACACAAATAATTCATATACTGATACTTTTGGCAAAATTCATTTAACAAGCCACCACAACCCCGAAAATATCAGAAGTCATCGTCAATATGGCACCTGGACCTAAGAGAAAACTATCGTTGCCTGCAACAATTCTAAAGGAATTAGATGCTCAGCAACCCGCTTCTTATCCTTCTTCTTCTTCTTCTTCTGTTAAGGGCGGAGGACGATCGGGAAAGCAGCTTTCAAGAAGAGAGCAACGCAAGGCTCAGCGAGTTCAGAAAAGACAATCTCGCCGCCCACAGCCACGCCAAAATCAGGAAACGCGCAAACCTCACAAGTCTTCTCAAGCTAATGATTTTGATGATGACGATGGTGAAAGTGATGATCTAGAGGACGGAGGTGATGATCTGGGTATGGGGGACTACTCCGAGGGCAGCGATAGTGAGAATGAGGAAGATGAAGAACCGAGTCAACCGAAAATCTCCAAGGCCACACAGAGCAAACTTGCTCAGGATGATGCAGAAATCAAAGACCTGGAAAAGAAGTTAGGCCTCAGAGGTAGGAAGTCACTTCCTAAGTCTTTTCAAGATGATGGTCTCGGTGATTTACTGGATGGCCTGGATGAAGACGACGACGACAATATAGGAGCCGTCTCGCAAAGTAGACGCAAGGCAGAAGCGGAGGAATGGCTGGCCCAGAAAAGGAAAAAGGCCCAGGCTGCTGCCAATAAAGCTGCTGCCCATGAAAGTGCTAGTGACAGCGATGAAGAAGATAGCGAAGATTTTGATGACGAAAATATGCCATTCGAAGACGGGCAATCAGAGGAAGACGGTGAGGATTCCTTTGAAGGCTTTTCAGACGGGGAACCGTCTACAATTGTGCGGCCTCCGCGGGAAAACCCCTACGTCGCTCCCACAACAGGAATTGCAAAATACGTTCCCCCGGCTTTCCGCAAGCAGTCGGGGTCAGGTGACGAAGCAGAAGCACGACTTCGAAGACGTGTCCAGGGTTTGATAAATCGCCTGACGAACGACAGTATGGTCGGCTTAGTTAAGGAGTTCATGGCTTTATATGACACCAATCCCAGACAAACCGTAACGTCCGCTATCGTGGATTTAACCTTGGCCTTAGTCTGCTCACCCGAGAAGCGCCCCGACTCTTTCTTCACAATGACCGCTGGTTTCCTTGCGGCAATGCATAAATCCCAGGGAATGGCCTTCAGCGCCTACTGCATCCAGCGGCTCGTAGAGATATTCGACCAGCGCTATAGAGGGACAACTGGAGACAAGTCAGACCCTGGCTTAAGACATCTTATTTCCTTACTCGCGGAGATTTACAATATGCAAATTGTCGGTCCTGGATTGATATTTGATTATGTTCGCCTTCTCTTACACCATCATTCTGAGCTCAATACGGAGCTGCTTTTACGAATTATCCAACTCTGCGGCCCGACCCTCAGACGTGACGATCCTCATGCGTTAGGGGATATCGTCAGTATGGCCAGGCCAGACAACACAATGTCAACCAGGACCGTCTTCATGATTGAGGAAATGAAGAGACTACATAGTAACAAAACAAAAGCCGCAAATCGGAACAAGGACCTTGCAGAGCAGCGAATTCAGATCAGGAGGCGAATCGGTGGTCTAGGTGGCACTCAGGATGCTCAACCCCTTCGCATGGGTTTACAAGACATTCGTGACGCCGATAAGCACGGAAAGTGGTGGCTTGTCGGTGCCAGTTGGTCTGGTAGCCACGGCAACCCCAATGGTCAAGGCAATACATCCAAGAACGAAGAAGGTGATGACGCTGATGAGATGATGGTGGATGCTGGTGACGACCTTGGCATTCCGGACCTCTGGCAACTGGCAAGGGAGCAGGGCTTCAATACGGAAGTACGGCAACGAATATTTGTTGCTTTGCACGCGGCTACAGACTATGAGAATGCAGAGCTGCTTGTCCGTAAGTTGAGGCTCAACAAACACCAGCGGAAAGAGATACCTGAAGTGATTATTCGAAGCAGCGAGCGACAGTCTCAGTACAACCCCTATTACGCCCTGGTCGCGACCCGATTCACTGGGGACCGAGAATTGTCATTTCAGTTCAGAAGATGTCTCACAACGCGACTCAGAAAGATGGGAGAGGATATTGACTTTGGCGAGGAGGATGATCTTGACGCCGAGGACTGGGCCGAATACGACATGCGATGGATATACAACGCGGCCAAAACGTACGGATCCCTCGTGGCTAGCCGGGCCCTCCGATTGGCGGATTTAGTGAAGCATCGCAACTTTGCGGCTTTACAGGTGAATGCGCACCTGTTTTTTGAGGTTATGTTTATCACAACGCTCCAGGAGTGCGAGCGCGACAGCCTGAAGGAGGTGTTCAGCGGCCTAGATGCAACCCTTGCCCAAGGGGTAGAGTGGTTTTTACAGAGCAAAGTGCGGACAACCGACCTCTTAAAGGACAAGAAAGAAAAAGCAGCGATTAAGAACAGCTGTGATGCGGCAGAGGAGGTACTGGAAGCACTCATATCGGCGGGGTCATTAGGAGGATTAACAGTTCTACGCCGAGGGAATACGTTTCCCAGTTTATCACGACTAACTACCTAACCTTGGAGCTACGTAGATATGTGCCTACATGATATATGTACCTAGCTAAATACCCCCAGCTAATATTACGCAAGAGCTGATTTTACTTGACTCTTTTTTTTTTTTTTTTTTTTTTTTTTTCCGGTTCCCCCATTGTTGGGGATATGCATACCTTACATAATTGACCTAGTATGTAGTATGTAGCTATCTACATGTAGCAGAGTAAAAGTAGAAAATACGTATATGCAGGCGAGTCGAGTCAGCAAAGAAGGCAAACGAAAGGGAAGAAAAAAAAAAAAGAAAAAAAAAAAGAAAAAAAAAAAGAAAAAAAAAAAGAAAAAAAAAAAAAAGGGACTTAGATAATAAGAACGGTTACTTTCGGAGCAGCGGGATATCGGCGAAAATGAACCGCCAAGTGCCAGTACGATGTGGAAGTACGAAGTACGGTAAGTACGGTAAGTACCTAAAATAGCTAACGGTATGTAATCGAAGTTAATTCCTCATTGGTACATGGATACCGGTACTTGGTCATCCCCAACGCCCGGACCTCCAAAATTTCGAGCAACTCCAAAAACATCCCGGGTCCGTCTAAATCTCTAAAGTCTCATCTGTACTTATTCACCTCAACCAACGTCACACCAATTGCGCTATATCCGCCTTTTGTTTTGTTTTTTCCCCCCTTTCGTTGTAGACAGAAAGGCAGACCGGGGCAGCCAGCCGACAGAAAAGAAAAAAAATAAAAGCAGAACATAATGCTGTCTAGTCGTTTAATACCGCGGGCCGCTGTGCGATCTGCTCTCCGCCCTTCTTCGTAAGTTTAATAGCCGAAACTTGAGCTTTTCTCCAGACGACCTCGTCAACATTACTAGCCCACTAATTCAAATATTCTTCTTGTCACCAGTCTCCCCTCAGTTGTCTCACCCCTATCACGATGGAGAAGGGGTTACGCTACCGAAGCAGGTTAATACTCCTTTTCATAATCTTGTCTTACCGACCACCCCTTCTTATCGCTAATCAACCCGGCGCAGAGGAAAAAGATCTCGTCATCATCGGTGGTGGAGTGGCCGGATATGTCGCGGCTATCAAGGCTGGACAGGAGGGCTTGAAGGTTCGCCAATGCCAACTTTGATGCGATTTTTATTTCTTCCACCTTTATTCATTATACCATTATGTAAAATAAAAGCAAAAATCTAACCAGCAGTTCACCCCGATGGCTAGGTCACCTGTATTGAGAAGCGCGGCAGGCTCGGCGGTACCTGTCTTAACGTTGGATGTATTCCTTCGAAATCCCTCCTCAACAACTCGCATTTGTACCACCAGATCCTTCACGACTCCAAGCCCCGAGGTATCGAAGTCGGCGATGTCCAGCTCAACCTACAGGCTATGATGAAGGCCAAGGACACTTCTGTCACCGGCCTGACCAAGGGTATCGAATACCTCTTCAAGAAGAACGGCGTTGAGTATATCAAGGGTACCGGTTCCTTTGCTAGCGAGCACGAGATCAAGGTTCAGCTAAACGATGGCGGCGAGACGAGCGTGGTTGGCAAGAACATCCTGATCGCTACTGGTTCCGAATCGACGCCATTCCCTGGTCTCGAGTTTGACGAGAAGCGCGTTGTCACTAGCACCGGCGCCCTATCCCTCGAGAAGGTCCCCGAGAAGTTGATTGTCATCGGCGGTGGTATCATCGGTCTTGAGATGGGTTCCGTATGGTCCAGACTAGGTGCCAAGGTTACCGTTGTCGAATTCCTTGACCAGATTGGTGGCCCCGGCATGGACTCCCAGATCGCCAAGGAGGCGCAAAAAGTGCTCAAGAAGCAAGGCATAGAATTCAAGCTCGGTACCAAGGTTGTCAGCGGAGAAAACACCGGCGACAACGTCAAGCTCCAGGTGGACTCTGCTAAGGGTGGCAAGCCCGAATCGGTTCGTGTTACCCACATGTCTGTGTAGAGAAAGGCATATTCTAACTTGAATCTTTGTTTTTTTTTAAAAAAAAATAGCTCGAGGCGGATGTTGTTCTAGTTGCCATTGGACGACGCCCCTATACTGCCGGACTCGGTCTCGAGAACATCGGCCTAGAGCTCGATGAGCGCGGACGTGTCGTTATCGACTCTGAGTACCGCACCAAGGCTTCTCACATCCGCTGCATCGGTGACTGCACATTCGGCCCTATGCTTGCCCATAAGGCCGAGGAGGAAGCCGTTGCTGCCGTCGAGTACATCAAAAAGGGTTACGGCCACGTCAACTACGGCGTCATCCCGTCCGTCATGTACACATACCCCGAAGTTGCTTGGGTTGGCCAGAACGAGCAGGAACTAAAGTCCCAGAACATCCCCTACAAGGTTGGAACGTTCCCCTTCAGCGCCAACTCGCGCGCTAAGACCAACCTGGACACGGAAGGTTTCGTCAAGATGATTGCGGACCCCGAGACGGATAGGCTATTGGGTTGCCACATCATCGGACCCAACGCGGGCGAGATGATCGCCGAGGCTACCCTTGCCCTCGAGTACGGCGCGTCGACGGAGGATATCGCGCGCACATGCCACGCGCACCCGACGCTGGCGGAAGCTTTCAAGGAGGCGGCTATGGCGACTTACTCTAAGGCCATCCACTTTTAGTGGGAAGAGTTGAGAGCGTGTAAATATAGAGAGAGAAAGGGGAAGAGAGAGATAGGAGAGAAGGGTATGATGTAGACGATAAAGGGGGGGGGGAAGGGGGACTTGACTAACTAACCCACCCCCCTCGAAAAAACAAGAGGAAAAAAAGTTATCATCATCAAAGGCAGGAAGGCTAGCATCGGTGTAATGGTGTACATTAATACAGCATGTGGACAAGACAAAGTGAAACGCTATCTACCATGTGAGCACGGTGCAGTGATGTGTAGTGTGCTGTGGTCATGTTGTAGTGTAGTATCTTGCGAAGAGCCTCTTTTGAAAAGGGATTTGTTGGAGATGGTATATAATGTGTAAGTGCGTACTAGGAGATGTTTCGTTTGGTAATTGTGGTTTGTTGCTGTTGTAGTATACGAGATGGGGTGCGTAACCCCTGATTACGTCTATACTATATGTATATGGTCTGACTCCGGGATTTAAGGGCAAATCTGGTTGGCTATAACGACTCTTCTCCCTTTCTCGTTACCTTTTGATATATGGTTATGGTTATAAGTACCATAGCAAGAAGTCAATTGAATAGAACAAATAGATTGTATAACTATAGAAAATAAGACGAAACTACTGCATCTGTTACAGTCAGTTTTATTCATTCACCGTATCAATTTCTCTCCTTTTTTTTTTGTCTCTTCTTTTCTCTAACCGCTCTATCTTCTCTACGATGGTCCCTTCTTTTCAGCCTTCCAATGTTTTATCTTTCACATCTATTCATTTTCCGGTCGTTGAGGAGCCAGTTAGTTCTTCCACTCTAATTTATCTATCCATCCATCCAACTATCCCTCCGTTCTTACTTAGTTACCCCTTACCCTTACTTATTCATTCAGTATCCTCCTGTACCGCTTCAGCAGCCTTAAGCGCCTTTTTGAATATCTCTACCAAATCCTCTTCCAATCCCACACTAATCCTGAGTAAATCCGGATTGACTCCAAAACTCGCCGCCCAGTCTAATTCTTGATAATGCGCAAGCACCACATACGGCGAGGTTAGCGTGAAGTTCGTCCCCAAGCTTGGCCCCTTTGCCGTCTCTATGGCATCGTAAAACGCCATAGCATGTGCCTTCGTCTTCAGGGTACACGACAACAAACCACCATATCCACCGGTCGGTAGCTTACAGGCCTCATAGTTAGGTCGGGACTGGTTGTACTTGGGGTAGTACACATTAGTGACAAGGGGGTGGGCGACGAGGACCTCGCAAATAGCCTCGGCATTGGCGTTAACGCGGTCGATGCGCGAGATAAAGTCCCGGCTATTGCGCTCCATGAAAATCACGTCCTCGGCCCAGTACGTGTCCTCGAACTCGGCCGTCATGACGCGCTTGAGGGACGCGTAGTACCTACTGTTGGGGTTCAGGATGATACTTCCGCCCATCACATTGCAGTCCCCGGAGAAGATCTTTGTCAGGCTAGAAACGACTACGTCGGCGAAGGGCAGCACGTTCACGTTTACGAAATTGCCGACCGTCTCGTCAACCACGACTGCGAAGTCGTATTTATCGGCCAGCCGTCGGATGCGCGTAAGGTCTGGGCAGGTGAGTAAGGGGTTTCCAGGAAACTCGCAGAACAGGCCGAGGAACTTTTCCCCGGCCTCAAGACGCTTCTCGAGGTCGTCTAGATCAGCGCTAGACCCGTGGCCATAGAATATAGCTCCGGGCCCAAACTTCTGCAGGATCTTAAGAGTATCGACGTAGGGAAATCCAAAGTTGATGCTCTTCTCAGGCTTGCGTGCCTTTAGCAGGGTCTGGTGAGTTGTGAATATAGCATTCATGCCGCAGGGTACCAGGTATATGTCGTCCTCCTTGAAATTTGAAATACCGCGAGCGTTAGAATCCATCGTAGGGAGGGCAGCGGTGCTTTCTAAGTCGATATCTGTGGTTAAGACGCCAGCAATACGACGCCTGATAGCTGATTTGGCATTGGGTACGAGGGAGAGGTCGAGATTTCTGCCGTATCGCTCCTCCAAGAACCTTGAACTTTCGAGTGTGTCTGTTACCTCGTCGGCGGGAGGGTCAAGGGTAACGGGGTACTGGCGGTTGTTGTTTGCGCCGTTGGACCCGTTTGTGGTGTCGTCGACGGAAGCCGTCCGCCTATATCTTTTCGGGCCGCGACCTAACTTGTTTAACGGACGGGGTGACGATGAAACCGTGTCCTCGGGCACAAGCATATTCTCTTTGAATAAAGCATGATAGAACTCAGCACGTCGGCTTGAAACACCGTCGCCAGAGTGCTGCCAGTACTGCTTAGCAAAGGGGAAGGACTCGGAAGTGCAGAGAACAGCGGAAATGGAGGGAGTGTCGGGTAGTCCAGCTGGGGCCTTCTTCGTCGGGTCCAAAACCAGATGCAAGACGTCAAGGTCAGTCAGTGCGGACTCGGGTGCTTTATCTCGGATGAATTCAATACACCTGTTTGCCGTCTTTTTGGTAGGAAACAGGATAGCCTGCTGGTTGGCAGACCCATGCTTGGCGACGATGTCGCGACCGAATGCTTGTATGCTCTTATGGATGAAGAACCTGGGGTAACCTGTAACCATCACGCCAAGGACCCATTGTTCCCCTTCTTCGTATCCTATGTTTGACCTCCACGTGGGAAGTGAAACGCTCACGGCCTAGTAAAGAAAGTTAGCGATGTTGATTTAAGAAGAAAAAAAAAAAAAAAAAAAAAAAAAGAACTTACGTGAGCAGTGTTAGGAGGTATCGAGTCTCCTAGCTCGATTGAAGGCATCCTTGTTTTTATTATGTGTGGTGTATATCTGTGTTCGTATCTGTGTGTGGTTATACTAGTTATTATTTATATTGTTAAGTTATACCAGCTTTCACTTGACCGTCCCCTTCTTCTCAAACGTCTCAAAGCTGAATAGAGAGATAATGTAAATAGGACCGATTAAATAGGTAATTTAGGTTGTTGGAGGTGACAACGTCAAGTTGCGACTTTGAGAATGAGAATACTATAAACTAATACCGGGGGGGAAGCGGGCGGTTCTATTCTGGGTTAGGTGGTTATACAAGGTTAGTGGTTAGTGAATGTAAATTGCGACACCTAGAAAATGCGCCTAGAAAATGTACGTAGGAAAAGAAATGTATGGATTTTATGACTGCGGTGCCGTGATCGGAGACAAGAATTTTGAACTTAGTACCTCATAAACTTGCATCCCTTTAGGTACATCTTGTAAACCTATCTGATTGGCTGGTTTATCTTACTATAACTAGTATTAGTACGTGGTAGATACTAGTAGTTCTTTGTACCTTGCGGCGACTTTACCCCATATATGTAAAGTACATTATACGTTGCCTTATGCTTGACCTTATACTTGACCTTATACATCCTTCCTTACATGTACCTTAGGTATACCTGATTTAATACACAATACCCTGCCTGCATTGCATCACTTTGCATCTTATCTTAGGTATACTATCTTATTATAACATGAAGTTGAAGAATGTGATTTTATTGGGTGAGAGTTCGGTTACAACTACGAACCGGTTGGACATCGATATCCAAGATGGAAAAGTTCGCCGCGCCTGTCCTTCAGAGCATATAACTAGCGAACCTCCCAAGGTCTTGCTACCCGCCCTCTGTCATCCACACATTCACCTTGACAAGCCTTTTATCCTCACTTGCAACAACCCCCCCTCGGGCTCCTCGGAGTGTTATCCTAATTACTCCGACCTCTTACCCGAAACTGGCTCATTTGACGAGGCTTTGTCAAACACTTCCAAAGCTAAAGGCCGTTATTCCAAAGAGGACCTCTATCTTCGAGGTAGCCAGCTTCTAGCGGAAAGCTATAGGAACGGTGTGACATCTCTCCGTGCTTTTGTAGAGGTGGACCACGTTACCGGCGCATTGCCGCTAACCACAGCTATTCGACTCAAGTCCGACTTTTCTCATCTGCTGCAGATCCAGGTCTGTGTATTTGCCCAAGACCCCCTTTTCTCCGGCACGCATGGAGAGGCGAATCGATCCGTCATTGCCTCGTCCCTCAAAGACCACGCCACTTCCATCCAAGCTCTTGGAACCACTCCCTATGTTGAGGAGTCGCGAGAAAGATCGCTCTGGAACATCGAGTGGGCTATTGACACTGCTATCCAATATGGGTTACACTTGGATTTTCACTTAGACTATAACCTATCTCAGCCGTCACCTCCTAACCAGCCCCTAACATTTTCTGTTATCGAACTACTTCAAAAACATGATTGGCTTGGTTTAGCTGATGGGTCCAAGACCATCGTTCTTGGGCACTGCACACAACTTACTACCCTCAATAGCTCAGATCTTGAGCAGCTAGCTGGAACCATCATCCGAAGCCGACTCCCAATTCACTTTGTTGGCCTACCCACCAGCGACATATTCATGATGGGTCGTTCAACTTCATCAACCGGCACACCGCAAGCGCGGCTACGTGGTACTTTACAAGTACCTTTCATGATTAAGAACCTCGGCATATCGGCATGCATCGGCGTCAACAACGTCGGGAATGCATTTACGCCTTTTGGAACTGCCGATCCCTTACAGTTAGCATCATGGGGGGTAGGCATCTACCAATCCGGAACTGTAAATGATGCGTTGATGCTGTACGGATGTGTAAGCTGGCTAGCCAGGAGAGCAATTGGCATTGAGGGAGAGGCGGGATTCGAAGACATAATTGAAGGCCAGTCCCTGCGGGGCATGCTCCTAATTAATAATAAAAAGGAAACTAGGCTACCGGGAACGACCGACGGCCTCGAGCTTAAGGTCCCCGCAAGACACCGGATAAGTTTCAAAGACATCGTATGGGATCCACCCGACATTGAGTTGAGATCAGTTATTAGATGAGTCGATGAATTCAAAGCTTGATAATCGTGATTAGAACCCCCAGAGTCGTCCCAGAGTCGTCCCGAGTATGTTCATTAAGCAGCACTTAAGTGGACTCTCGGGAGGCTTGAGAGAGATTCCGGCTAGTGCGCTCAGAAGTTATGCATTTTCTCGTAATAAACTAGACAGCATCAAAACCAACCTCACATCATGGAACAAGGTGAATCTGAATAATCAGGGCCAAATATCTCCTTATTGCGTTCACGCTCGTTGGCTCGAATTTTTTCCTTGACTTCCTTCGGAAAGTACTCGCGAAGAAATGCGGCGCGTTCGCTGTCGAAATGTTCTAATCCGGCTCGCATGATCACGTCAGCTCGGCAAAGGGGACAGAACCTCTCCCCTTTTCGTGACATTTTCACGAGACACCGACTGCAGAATATGTGCTGACAATCTAGCCTAACCGGCCAGTACGCGACGGCAAAGCAAATGGGACAGAGATAGTCATCAAGCTGCGGAACGACTGATATCAAATCGTTGGACATTTGTGCGCATATATCTTTAGCCACATTCCCCGCTAGAAGTCTATTTGATTGCACAGTGACAGGGAATGCACGGGAAACACCCAGCGCAGTCCTCTTATCAAATTCTACCCGAATAGTTAGCGAGAAGTCGGGGGAAGGAGGGGACATGGGGGCGAACGCGCTAGAAGACTTACTTTTGAGTATCTTAGTCACTGCTAGACTGTTAATCTCTTGGAATTTGAGAATTTGTAAGAGCAGAGCGTTCATATTGAGAAACCTTGTATAAGCTTGCCGGCTATTCTCAAGTTTGAGGCCATGAATTAACTTCCTTGACAAGACTTGATCTTGGAACCACCGGAGTTGCTCGACCGCCTGGGCACTTGTTCTAGCGCCATGGTCGTTCTCCCTAGTAGAAAAGAAGATCCGGGCGTCCAAGTAGAGCTCGAAGATATTGCGCCAGGCTTCCAAGTCTCCCCTAGCCCTTCGACCTTTAGACGGTTTCGTGGCTTTGTTGATATCCTGACCTAGAAGAGTTATCTCTTTTCCGAGTTTATCTTGTTCTTCCTGTTGAAGCGCATCCAAGTTCGAAACATCGGTCTGTAGAATTTCAAAGAATTCGCCGTCAAAAACTAAGGGCACTTCAACCTGCTGAACGGATAAATGTTCTTCTTTTAGTAATGATACCTGTTCGGCACTAGGAGAAGAATCCGTGAATTTAGTTGAAATATCTGGGCGTGCATTGCTAACGTCGTATGCTGGCGAGTCTGACGTCTCTCCTGTTCTAGATACCACCTTCTTCAAAAAGTCTCTGGTTGACGGCGTCAATTTTGCGTCCACGGCCACACCATCTTGGAGATGGATGAAAAAAGTAAGCCTCGGACGAAAATGATTGGAATCGGTGAGCTTTCCATCAAGGTGATAGTGAAAGGCGACTGCGGATGGATCCTTCTGGCTGGCGGCCAACTGAGCCAAAGTATCCTTATCCAGTCCAAGCTCCTTAAGCTCGTTGGTAACCTTCTTGAGACATTTTTTGAGCTGGCCGTAGGGGACGGCAGAGTGAACCCATTTCTCAGGAAAGCCTGGCAAGTATTTAGCGATGAAGTGGATGAGAAATATAAAGCTGGAAGCTCACCTTCTCTTTGCAGAGCTTTCCTGAATTCTTGAGCGAACTTCATGAGAACAGGCGAATACGATATATGTAGTTAAGTATATAAGACGATTTACTTAGGAACCAACCATGTAAAGTTGGTGCGCATTTATGAACAAGGTTGCTGATTTGAAAGGTCGAATGAACTAGGAGGGCTGTGACGACCGGGTATCTGGTGGATATGGGGCACAAGAAACGGTGAATGAAATGCAATGCTACTAGGATAAGTGTCTAAGAAAACTAATATAGGAGGGGGTATAAAATAAGTATAATTTGAGATAACTATAAACTATTGGGTAAGTGAGTATATACGACTAATGATATTAGATATAAGGGCATGAATGGTATAGATATTATATATAGGTAGGTATATACAGGAGAGAAAAGGATGAGGAAGTATTAGGTTGTAATAAGTAATTGGTGTGATTAGTTTAATGTAAAGATGGAACCGGGGCGAATCCATATTCCAATTTCCCACCTTATGTTAGAGGTAGTTTCTTGTAGCCATGTATTTTGTAGCCAAGTACATAATCTTGTACCGGTAGGTAAAGAACATTCGAAGTTTTTACCACTAGCTCCATCTTGGGTAGGTGCACTGATAGAATGATGCATGCGCTCAACTGAATGTTACATAATGGTACCTCTTGTGGTACCTACTGGCAAGGTACACATCTTAGAGCCATGTGAGAGCCGCAGCAGATGAATTTAGGTAGGATATTAAGGTTGCGTGATTCGGTCTCGAATGTAATGTACCTGCAATGTATCTGCAGCCTTAGCAGATCCAAAGTGGTTTGCCCCTTGCGTGGCCACGCGACCAGTTACCTCTCTGTCTCTTAGGCTTTTTTTTTTTTTTTTTTTTTTTTTTTTTTTTTTTTTTTTTTCCTTCTTCAAATCTGGTTAAGTGAAGAGTATCCACTTAAGTACGAAGTACCTATCAAATCTTGAGGTGTTTTACTACATATATAATCGGTCAGGAATTCAGATTATGATGCATGCCAGATACTATATAGAAGGAATCAAGGTGAATCAAGGTGATCTCGTGTTCATTTTGAGCAAACGGATAACTTTTGCCAAGAGGGATTTTATTTGAAATGCACCCACCCAATATGCAATATGTAAACATATTTGACCTGCTTGCATTAATTTCCAAGTTGGCTACCTATTTTAATATTGAAGAACATACCTACCTACATGTAGTCATATATCTACCCAGAATAGTATCAGGCACCTCTAATACCGCAGTACCCGTCATACCTACATTTGGTAGTTACATTATGAGTCTACGTTGGATAGAGTTGAAATCTTACCTAATAAGTGCGGTACCGATCTGGGGAATAGGTAGAGACGCGCGGGGCAATGGCGACTCGGTCGGGCCCCCNCCCCCCCCCCCCCCACCTTATGTAAGAGGGTGGGAGTCACAGCTGAAATTTAATAAGTTTTACTACCTTTGCTTCGGTATAAGTGAATAGTCTAAATGCCAACCGCAATACCACAATACCAGCTTCAGACATATGTACCTTATGTATATAACCCTAGGCTGGCACAGATTACCATCCCTAACATAGACATAGACATAGACATAGATATTCGCTAAGACTTTCCTATTTACTCGCTATGGGCGCACAACAGTCGTCCCACAGAGACACCGCGGGAAGTGACGCTATTCCTAAGAAGACGGACTATTATGAATTATTAGGACTCGACCACCAAGCTAGCGACGACGAGTAAGTAGATGGCTACCGCAAATATACGTACAAACTGCTAAAATATTACTTGTTTGTCAGAATAAAGAAGGCATACAGAAAAAAGGCTCTAGAGCTACATCCTGACAGGAACTACGGTGACGTCGAGAACGCTACGCAAAAGTTCGCCGAAGTTCAAGCCGCTTACGAAGTTCTATCTGATCCCCAAGAGCGCGCTTGGTATGACTCTCATCGCGATGCTATACTTCGCGGAGATGATCCAGCTGAGACTGGAGCCGCTCCTGAATACCATAACGTTCGCATAATTACCGCCGACGAGATCTATACATTGATTGGCCGTTTCAACAAGAACGTACCCCTCGACGACTCTCCGAATAGCTTCTTTACTATATTACGGGAGACATTTGATAGAATAGCCGAGGGAGAAGATGCGGCTGCAGACTGGGATGGACTATCTCCCGTTGAGTACCCTACTTTCGGCGAATCCAAAGATGGTGATAGCGTAGCCAAGGTGTTCTATAGCAGGTGGTCCAACTTTTCTACCAAGCTGAGCTTTTCCTGGAAGGATAAATGGCGACTCTCCGATGCCCCAGACCGGAGAGTTCGTCGCCTTATGGAAAAGGAGAATAAAAAATTCCGAGAGGACGCTGCTCGCGATTTCAACGATGCGGTGCGGTCTCTGGTGGCTTTTGTCCGCAAGCGCGATCCCCGTTACATATCTAACACCCAGTCTGAGGCTGAGAGGCAAAAGATACTACGTGATTCGGCTGCAGCGCAAGCCGCTAGGTCGAGAGCTGCAAACCAACAGAAGATGAATGATCAGTTTGCCGTTCCTGAGTGGGCGCAGTCTCGGGATGATGATTTACACGAGGGGAGCTTCTCCGAGAGCGATGAGGAATCCGAAGTCGAACATATAGAATGCGTGGTATGTAACAAGACGTTCAAGAGCGAGAAGCAGTACGAAGCGCACGAGAAGAGCAAGAAACACGTGAAGGCTGTCCAGCAATTACAGCGGCAGATGAAAAAGGAGAACGCAAATCTCGATCTAAACTTTGATAAACCCACGTCAATACCCGTGATAGATGATGATCGAGTAGACGAAGACGTAGATGTCGTCGGAGACGACACATCCGATATTCCTCATTTAGAAGACGGGCCTAGCCAAGCAGAGGCACCATCCAAAACTGACACCGAGCCTACAAGCTCAAAAGTCACAGCAGCAGACACAGAAAATGACAGCGAAGATGACGAGTATGCTTCGAGAGATGCGGTGGAAGCACGCCTTGTATCGGGAAACCCAGCTGATCCGAACCCCCTACAAAGCGATGAAGGAGACAACGCTATTGATGACATCACGAAGGAGACTGAAGATATATCACTCTGGAGCAGTGAACCTACCAAGAAGGTGGGCAAGGCAAAAGCCAAGAGAGAAAAGAAGGCTGCTCGCCAAGCTGCTTCGGGGCCACAGGACGACGCTGTAAGTTTGCTGCTGCTCTATCAAGTCTGTTAGTCTGCTAATCTCCGGAATAGAAATGCGCCGCTTGTAACAGCCAATTCGATTCTAGGACCAAGCTCTTCAAGCACTTGAAAGAAACAGGTCACGCGGCGCCCAAGGCGGTCCCATCCAAGGCCAACAAAAAGCGACGGTAGATGTTTGCTACGAAGGCGTTCTAGAAGGTTGTGTCAATCAACTGGACCACCCATAAATCTAGTAACGCAACTAAGCATTCCTCCATCACCCAAGCCCGACATGTTCTCAGTGTCCCATAGCCTTTGAATACGGGAGGCGTTACGGGAACACTGCCTATTCCCCTCCCTGGCCGCCCAGTGAAAAGACCACTGATCGTCAAGCCACTGCTGTAGGTGCTCGAGGTATTTCACCACCAATGATTGTCCATAATCCTCCATGTCCCACGCCTTAACGCCTGGCAATTACCTAGTGGTATTCTCCTAACCAATCCGATAACACATTGCGCCTGATGTTCATTTGCTATTCCTCTAGGGCCGTGTCGTCGTCATCTTCATCGCTTAGAGTTTCAACGTCGTCTATAGCTCCTCCAGCTTCCTCCATCTGTGCGATTGGGTCGTGGTCTGACACGTGAATGATGGCTTTGCCCTGGACATGCTTCACGCTTCTCCGCCAGTCCTTCCAGTCTTCCTCGTCACGGATTAAAAAGCCGATGAGCATGCTAGGATCCATCTCCTTGACATGTAGTCGCCGTAATTTTCTAGTGTGGCAGGTATCAATTTCTTCCTGGGTATACTCGTTGGGGTCTTCGTGATAGGGCAAGGCCGGTCGTGTGAAATGCGGATCCAGGTAGAAGAAGTGGAGACCTTGGACGCCGATGAAATAATGCGATGATGACGGACGCCCGCTACCACTAGTCAGAAGCGATCCCTTGAGGTGTAGAAATTTATAGAGTAGAATACAACCTACCCGGCAATACCAATCGACTGCGGCATCTGCAAGGATGCTGTAAGAGCCTCCCAGTACACAGGTGTAATCTTGTCAATACCTAGACGCGTGCCGACCAATATGACTGTTGGATGGAAAGTCGTCCCGTCGGGTTTGGCGACCTTCATGAAGTTATCCTCGTAGACATCCGGCCCGTCTCCCGTTGAATAGACGCGTAACGTTGGCTCAGTTGTATTCGTCAAGGCTCTGGATGTCTTTTAGCTATTGCAATCTTTAGGCTACTCGATTTTGGCAGAATACTGACTGGATACACCTCGCAGTTGCTGAAGGACCAAACCATTCACCAGGGTATTTCCCGCACGCAGAAGCGCCGTGGCGAACGAAGTTGTGTATCGAATATGGTGCTCGTGGGTCATCGGCAAACAGAGATAGGATCTTGTTTTCTTCTATGTTGGGCGTGTTCCTTCGCCATCCTAGGTATGACTTAGCAACTTATTCACTGGGATCCGAAAGTATTATATAATGGGTCTGTATACCTCGGCCAAGACGATGCACTAGCATGGCGTTGGCCAACAAGCTTTGACCGGATCTGATCATGCAACCCCATCCACTATCTGAGGCGAATCCGTTCTGATCGCTCAGCTGGCTCTTGAGGCGCATCGAGAAAGACAGGGCAGAGAAGGCCTTGGGGTCTTGCGACTTGGCTATGGGGTCGAACTCGGATCGATAGGTCATCCATATTCTGGATTCGAAATCGTCAAGGAATGCGGGAGGCCAACCTCCATCTAAAGGTGCTTCGTCGTAAGCAAGAGAGGAATCGAAACTACTAGAGGTAGAATCGGGAGGGGTTTCGGGGAGTCTAGAAGGAGCTTGGATGGCATCCTTAGCTGGTGGTTCGGAAGTCGAAGTTGTGTCTTGCTTCGGGTTGGAGTTGTTGGCGCTGCTGTTATTATTGCTGTTGTTAAGCTTGTAAGAGGATCCGAGACACCAAACCGGTTGGTCTCGGACAATATCATTAGTTGGTTCAGGATCCCAAAATAATTGCACGATTCGTCTACCGATATCAACTGTTGACCCCATGTTGAGAAAGATGGTGACGTTGTGGGTGGTAGCTCGTTATGGTGGTCTCAATGACTCCAAAAATACGACCAAGGTGCTTCGACAAGGAGGATGGCCTTTATCCTGCTGGGGGGAAAGATAGAGCGAATCTAGCGCCACAATTGAAAACAAAACAGGACAATATAAGATATAATTCTATGTTAAGTGTCGTTGGGATATTGGTAGAAACCGGTCCCAACCAAGCAAAAGGTGGCTTGGATGGACGAGGAAGGCCAAGGTTAGAATCGAGAGGCAAAACGATTATGCCAATGGATTTTGGGGGGGGAGGGGGGATCAGTATGATGCTTTGGAATATTAGAAGCGTCACCTTTCGCCCAAGGAAGAAGCTAGAGGCACGATATTATTTAGAAAGAGAAAATAGAAAAAGAAGTAGAATTGTTGTAGTTGACCAGCTTCAGAATGATAAAGTTGAAACTGGTATCCTTAGAAACGGGAGGTTGTAAGCTGTCGGTGGTTGTTTCCTGTTAGCCAAGTCATACGGCAAGCCCCGGTCACTGACCTTGTACTGCATCTAGTGTAGTGCCACTAAGCAAGTCCTACAGTGATAGTTGAAGCGATGGCTGGACCTATGAGCGGATTAAGCGGGGCGAGGGGCTTGGGGAATGACTGGAAATGACTGAATGAACAGTGGTGCCTTGTGACAAGAGCATGGGGGAACGCTTATCGATAAACCACATTATCTATGATGTACCAATTACCTTAGTACAGAGTTGAATGCTTGTCAGGTATTATACCTAGGTAGATATAGGTAAATGTACTTGGTTGTACCTTAGGTAATTATCTATGTACTGTAATTTACGGCTTCGCAACTACCAAATCTATAAGGGTATTACGTATTATTGCCGGTGGAAGTTCTTAGGGACATTAGGCACTCGCGTCTAACAATGCGTTTGTAGTAAGTTAATGACTAAGAAATGTCAAATATCAAATGTCAAATCCAGCGAATTGAGAGATTCAACATTTCCAACCTCTCCATCACGTAAACCTACTTACCTGCACTAGGTATACACTCCACAGCCTTGTTCGAGCTATAAGGAGATCCTCAATTCCGTGTTGAGTACTTTGAAAGTCACCTACCGGGTTTCAGACATGCTCTGGTCCACATTATCGTCATCGGAAACTCGCCCATTCTCTTTCATCCTAACTTAACCCAATCTTTTCTCTCTTTTTTCTCCATCTCACCCAACTTTCCGGCTTTCTTAGTACATATCATATTGAGGACATCGTCCCTATCAAACCTTGTTATGGCGAAACATAAAAGAGGCGGTGCGGGCCCTAAGTTCAAGGGCCAGCGGTTCCCTCATCGTAAGAACCCCTTGTTCGCGAATCGCTCAGGAGAATATAGTGGCAACAATTCATCACCAGTCTCCCAAAGTTTCGTGCGATCTCATGGTATCTATTTTACCCCTAACCTCTTTGACACTTAAATCTTACATCTAATACTACTTCAGGCTATACGCTTGCCGACGAAGCTAGGAACACGGCATACAATCGCCGCGGAGCTCGTGGCAATGACGCAAAACTAAGATACAAGCCCGTTACATTTATTAGTGCGGGTTTTATGGACCCCCTTGAGGATCTTAATGTACAACTTACTACTTCAAATCAACCACAAGAAAGTACGGATCCTGCAAAACGATCTTCTGTTGCTGCATCCCCCATTATAGATGTCAATCAACTCGAAGACTACGTTTCACCTTCTCCTGGCCAAGTGCCATCTCGCGGCACACAACCGTCTCCTGCGTCACATTCGCATACTGTTCCAACTAAAATCTCAATCAAGGATAACAGGCACCCTACGGACTCTGAGTCCGATCATGACGGAGAATCTAGCGAGGAAGTCATATTGTTCAAAGGAAGAGATCGCACTCGCAAGGAGCCAATCTCTTCAGAAGTCAAAGATGAGACCAATGCCGACTCTTTGGAACTCCATGAATTGGGCCTCGAGTTAGAACAGGTTATCGAAGAGACTATTCGCCCAGAACCTTCAAAATCAGGTCATGCAGTAAACGAAGATGACTACATACCTATGAACTCTAAGCCGAAAACACGTGGCCGACGGTATAAAGCAAATCAAAGCACGACATCAGATGATGAAGCTGCTATTATTGCGGACTATATGGCTAATATCAGAGGTTGGGAGGAGGAAGATGATGAATCTCAACACTTAGGAGTCGGGTCTTATGGTTTTAGCGTACTGAGAGATCTTGGTGGCACCGATAGCGATGCTGTTCCCGACGAAGTTTCAAGTGGAGACGATACGGACCGCAGCTCGGAAGAAGTGGAAGGCGAAACTGACGAAGAAAATCGCCGGCGTCATCTTGAGGCGGAGGACGAACACATAGCACGCATGCTTGCTAAACAAGAAGAGCTGGGCATTGGTGGTGATGATGTTTTGCTTTTCGACGGAGAAGCTTCTGACGAATGGATGACATCTCATCCTGCCCCCCGCCGCAAGAGGAAGGGTGATTCAAAGAAGGCAAAAATTATCCAAAAGAAAGGCCAATTTCCAAGTGCAACACAGATGGCGGATGCATTCGATGAGTTAGATCTCGTGGATTGGCATCGACCTAGCCTTAACAACTTCAAGAAAGGATTACCAACATTCGATCTATCAGACTCCGAATTGGAAGAAGCTATGAGATTAACCCACCAGCGGGACCGCCTTAAGAAGGCAGAGAAGAAAAGAGCACGCGAGGAACTGCGGTCGCAAGGTCTACTTGGGAAGAATGTGAATCCCAACGACCTTCGAATTAAGTACCTTGGGGGCATGTCGCTAGATGATCTTGCTAACGAACTTGAGGCCTTTCTCCTTGGTTCTAAAGAGCAGTAAGCCACGACAGCGCCATCAACTATTCAATGCATGTAGTTATGCTAATATTATCCAGACTTATCCTGCCACCATTCGATAAGGACACTCGTAAAACAGTCCACGCCCTGGCCAACAAGTTCAAGATTAAATCCCAGTCCGCAGGCAAAGGCAAGGATAGATACCCAGTCCTTTATCGCTGCAAGGCTACGCTTCCGTTCGATCGAGTCACATTCGACAGGACATTCGATCGTGTTAGACAAACCTGGTTCCCTCGTGTCGACGCCAACCCCAAATTGGTGGACGAAACCAGAATTCTGAAGCGAGCCGAAGCCCGAAGCGGTAAGTCACGCTTCAAGAGTTCCCTAACTTACCGTGAAGGAGATATCGTCGGACAAAATGCCGTTGAAATAGGCTCAGAAAATAAGGGTAGGACGATGCTAGAGAAGATGGGTTGGTCCAAGGGCATGGCCCTGGGAAGTGAAGAGAATAAGGGCATTATGGTACCTATTACGCATGTGGTCAAGAAATCTAAAGCCGGGCTTGGAGACGCTTGAAAGGGGCAACATTCACTGGCATTTGACCGGCTGTGGATTTATTAATGGATCAGTACGGGGTTATGGCATTAGTGGCGCATACTATCCTTATGCATATTAGGATGTTCAACATACATGGCTATCCAAATGATAGAGTTCTAGCAATTCAATTTTCATCTTTCCCATCCAATACTGCAAACGAGATTACGAAGCTTGCTTAGAGCGCAAACTAGACAAAGGTAAACATCTTTAAAAACTTGATTTGTTCAAACCCCTATTTTTAAGGGAACCTACCTTTTCTGCCCCCTTCATCCTGATTCGATGTCCTCTGCTGGATATTTTGGCTGGGTTGAATACGCATCCAGTTCGCACCGTATAAAAGATGTATGAGTTGGTAATATGCGCTGGCTCATAAGAATCGAATCACATCCGGTCAAAATGCTGCATGTTAAGAAACGAGAGGACACACGTGTTCAGATGCAGCCCCCAAATGGTTAACTAATCGCCCCGCACATCATCCAGCCAAATATGCTCCAGTACATTATCTCGTAAAACACCAAATCAAAAGCAGGTTTAAATATTGGGCGGGAAGGCCTTTCGTATTAGCATTATTCACGATGTTTTAAAGACGAGCTCAGGACGTTTGTTCATATGCAGATTCATTCCGAAACCCTATCGGGAAAGAGTATTGTACAGCCGCAAACCCCAGACCGTGTTGTGCGAAGACATTGCCCCCTTAGTAAAAAAGCAAACCATCCGTAACGCATTATTGAGACTCCCGTATGTGGGGACATGATGAAAAACCAAGCCTTGGCTGAGTGAGTCTCGTTCATGATGCCAAAGCAGAAAAAAGTCCCATGCCCAAAAGAGAAACCAGACGCAGAAAACCAAGCACTTATTTCGTGGATGACGAGTACTTGGTGACCGCCTTAGTTCCTTCAGAGACGGCATGCTTCGCAAGCTCACCGGGGAGGATTAGGCGGACTGAGGTCTGGATCTCTCGGGAAGAGATGGTAGACTTCTTGTTGTAGGCGGCAAGCTTAGAGGCTTCGGTTGCAACGCGCTCGAAGATATCTGAAAATATCGCGTTAGTAACTGGCTTTTACATGTGTCAAAGCGCGTCGACTATTATCACATACCATTGACAAACGAGTTCAGGATGGACATGGCACGGTTGGAGATACCAGTGTCGGGGTGGACCTGCTTGAGGACTAAATATTCGAGTTAGTAATTGACCTAGCTGAATAGTAGCTCATGACGCGTCGGGATATCCGAGTCGCGTCAGGATGGAAAACTGAAGATGCAACTTACCCTTGTAGATGTAGGAGGAGTAGGTCTCCTTACGCGCTTTGGTGCGCTTCTTCTTGTCGCCAGTGGCGGCAGTCTTCTTGCCGGCATCCTTCTTCTCGGGGGCCTTCTGAGCAGTAGCCGGGGCCTTGGAGGCGGGCTTCTTGTCAGCAGCTTTGGGAGGCATGTTGGACGATTAGAGATGAAAAATCGAAAATGGGGTATAAAAGTTGGTATGTAGAGTGAGATGCAGAAATTGGAATGAGTCCAAATGTTTGTTGTGCTGGTAGAAGTTAGTGATGGAAGATGGAGAAGAAGTCAAAAGATGTTTGACGGAGAAAAGGTGGTGGGTGGGAGGTCCTTTTGTATTGGCCCCGGGCGCTAGCGTGATTACTGATTTGATCCTCGTAAGGTTGGACTGATTGATCTTGCCTTGTGCTACGCGGTTGCACGTAAAAAAATAAAGGTGCCAGCTAAATGTGCAGCTAAAAAAAAAAGGTACACTCCATAAAGTACATCCCTGGGGAGCGGTGTCTAGTGCTATCTGCCCCACTTTGTACAAGGTAGCGCCAGTAAACGCGATAGAAGCCGTTACGCGTTTTCTATGCACAGGCCATAATAGAAACAGTGTCTATCTGCCAAAATTCCCCAGCCCAGCAATTTTAACAAGTTTGTACTCTGAATCAGACATGGATAAGCCCGTTCCCCAAAACGAATGACGAAAGAGGAAATGATTTAAATAATTGATATGAGATCCAAC
This sequence comes from Daldinia sp. EC12, assembly GCA_002120325.1. Lineage (NCBI taxonomy): Eukaryota > Fungi > Ascomycota > Sordariomycetes > Xylariales > Hypoxylaceae > Daldinia > Daldinia sp. EC12. The sequence goes on from KZ112954.1 coordinate 446,764, forward strand.
CAATCAGATAATTTAGATACATTGGAATTTTGGATTTTATCTATCTTTCATAGCTACCTACACGATACAAGTACCCTTTATCAATGATCGTTCATCTACCCGCAGCTTGTCTCCCCCCCCCCCCCCTTTTCGCCCCCACAACTCCGTACCGGCTGCTGGCTGTCCGCATAATCCGCATAGCGCCACATACGGACTACATCCTATCAGATCCGTAGAGGTTCACGGCGCTCGATGCCTTCAGATCGGTCACATGCACAGTATCCGGCAAGGTCGAATGGTCTCCATAGGATCCCGTAGCTCCCGACTAAAAGCCTGATGCGAATCGTGGTTACGATACTCCGAACTCACGTAATTCAAAGCCCGAGCCCGTCAGATCTCGGCCAACTAAGACCTCTAGAGACTATCCGGGCTTCTGTGAATACCGTAGAGATCGGACCCGGCTCTACTACGATTATGGAGCCCTATTTTACTACAAAATTTAAAGCTAGAAAGGACAAAATCCATATATCAAACCCATATCTATGTAAATATAAGACTTACATAGACCAAGTACAAGTACCGTTTTGTTTTCAAATGATAATGAAAGTCAAACATCAGTTCAAAATGACTAGAAAAGTTATAAAAAAAAAAAAATTGCCTTGTTTCTTAAAACTTACCAAAATTCAGACGAAAAAAATCCCAAGGTTTAAAATCAATCAAAACTCAAACACATAACGGCGAACTTGGGAAATGGAATAACATGTGGCGGCTAGTTAAACCAAAACCAACTAAGATCAACAAACACACACACACAAAAAAAAAAAAAAAAAAAAAAAAAAAAAAAAAAAAAAAAAAAAAGAGTAGGGAGAACCAAAGGAATTAACCAGATAGCAATTGCCTTACACTGACTGTCAAGGGAGTCAGGGTAATGATAATAACAATGCAGTTGATTTGGAAAACGAACATTAAAGAATGGGATGGGGCTGATGGCTAGACAGAATGCCGGCTTTGCACCATGCCCCTACCGGCTGAATTTTGATTTGAGAAGGGAATATGAAAATGCGCAAAAATAAAAAAGATCAGACGAAATTAACGGAGGGCATTCCAAGGGGTGCGGCATGCATTTTACGTTGGAATATACCGCTCAAAATGTTGCGAGATCTCACGTACCTACGTAAAGTAACATGATTTAGTAAGATGGATTATCATTGGACGAATGCTAAAATAGTGATTTAATTCACGAGGTACATGGAAAAGGTACCTGGTTCTCTGCGCAGATACATGTAGATTTAATTGATTTATTATTCGATGGCCCTAAATGGGATTAGCGGGGCCCGTGCTTTTCCAATGTTTCTTCCTTGCATTATTTTTCTACCGAACCCGCAGCTCCCCCGAAATTCAGCCCAATGCGGACTAGGCGCACAATCCACTCTATTTTTTGGTGATCAGTGATTCTGATTTCCAGGACGCGACCAACAATACTTAAGCAGCTCTCCCCCCACCACCACTCAACTTCTTCCTCCCGTTTCCCATCTCTTCGTATCAACTTCATCACCCACAACAAAAGCATTCATCTTTTGCCCTTTCGCACGCTTTTAGAAAGCATCAGTCCACCGCGACCTACATTTTACTTAATTCCCAAACTTTCCAAACCCAAAACCCTCAATCAAAATGACTGGAGGCGGCAAGTCCGGCGGCAAGGCCAGCGGTTCCAAGAACGCGCAATCGTAAGTTTTCCCGTGTCATTTTTCCAAAGCGAAACGCGTTTAGCTTGGATGTCCGGTTCAAAACAGACGCGTCAATTGCCAATTACCAGATAAAAAAAATATCTAACACATGGTCTGTCTAGACGATCTTCCAAGGCCGGTTTGGCTTTCCCCGTCGGTCGTGTTCACCGTCTTCTCCGCAAGGGTAACTATGCCCAGCGTGTCGGTGCTGGTGCTCCCGTCTACCTAGCTGCCGTCCTCGAGTACCTCGCTGCCGAGATTCTCGAGTTGGCTGGCAACGCCGCCCGTGACAACAAGAAGACCCGTATCATTCCCCGACATCTGCAACTCGCCATCCGAAACGATGAGGAGTTGAACAAGCTCCTCGGCCACGTCACCATCGCCCAGGGTGGTGTCCTACCCAACATTCACCAGAGTATGTTCTATCCTTCACTAAATTTATTCAACATTTTATCTAACCTTATCTCTCAGACCTGCTCCCCAAGAAGACGGGCAAGCCTGGCAAGAACGCCAGCCAAAGCCAAGAATTGTAATTTGGCATCGTTTTCTGATTTCTGATTGGTCGTTTGGGACGTTTCATGAACCACGGGGTCACGGCAGGGCACGGTTTTGCTTTTATGCGTTAAGGGCTGTACATTACAGGCATAATCCATCGAGTAATGGACATGAATGAGAATATTTTCTGAACAATAATAACCTGACTCCTAATGCATTGTAATGCATTATAATGCCTGATTCTAATTTCACTTCTCGACTTTGTGACGTGGAATTTCCTGGCTACATATTAAATGTGTTCACCGATACAGTTCCGCCATTTCATATTCTATTTACCCTTCGTACCTGGGTAAGAAACCTAATCTCAATATCCTATAGGATTGGAGTATTCGGTGCGCTTCGGAATCATGAATATTTTTTAGTATTGTCTAAACTCTTCCCGTATGTTACAGGTTCTATGTACAGATCGTCGTGATCCATTCCTTCCCAATTCTGCTACCTTTAAAATCTCAGTGGCGGCGGAGCTGTTAAGTATGTCAGCATAGTTGGAAGATATCGAACGGAACATGTGTGGACTAACCGTCAGTGTTGTGTACTGGCAAGTTTCTCTCGTATTTGGATCCTGGTTGAACGGTTAGCATGACAAATTCCCATGTGGCGAGCCATCGTCCAATTCGCAACATACCTCCAGGCGCTGTAGGCGGGCAATATGGATCGGGGTGCTTCCACGTCTCCAGCAGCTTCTCTGTTTCGCTGAGTAATGCCTATAAATATCGAGATGTCAATTGGTATGCCTTCACTCTGTGGTAATTATAAAAGATGCCCATACCCTTTGTTTCCTAACGTCCGTGATATTTCGGTTCGCTTCGAAGAGGGATCGGATATAAAGAGCTTGGCCGCGCCATAAGCTTCGGTGGACGGCCCAGTCAAGGGCCAGCTTTAATGAGCGGCGGTAGAGCGACCTTGAACATGATTATGTTAGAGCACGCACGATCTGAATAGTCCTCAATTGGCCTTACAACGCAGCTTGTCGGTTCGACATAGTGAGGTCTTTTACTCGTCGTTGTGATAGGTGCAATGTGCGCGGCCCGGGTCATCCGCAAGCTACCGCGGCCAGGAGTTCCAGCTGCACCAAAGCTGCTTCTGCGATATATTATCGAGGGAGGCGACGGAGTAGGGAGCTTCAACGGCGCAGTCGGCGGGATGATGTTCGTGCCCGTGTTTAAACCTGAAGATGTTGGAAATCCCACGCAGTTAATTGGAACTTCCCAAACTCCCCAAAGGTAGCCAAGGTCTCCACACCAATTGTCGGAGCCGGAATGACGTTTATCCCCTACGTACGGATCCGTAGAGATCCACTCTTTCGTAGGTTACCAAGGTACCTACTTCATGTACAAATTATGAGGTAAGTACCTGTATTCAATTACGCCACAGTACATACATGTATCTTTTTTTTTTCTGCCTCTTCCAGCAGGGCTTAGGGGGGCCATGGGAAAGAAACGGGTACGTAACCTCGGCATACGTTTGTAGGACCAGATAGGTACCAAGCTAGCTTGCTTGTTTAGCAGATAGCCAGGTAACAGTTATACCTACCTAGCTGTGTAATCGGTGAATACATACTAATGTACCTACATAACCTAACATTACCGATGCGCAAATATAGAGTGGACAAGTGACCTAGTAAATGCTCCGTACAATTCCATGATTTGAGGGAAGCCGCGACGGAAAAAAAGGACCACACCTTTTGCCGGAAACATGGGAGCAGCGGATCGCATCTGAAATTTTTTGGACCTTCTCCTAAATTCAAAACCGAGATAGCGATTAACAACAATAACACCTCATTGATTTCTTGCCATTGCAGGCTTTGGCAGCCGAAACCCGCCTTTTTTTTTTTTTTTAATTCACATACTATTCCTACTTCCCACTGGTGTACTGACTCTAATTTTCTTCTTCCTTGTCGCCTCCGTATCTACCAAATATTTCCCGAATATACCCGCCGTCTTCCCGCTCGAGCTGTAACCACCCTTCAAGATGATGTCAAGACGGCTTCAAACTGCCGCGCGTGTTTTGCGTCGGCCTATGCAACAGCAACCTCTACGAGGCACCATTCCTTTGCCGCTGCTCATGACGCAAGTTCGCACCTATGCCCAGACCATTGTTAAAGTCCCGCAGATGGCGGAATCAATTACCGAGGGTACGTTAAAGCAATGGAACAAGAAAGTCGGTGATTATGTCGAGCAAGACGAAGAGATTGCTACAATTGAAACTGATAAGGTAATCGGAAACCCTGCGCTCGTCTTATATCTCCTGTAGTGCAGGCATTCTAATATGTGCATCTATAGATTGATGTCGCCGTCAACGCCCCCGAATCTGGAGTTCTAAAAGAACTTCTTGCCAATGAAGAAGACACCGTGACCGTCGACCAGGAGATCGCAAAGATCGAGGCCGGCGCAGCACCCGAGGGTGGTGCAAAGTCTGAAGGTGCCGAAGAGCCGCCGAAGAAGGAAGAGGCCTCGACTGAGTCACGCCCGGCACCCTCAGAGGGGGAGAACAAGCCAGAGCCTTCGAAATCGGAATCAAAACCTGAACCGAAGCCGGAACAATCAAAGCCACAGCCGCCCGCGGCAGCACCTAAGAAGGAGTCCGCACCGAAACAGTCTCAGCCAGCGAAAGACACTTCGTCTAGCACTGGGCCTGTCCTAGGAAGCCGGGAGGAGCGCCGCGTCAAGATGAACCGGATGCGTCTTCGCATTGCTGAGCGGTTAAAGCAGTCCCAGAACACCGCTGCGTCCTTGACAACTTTCAACGAGGTCGACATGTCGTCATTAATGGAGTTCCGCAAACTCTACAAGGAAGAAGTACTCAAGAAGACTGGTGTTAAGCTTGGTTTCATGAGCGCATTCTCGCGCGCAAGTGTTCTTGCGATGCGGGATATCCCTGCTGTCAACGCCTCTATCGAGGGAGAGAACGGCGGCGACACCATTGTATACCGTGACTACGTTGACATCAGCGTAGCTGTTGCCACTGAGAAAGGTCTGGTTACTCCTGTTGTCCGCAACGCTGAGTCTATGGATATGATTGGCATCGAGAAGGCTATCGCGGATATGGGCAAGAAGGCACGAGATGGCAAGCTTACGATTGAGGACATGGCTGGTGGTACCTTCACCATCAGCAACGGGGGTGTGTTTGGCTCTCTAATGGGTACCCCCATTATCAACCTACCACAGAGTGCTGTGTTAGGTCTTCACGCCATCAAGGACAGGGCCGTTGCGGTAAATGGCAAGGTTGAGGTTCGACCCATGATGTACCTCGCCCTAACCTACGACCACCGTCTGCTCGACGGCAGGGAAGCTGTCCAATTCTTGGTCAAGGTCAAGGAATACATCGAGGATCCTCGAAAGATGCTCCTGGGCTGATTTCAATGCATACGTGGAGAGGTTCATCAATTTATTACTGTAAATGGGTTACATCATCGGTAGAGTGTACAGTATAGCGGTCATCCTGTCGGCATGCTCGTGGAGGTGTCTTCGAATAAATATCTTTGAATAAGCAATGTTGTAATTTCCAATACACTGGCTGTGTTTTGTATGTGAATCTGCTAGCGATCCCGCCAGCTAGATTTCGTGAGGAAATGGATAAATAAGCAAAATAGCTAACGTGGAACTGATAAAGAGGTCATGGGAAGACCAATATACATCTCGGTTTCAAATTTATCTCTTTTGTAAGTTTGTATTTTATCCTTCTACTTAATTTTTACCTTGTGTGAGGTCTTCGGGCGTGAAAGGCGGGTATATTTCAAATAGTTATCACGTCATAAATATAATTTATTAAACACTTCCCAGGTTAATCATTCACCAGCTTGATCGGGCATTCCGATAAATAGACAGTTGCTTCTCAGTGAGACTGGTTTTATGGTATAACTACCTGGGTATCTATCTACATAGTTGACACGAAAGAAGTTTGGTAGGAAACGAATCATACCAAGTTTTGTAATGTAGTTGTTACCTAGGTAGTTAACCAGCTATTAAATGCTTCACCTAGTTGTCTAATAATTCTAAGTACGTATATTAATTTATATTATTCGCGACCCATCTCTTTGGTATAGCACAAAGCTAGACCTAAGAATCAAACTACTGAGAAGAAATAGTATCTAACAGGATTGACGTGTACAAGGGGGCCAGCTTCTTGCCCACAACCTTGTGACATCTACGTTTCTTGGTGCTATACACCAAACATGATTTTGAATGCACCTAGGGGCAGTTTCTTCCTGGCGTGCTTGACTTTTGGGGGTTCTACATGAGATATATAGCACAAGGAGTACTCTTTGTATGTATAGCTCTGGCTCGCCGAGCTACTTTAGTTGGAATTCCTTGCGCAGCATCGAAGTTATTTCCATATTTTAGACGATGGATGCAGATGGATCCGGTCCCAAAATGGATACATTAATATCTGAAGACTGTACAAAGGAAGGTTAGAACGCGACATGGATAACATGTTAGGACTCTCGTGTTACATTTAGGCTTACGAGGCTGACAAACAACTTAGTTCCCTTATTCGACTCCTTATCTAGAATCTGCACCAACCTTCCCTTCCCTTCCCTTCCCTTCCCTGCGGCGTGACTATTGTTGTTTTCCTTATATAACGTTGTAGGCTCTTAATTTGCTATATACGAAGTACAATAGTTAGGAACGCAGTGTCGTGTATAATCAGGAATCACCAATGAGATCAAAGGTTTGGATATGATCATGTCTCCAGTCATAGTAGGGAACCTAGGTTTGGAGCTGGAGTTTTACATACTATGAGGGCCCTTAGTGTACCAAATATTGTCGGTAAGTAAGTAGGTCCCAGACTAGTATCGAACCGAGTATCTGGTTTGTGTTATTTCGTAGGTTGGCTGATATCCTCATTTACTGGTTTGTGAGGTTGACATTAAGAATTGCCCTACAAAGACGATGTCTTCACTCTATTTCATGATTACTTGCCTCAGCTATCAGGTTTGAGAAATACATATACATAAAGTTATAACCCAGTATCATAGCTTGCTTACTTTTTACCGTTGTCTATACCTATTACGTATCTCCTAGCGAGCAGTCTTAGCAGTAAAATTTAATATTGGTACATTATTCTATTTGTTTTGTTCTGTTGACCTCTAGCTCATTCTACTAATGGTATAAGATATCTACGAAGACGAAAAGCCCGACAGGTGACCGTCGTGTGACTTTGCTAAGGTCCAAGAAGCAGTGGAATTGTCTTGCTCCTGTGTTTTAAGGGCGATAAATCATGTCTTCGCGATCAGGACCGGTACCGATCCATTTAATCTATTCTTTCGTTAGTAACGTATATTTTTGGTCTATCATGCGAAGGGTAAAGGCATGGGAAGGTTATCAAAACACAGAAAATACTCACCTTCGTTTGGAGGAAGTTCTCGATGTACTCAATGTAATCCCGTGCCTCCTTGGGAAGCCCAGACCATTCGCGTATCTTTGCAATGCTAGTGTTCCAACCCGGAAGTTCGTGATACACGACTTCGACATCATCGAGGATTGATAGGTCGGCCGGGAATGAAGGTAATTCTTCCCCAGTCTTCTTGTTCTTGTAGGCAATTGCCACCTTAATCTTATCGAATGTATCTAGAACGTCAAGTTTACTCAATTGGAGCGAGTCATAGTCGTTGACCGCACAGGAATATCTCAAGACAACGAGATCCAGCCAGCCGCACTAATAAGAGTGTTAGTTATGACGAAGCCTCAAAGAAGCCTGTGTAGTAGGGGCTCAGTTATTGGGAGTGAGTGTGCTTATTCTGAAGTAAGGACATGGAACTGCTTACTCGTCGTTTCCGGCCCGTGGAGACGCCAATCTCGCCACCCAGTTGCTGAAGCTTTGAACCGATCTCGCCAGTGTCTTCGGTTGGGAAGTTTCCGGAACCAACTCTCGTAGTGTAACTGCTGCCAATCAGTTATTCTGCTCTTTGAGTTCCCAGTACTGCCCAGCCNGGACAAAAATTTCATGGTCACTTACGCCTTGACAACACCAATGACTTCCTTGATATTCCTTCGCTTAAGTGCAAGGCCCGATATAATACCACCGAGGCATGTGTTGGAGCTGGTGACATAAGGATAAGTCCCGTAGTCTAAATCCAGCATCAGAGCCTGGCTGCCCTCGACGAATATCTTAGCATTCTTTTCTTGAGCATCCTTCATGAACGCAACAGCGTCAATGACGTAGCTGGCGAGCTTGACACGATACTCCTTGAAACGTTCAATCTCCTCTTCAACATCGTATTTCAGAAGGTCCCCATAACGCTTCCTGTATCCAGCAGCTAGTTGTCGTAGCTTCCGTTCGAAGAGCTCCACGTTGTACATTTCGGCAATACGTATACCACTGCGTGCTGCCTTGGTGCTGTAACATGGACCAATGCCTCGCTTCGTAGTACCGACCGCATTGGAACCTAATTCGATCTCTTCCAGCCCATCAACGGCAGCGTGTAAATCGAAATTGATATGACATCGATCGGAGACGAAGAGACGTTGGCTAGCGTCTTTTATACCTTTGGCCTCAATGTCGGCGAGTTCCTTGAAAAAAGAGGGAACGTGGAAGACAACGGCAGATCCAATTAGATTGATACACTTGGGCGAAACCAGACCAGAAGGGAGGAGGTGAAAGTCATAAGATATCCCGTTGGCCTTGATGGAGTGTCCTGCATTGTGGCCACCCTGATATAGACGTATTAGCGACGTAAGAGTTAGGAGGGAGCAAGGACGAGGACATAGCCGGCGTAAGATGCTCCCTGCTTGTCACGCACTCTGGAGCGCTGAGACAGATGGACCAACTTACAGCGGCACGGGCACATATTTGAGCCTCAGCGCAAAGAATATCCGTCAGCTTACCCTTGCCCTCGTCGCCCCATTGGCTTCCAAGGCATATCGTGACGGAGGAGGAGGACATGTTGATCGAAGGGACAATCAGAGAAGAAGGAAGGGACTCGGAGGAAACAAGTATCTAAGGCTAATAAAGTGGGAAGCTGGAGTAGAGACCGGAGTTGTCAACCGTATAGTCGCTTTTGAATCTAAGCCTTGAAAACCAATTGGTGGTCGGAAAGGTCCGGCATCGGGAAACAATTCAGAAGCGCAATTTAGTATAGATTATTTCGAGGACAAAATGTTGTGTTTGGACGGAGATCATCGTAAAGCGCTAGGCTCGTCAAACCCGGTGATGCAATGCCCCATTAAAAAAAGAAAATAAAAAATAAAAAAGAGGGGTTCGTAATGTTCCGTACACATATAATGAATATTAAATGTGAAAATTTTATATTTATTATTTATATTTATTTATATATATATATTATTATATAATGTATTTTTTTATTTTATAATAAATATATAATAATTAATTAAATTATAATTTTATTTTATCATAATTATAATTATTATAATTATTTTATAAAAATATATTTATTTTTAATTTATAAATTTAAATTATAATAATTATAATTATAATAAAATAAAATTATAATTTAATTAATTATTATATATTTATCGTAAAATAAAAAAAAAATTAATTATATAATAAAATATATATAAAAATAAATATAAATAATAATTATAAAATAATTATTTATTTTAAAATTAAATTTACATGTAAAACCGTTATTATTTATATATTTTATTATATTATAAATAATAATTTTATATATGAGTTTAATTTTAAAATAAATAATTATTTTATAATTACCATTTATATCCATTTTTATATATATTTTATTATATAATTAATTTTTTTTTATTTTATAATAAATATATAATAATTAATTAAATTATAATTTTATTTCATTATAATTATAATTATTATAATTATTATAAAATTATTTTAATTAATATTTAAAAAAATTTAAATTTTTATTTAAATTAATTTATAAATTAAATTTAAATTAAAATTATATTTATTTAAAAATAATTTATAAAATTTAATTTTTTAAAATAAATTAAATAAAAATAAATAATTTTAAATAAATTAAATTAATTAATTAAATAAAAAAAAATGTATTTTAATTTAAA